>BLSH010045673.1:1146220-1174734 GCA_018402905.1 Glandirana rugosa | reverse complement strand
ACCATGTTGGCTACCTCCTCCTACTCCTCTACCACCGCCACTTCCACCTACACTACCACGGTCACGGCCTAATCAACCTCTAGGCTCCTACTCCACATCCACCCCCCTTCCCATTTTTTTACTTGATTTTAATTTATTTTCCCTATCCCCATTTATTTGTAGGGCACTTGCCCTAGTTTGAAGATGATTTTGGAACAGTTATATGGTTTCTACCGTTAATTAATACTTTTCAGACACAGTTTGAAGATGATCCACATTCATCTCCATTTTTGCTTTTTTTTGTTTTTATTTTTTTAAAAATATTTAAAGTTATTTCCCTGTCCCCATTTTTTTTGTAGGGCACTTGCCCTACCCTTACCCCCATTTTACTTCCTTTTGCAGCCCTCTGGGGCTTTCCAGGACTTTGCTACAGCCATTTTTGTGCCTAAAAGTTCGGGTCCCCATTGATTTCAATGTGTTTCGTTGTCCGTGCGATCGTTCGGGTTCCGTCCGGACCCGGACCCGGACTTTGTCCCGAAGTTCGGACGGACCAGCAGAACCCGAACGTCCAGGTGTTCGCTCAACTCTAGTTGTAAACCCTCACATATACCCAGTGAAGTGAATCACTTCAGATGATACACAGAGATGAAACAAAACCTCCTACATGGGTTTTACTTGTTTATCTTCAGTCTTCTCCTCTCTACACCCCTTCAAAAGTGCAGATTGTGTTAAAAATCTTTCTTCATCTGTCAGGAGCACAGAGGAGGGGGTGGAGAGACTGCAGTTACAGTGTGTGAGAGCTGATTGGAGGAAAGGAACACACCCCCCCCTTCACAAAGCAGAAGAGCTGTGTTCTGAATAGACTCCTTTCTGAGCTCACCCCCCTCCCTCACAACACACAGGGGCTGTGCCTGCACTGCATGGGTTGATTGTTAATTTTTTCCTAGGGGAGAGCAGAGATATACAGTGGGTACGGAAAGTATTCAGACCCCATTAAATATTTCACTCTTTGTTATATTGCAGCCATTTGCTAAAATCATTTAAGTTCATTTTTTCCCTCATTAATGACACACAGCACCCCATATTGACAGAAAAACACAGAATTGTTGACATTTTTGCAGATTTATTAAAAAAGAAAAACTGAAATATCACATGGTCCTAAGTATTCAGACCCTTTGCTCAGTATTTAGTAGAAGCACCCTTTTGATCTAATACAGCCATGAGTCTTTTTGGGAAAGATGCAACAAGTTTTTCACACCTGGATTTGGGGATCCTCTGCCATTCCTCCTTGCAGATCCTCTCCAGTCCTGTCAGGTTGGATGGTGAACGTTGGTGGACAGCCACTTTTAGGTCTCTCCAGAGATGCTCAATTGGGTTTAAGTCAGGGCTTTGGCTGGGCCATTCAAGAACAGTCACTGAGTTGTTGTGAAGCCACTCCTTCGTTATTTTAGCTGTGTGCTTAGGGTCATTATCTTGTTGGAAGGTAAACCTTCGGCCCAGTCTGAGACCCTGAGCACTCTGGAGAAGGTTTTCGTCCAGGATATCCCTGTACTTGGCCGCATTCATCTTTCCCTCGATTGCAACCAGTCGTCCTGTCCCTGCAGCTGAAAAACACCCCCACAGCATGATGCTGCCACCACCATGCTTCAGTGTTGGGACTGTATTGGACAGGTGATGAGCGGTGCCTGGTTTTCTCCACACATGCCGCTTAGAATTAAGGCCAAAAAGTTCTATCTTGGTCTCATCAGACCAGAGAATCTTATTTCTCACCATCTTTCAGTCTTTCAGGTGTTTTCTTAGCAAACTCCATTCGGACTTTCATGTGTCTTGTACTGAGGAGAGGCTTCCGTCGGGCCACTCTGCCATAAAGTCCCGATTGGTGGAGGGCTGCAGTGATGGTTAACTTTCTACAACTTTCTCCCATCTCTCAGCTGCATCTCTGGAGCTCAGCCACAGTGATCTTTGGGTTTTTCTTTACCTCTCTCACCAAGGCTCTTCTCCCCGGATAGCTTCGTTTGGCTGGACGGCCAGCTCTAGGATGGGTTCTGGTCATCCCAAACGTCTTCCATTTAAGGATTATGGAGGCCACTGTGCTCTTAGGAACCTTAAGTGCAGCAGAAATGTTTTTGTAACCTTGGCCAGATATGTGCCTTGCCACAATTCTGTCTCTGAGCTCTTCAGACAGTTCCTTTGACCTCATGATTCTCATTTGCTCTGACATGCACTGTGAGCTGTAAGGTCTTATATAGACAGGTGTGTGGCTTTCCTAATCAAGTCCAATCAGTATAATCAAACACAGCTGGACTCAAATGAAGGTGTAGAACCATCTCAAGGATGATCAGAAGAAATGGACAGCACCTGAGTTAAATATATGAGTGTCACAGCAAAGGGTCTGAATACTTAGGATCATGTGATATTTCAGTTTTTCTTTTTTAATAAATCTGCAAAAATGTCAACAATTCTGTGTTTTTCTGTCAATATGGGGTGCTGTGTGTACATTAATGAGGAAAATAAATGAACTTAAATGATTTTAGCAAATGGCTGCAATATAACAAAGAGTAAAAAATGTAAGGGGGTCTGAATACTTTCCGTACCCACTGTACTTACCTAATCCTCTGATCCTCCCAGCACAGGAAAGGTCCCTGTGGTCTAGCGGTCTTGTGCAATGGAATCTTCTTGACATCATCACACCCATAGACCTGCTATGGATGTGATGGCGTCAGGAACAGTTGGCTGCTGGATCCTGGGGGAGAACCATTTGTCGCTGGAGCTGAAGATCAGTTGAGTGCAAGCTTTCTGGTCACTCCTGGACAAAAGCAATTAACCCATGCAGTGCAGGCACAGCTGCACTGCATTGGAAAACTTTTTTTTACCCGGAGTTGGGCTTTAAATAAAAGAAAAAAAAAATCCTACCTTTTAGGTGTTTTTCAGAGATGGTGTCATGCCAGACTTAAAGCATTAATGAACCATTTCAGATCGAGTCTGTCACATTAGAAAAGCTAGGGAATAGTTGAGTTTCCTCTTAGAAGAACACAGAATGGAGAAGCCCAGCTTCTAAACATACTGTACAACCTTATGTTAGGATAGACAGTGTTCAAAGCTAGTTTACAACTGACATTGAGATCTATCATCACAGTACACACAGGGTTAATTATGGCAAATACACCTCTACAGCCTCCTCATAAACAAATGAGAACATGTAACATATACCGTATTACATGTCAAAGATGCTATCCCAATTTGCCTGCAACAGTGAAAATGAAATTAAGCACAAAGAATGATATTTTTATTGTGTAAACTTGTAGCTCATCAATCCACCATGTAATAGAGATGAACAAAGGAAGGCATGTTTGAAGTCAAACTTTTGTGACAACCAGTGTCCCCCAGTTACCTGTCTATTTATAGGGTTGCTGGCAATAAGTTTACTTTAGATTAGGAAGACTTCTGCTTCTTTTTGAATGGTTTGATGAACAAGTCAGTGGATTAGTTTTAGTGACACATGTGTTGGGTCATTTGTTCTCTGTTCTCTTAAGTAATAATTACCAATCTGTGTGATAATTAGTGCAGTAATTGGTCAGAAGTTCTCATCATTGCTAAAGAAGACCTACAAGGCTATTTGTCATAAATATTGTTTAAAATAGGGACATTTCATGCAAGCTTTCTATGGCAAATTTATATCATATTACACCCTAGCCATTAAATTAGAAATCCTGCAGCATACAGTACTAGTAAGCACTGTATCTCCATTAGAGGGCTAGGAAATTTCATGAGTTATAACTGTAGTGATTGTAAACTGCATTTTACAGATAGTTTAGGTTAATAAATCTGAAAGCCAAATGGTCCTGCTTTATATACTGACATCATAGATGGTTCTGTATTATAGATATCAAAATAAAGGAACTAGTGGGAAGAACTCCTTAAGAATTATACATTTCAAAACCTAAAATGTTAGACACGTCCTTTAATGTAACTTAAGCTTACTTGTCTACTCCTGTAGCATGAAGAAGTGAGTCTCTGGTACACTGATCAGCGGGGGGCAGGGCTACCACTAGGCAAACTAGGCCACAGCCATGGCCAGTTGTTGCTGAGTCCAAACCTCCCCTGCTCAAGTACCCAGTCAGCATCCCTGCTGCCACAGGCGCATCGCTCAGCAACAATACAGGCTATCCCTGAATTCCCTTCTAACTCTGGAGACCCTATTGAAAGGGAATGGGCTCTAGGTGGGACCATGATGTAAAGGGGTTTTGGGGACCCTGATGTAAGGTCGCTTTAGGAACACTGATGTAATGGGGCTTTAAAGACCCTGATGTAAGGTCACTTTAGGGACCCTGATGTAAGGGGGGCTGTGGGGACCCTGATGTAAGGGGGGTGACTCTGGGAACACTGATGAAAAGAGGGGGGACTCTGGGGACTCTGATGTAAGGGGGGGCTTTGGGGACGCTAATGAAAGGGGTAAACTCTGAGGTCAGACCAGGGGGGCCCAGGCGTGAAGCTGTGTAAGGGGCCCCAAAAGTTCTAATGGCTGCCCTGTTCCCCACACAATGGATGATGTTAGCTGGAGATGAAGCCATCTCTTGCAAATGTCAGCCAATCCATGAAGAAGAGGCACCCAGCCAATGAGGTGCAAGCCATGCTGCATTTAACATCACTTCCTGCCAGCTCCCCAGTCAGTCACCACATGGAGCTAATGTTTGCAAGAAGATGAGAAAGCATACCTGCACAGTTTGCATCAAGTAGCTGGTCTTGCCTAGGGTACAAAATATTCTAGCACCAGCCCTGGTGGGAGAATGCCCTGGAGCAGGGCAGAAGGACTGGATGTAGTATACATGCTTAGTGTACTATGATGACATTGTTTTGGGCATGTGTAGCACGTCCAAAGTCTTGAACTAGTTAAATAGGTGCCATGTACTGTAAGTTCCACATTGCACATGTAGCTATACTCCTTCAGGATGCTGTTGAATAGATGGGTCCTTCTGCTGTCCACCATTGGTGACCCACCCTAACTAGACCCAATATTCACTGACACTCCAGTAGCAAAAAGAGGGCTAAGGAGGAAAATTTGTTAAAGCAGTATTGCAATAACAGGGCAATTGTAATAACAGTTTCAGAAACAAACACTGTTATGAATGGGTATAAAGGTCAACAATGTGGTCTAATTCTGAGGCAACAACTATACCTCTAGCCAGTGTAAGGTCTAAAGCACAGTCTGCTGCCTGTGAACCCCTGTAAGAGCGCTCATTCTCAAGAGAGTACCTTTTATCTGATGGAATGCCCCTAAAGTCTTTGACCAACTCTCTATGCAGCAGCAAAGTTACTAAGTAATCAGCAAGAGGGTCAGTATAAATACAGATAGCCAAGAGGGCTCTCACCAATAATGGTATTCAGTGTCCATTCCCTGAGGTCAGGCAAGAAGTCACACCACGCATGGGGCTCCCCTGTCAAGCCTGCATTAGCTGGATCCTCGGGCTTCCCTGGAGCTCACAGTCTTCAGCCCGAATGGGCCTCTCCTTTCTGGAGCACCGCACAGTACAGCAAAATGGTACTCTCTCTCACTAGTCTCTTTCCCATGCCAGCATGGTACTGTACAGAAGCTAAGTTCTCTCCCTGCTGGAGTCAAGATGCCCTGATTTCTGTTGCCTGCACCATGGCACAGGCACCCCTTTTCCTCAGCAGTCTTGTGGTTCTCTCCCTAGGCTCTTTGCTGATCTGTCCACAGCACAGTCTCTGCACCCCTCCACATGTGGCTCTCAGTCCTCAGTGCAGGCTTTCCTCCTTCTTGGGCACCAGTACATGGAACTATAAAAATGCATCAGAAAAGCAGCCAATCAAGTTCCTCTTTCATTCTTCAACAAAATGGCTTCTGCCCCTCCTGTATTGAAGGCATTTCCTGGCACCAGTGTGTGAAGCTAAAGTCTGAGGTTGCTGTGGCCTATAAGGTTCCTTCTCTTCTTCCCCTCTCCTTATATGCTGTCCATCAAAGGCCAAGGAAGGAAAGGTAAGCTGCATTGATGACGATGCCTTAGACTGTATGGTTCTCAGTTAAAGGGGAATTACTTGCTATGCTGCCATACCATAAGGTGTTGTATACCCTGTTGAACAAGCCCTTTAGTGTCTATGCTTTTCTACAGATCTACCATAGGCAGTGGGAAATTATGTATTGTGTCCCCATTCCAACCACTTCCGATTTGTAACTGCAATAGCCAAGCTAGAATTTTTTGACACAGATATACAGATATAATGTAGTAAGGGCACCATGCATGTCCAGAAAGTTAGTTTATTGCTTGAATAGCAGTATAAAAAAAGGCCCTATTGTGTATAAGACAAGTCTACTGTGAGGAGCACCAACCCATATGCTGCCAGAGTACTCGAGTTTCATTGGGTCCCCACCCATGTCTATGGGTCTGAGATCCCTCCAACTATTCACCTTGGTTTGCCAGAGCTACTCTTTAATTTATTGTGAGGGAAGCTGTTTATTAGGAAAATTGCATATAGCAGTCTTCTGTGCTGTTTTACCAAAGCAGTGATTCTCAGATTGACTCTGTTTTTATAGTCTTATAGGGACTATGCTATGAAGCCACATTGCTGTGAAAAGTCCCTGTATCTGCAGCTTTCATGTGTTTGTGCACATTTTTTATTCTTTTGTAGATGCATGTTTTTGCTATCCTAATCCTCTTGTGCATTATTGCTTATAAAATGAGTAGTAGAAAGAGCCAGCAACTCCAGATATCCTTTTTAAAGAATTTATTGTAGATACAGTAATGACAATAAAACCTGCTAACGTGTTTTGGCAAAGTACTCTTGTTCACAGCATTGTACTTAATTAAAAGACAGATCATATAAACACAAATAATCCACCCAAAAGGGCAGGCACATAATTAACAAGGGAACAGGCATGGTAAAGTATGGTAGCAATGGGTCAGGTAAACAAGGGCAAGATAACAATTCCAAGAAACTTGCACAGATGATTCTGAGGAAACCCATAGATACCTGTTTCTGCAGATAGTGAAAATGTTACCCTGCAGGAACTGACATAAAAAGAAAGAAATTACATTAGAGAATATACAAGTGTATATATCTGTCCACTATAAAACATGCATCCAAAACTAATGCATGAAATGTGTATCAAAATAAATCAAAATAAATATAGATGTATGTGCTTCCCCAGTATCGTGTGTGCATCCAAATATGGTATGTGGAATGTACAGGGTGGGCCATTTATATGGATACACCTTAATAAAATGGGAATGGTTGGTGATATTAACTTCCTGTTTGTGGCACATTAGTATATGTGAGGGGGGAAACTTTTCAAGATGGGTGGTGACCATGGCGGCCATTTTGAAGTTGGCCATTTTGAATCCAACTTTTGTTTTTTCAATAGGAAGAGGGTCATGTGACACATCAAACTTATTGGGAATTTCACAAGAAAAACAATGGTGTGCTTGGTTTTAACGTAACTTTATTCTTTCATGAGTTATTTACAAGTTTCTGACCACTTATAAAATGTGTTCAATGTGCTGCCCATTGTGTTGGATTGTCAATGCAACCCTCTTCTCCCACTCTTCACACACTGATAGCAATACCGCAGGAGAAATGCTAGCACAGGCTTCCAGTATCCGTAGTTTCAGGTGCTGCACATCTCGTATCTTCACAGCATAGACAATTGCCTTCAGATGACCCCAAAGATAAAAGTCTAAGGGGGTCAGATCGGGAGACCTTGGGGGCCATTCAACTGGCCCACAACGTCCAATCCACTTTCCAGGAAACTGTTCATCTAGGAATGCTCGGACCTGACACCCATCTTGCACCATCTTGCTGGAAAAACTCAGGGAACGTGCCAGCTTCAGTTCATAAAGAGGGAAACACCTCATCATGTAGCAATTTCGCATATCCAGTGGCCTTGAGGTTTTCATTGATGAAGAATGGCCCCACTATCTTTGTACCCCATATACCACACCATACCATCAATTTTTTGGTTCCAACAGTCTTGGAGGGATCTATCCAATGTGGGTTAGTGTCAGAACAATAGCGGTGGTTTTGTTTGTTAACTTCACCATTCACATAAAAGTTTGCCTCATCACTGAACAAAATCTTCTGTGTAAACTGAGGGTCCTGTTCCAATTTTTGTTTTGCCCATTCTGTAAACTGCACCGATCTGGGTCATCCTCGTTGAGATGCTGCAGTAGCTGGAGTTTGTAAGGGTGCCATTTGTGAGTACCTAATATCCGCCGAGGGGATGTTCGACTAATGCCACTCTCCAGTGACATGCGGCGAGTGCTACACTGTGGGCTCTTGCTGAATGAAGCTAGGACAGCCACTGATGTTTCTTCATTAGTGACAGCTTTCATGCGTCCACATTTTGGCAAATCCAACACTGAACCAGTTTCACGAAACTTAGCAAGCAGTTTGCTAACTGTAGCATGGGAGGTGGGTGGTCTCGTAGGCTGTCTTGCATTGAAATCTGCTGCAATGACCCGGTTACTGCGTTCACCAGACATCAACACAATTTCTATCCGCTCCGCACGTGTTAACCTCGGTGACATGTCAATGGCTGTAAACAAAGAGAAACTTGTAAATAACTCATGAAAGAATAAAGTTACGTTAAAACCAGCACACCATTGTTTTTCTTGTGAAATTCCCAATAAGTTTGATTTGTCACACGACCCTCTTCCTATTGAAAAAACAAAAGTTGGATTCAAAATGGCCAACTTCAAAATGGCCGCCATGGTCACCACCCATCTTGAAAAGTTTCCCCCCTCACATATACTAATGTGGCACAAACAGGAAGTTAATATCACCAACCATTCCCATTTTATTGAGGTGTATCCATATAAATGGCCCACACTGTATATCAAAGTACATCAAAATAAGCATACTAACTTAAATGTATTTAAAAAAAAATCTATATCCCATCTGGAATTTAAGCCAGCAGGGGTTTTGGTACCCAAGTTGAAGATCCACCAGACTTCTTATTCTAGAAGCCGATGGTGGACATCATCACCCCCCTGAAGAGATCTCTTAACTCTTTTCACTCCGGTGAAAATAAATGAGCTCATATCTCCTAAATATGTGTATTTAAAATGTCTGGAAACATGTGATCGTTTGTATAGGCAGTCTCATTGAAGTTTACATGCAGTGCATTCAATAACATAAATAACATTTTTAGTACTGTATTTAATGAAATCACAGATTTTGTACTCTCTGCCATTGAATCTGGAAACCACACAGTGGTGATTGTGGCCACGTTTCTTGCAATAGCGACAGGTTTTCAGACCACAGCCAAAGGAACCAGTCACCCTAAGCCGAGTAGCTCTAGGAAAAGGGGACAAACAAAGGCTGGGCGATAAAATATTACCCAGAGTGCATGTGCGTCTGCTGGAAAATCTCAATCCATTCAAATGGATCAGACTAAGGTCTTAATCCGCTGACAGAATGGGTAACTGTCTCTGAATGATGTTAATTTGTTAATTTGCCTCGAGAATGTTGTGACAAAGGTGACATATTTATTGTTCTGGCAAGATGTTTTATTTTTATTTCTCTTTTTAACTGAGGTTCCAGTCAAAAGATCAATTTTTTTTCTTAAACAATACCAAATCCTCTGTCAATATGCCACTCTTAACCCCATTCTCTCGGCTTAGAAGAAATATTATAATTCCATCCAAGGTGGAGCAATTGCGCTTAGCCCTAATGAATTCTTCTACTGGAAGGGATTTAATAGTATGAGCAGGATGGCACCTAGAGGCGAGGAGGAGCGAGCTAACCACAAACTCCTTGCGGAAAGTCTGTGTGTGAACACTACCTATGGTGAAATTACTCAAGTGTGATATCCAAAAAATCAATTTTGTCTGAGCCCGTATTATAACTGAATTCCAAGTTCATATCATTGGTGTTGATAAATTCAGACAGTATTGTCCATGTTTTTCCATACCAACACCAGGTCATCTATATACCTCCTATACAAAACTATTTTGTCTGTGAATGGATTTAGATTAGAGAATAGAAAAAGTTCCTCCAACCAGCCCATATACAAGTTAGCCAGTGCGGAAGAGAACTTGGCTCCCTCCGAGGTCCCTATGCACTGAAGGTAATACACCTGGTCAAAATGAAATAGTTGTGTTTTAATAGAAAATCTACAGACATAGCTATAAATTGCTTAAGTTCTGAAGAATAAGAGTTGTAATATGTGAGATGGAATTTCAAAGCCTGCAAGTTGGTGGGGTATACAAGAATATAGAGAATTGACATCTAATGTGACCCATATATAAAAGCTCTGCCAGGTAATGTCCTGGGTATGTTTTAACCACTTGACCACTGGGCACCTAAACCCCCTTAACAACCAGACCAATTTTCAGCTTTCAGTGCTTTCACATTTTGAATGAAAATTACTCAGTCATGCAACATTGTACCCATATGAAATGTTTGTCCTTTTTTTCACACAAATAGAGCTTTCTTTTGGTGGTATTTACTCACCTTTGTTTTTTTATTTTTTTGCGTTATAAATGAAAAAAGACAGAAAGCTTTGTAAAAAAATTAAATTTTCTTAATTTCTGTTATAAAATTTTGCAAATTAGTAATTTTTCTTCATACATTTTTGCCAAAATTTATACTGCTACATATCTTTGCTAAAAAAAACCCAACAAATTAGTGTATAATATTTGGTCTTTGTGAAGGTTATAGAGTCTACAAGCTATGGTGCGAATCACTGAAAATTGATCACACCTCTCATTTCTTGAGACCCTAACAAACCAGGAAAGTACAAATACCTCACAAATGACCCCTTTTTTGGAAAGTAGACATTCCAAAGTATTTAGTAAGAGGCATGGTGAGTTTTTTGAAGTTGTAATTTTTCCCCACAGCTCTTTGCAAAATGAATATTTTTTTTCTTTTTTTCCCCCACAAAATGTTCATATTAACAGGTTATTTCTCACACACAGCATATGCATACCACAAATTACACCCCAAAATACATTCTACTACTCCTCCTGAGTGTGGCGATACCACATGTGTGAGACTTTTACACAGCGTGGTCACATACAGAGGCCCAATATGTAGGGAGCACCATCAGGCGTTCTAGGGACATAAATTACACATCTACTTTCCTGACTACCTCTTAAAAGTTTGAAGGTCCTGGAGCACCAGGACGAAGGAAATGCCCAAAAAAGGACCCCATTTTGGAAAGTAAACACCCCAACGTATATTCTAGGAGGCAAAATGAGTCTTTTGAACATGTAATTTTTTTCCACAAGTTTTTGGAAAATGTGGAAAGAAAATGAAAACATTTTTTTTTTACACAAAGTTGTCCATTTATACAATATTTCAAACAAACAGCATGTACATAGCAAAAATTACACCCCATAATATACTCTGCTACTCCTCCCAAGTATAACGATACCACATGTGTGACACTTTTACACAGTGTGGCCACATACAGAGGCCCAACATGCAGGGAGCACCATCAGGCGTTCTAGTGGCATACATTTCAAATATAATTTGACTACCTATTACACTATTGTGAGGCACTGTAGTGGCATGGATAGGCACTGTAGTAGCATGGATGAGCATTGTAGTGGCACAGATGGGCATTGTAGTGGCACAGATGGGCAGTTTAGTGGCATGGGTGGGCACTATAGTGGCACGGATGGGCATTGTAGTGGCTCAGATGGGCAGTGTAGTGGCACAGATGGGCACTGTAGTGGCACGGATGGGCAGTGTAGTGGCATGGACGGGCACTATAGTGGCATGGATGTGTCACAGATGAGAATTGATGCGGTATGGATGGGCATGAATGAGGCACAAATGAGCCATGGATGGGGATGGATGAGCACGGATGGGGATGACTGAGCATGAAAGGATGATTGAGCATGGATTGGGATAACTGAGCACTGAAGAGGATGACTGAGCATGGATGGGATGACTGAGCACAGATGGGGATGACTGAGCATGGATGGGGATGACTGAGCATGGATGGGGATGACTGAGCACGGATGGGATGACTGAGCATGGATGGGGATGACTGAGCATGGATGGGTATGACTGAGCACGGATGGGGATTACTGATCACGGGTGGGGATGGGTGAGCACGGATGGGGATGGGTGAGCATGGATGGGGATGACTGAGCACGGACGGGTGAGCATGGATGGGGATGGGTGAGCACAGATGGGAATGACTGAGCACAGATGTGGATGGGTGAGCATGGAAGGGGATGGGTGAGCATGGATGGGGATGGGTGAGCATGAGTGGGGATGACTGAGCATGGCTGGGTGGGTGAGCATGGATGGGTGGATGGGTGAGCATGGATAGCTGGGTGAACATGGATGGCTGGGTGAGCATGGATGGCTGGGTGAGCATGGATGGCTGGTTGAGCATGGATGGCTGGGTGAGCATGGATGGCTAGGTGAGTGAGCATGGATTGCTGGCTGGGTGAGGATGGCTGGGTGGGTGAGCAAGGATGCCTGGCTGAGTGAGGATAGCTGGCTGGCTGGGTGAGCATGGATGGATGGGGGTGCAGCCTGGGACATAGCAGCACTGTGGGCACTTCAGATCCTCTGGCCACAGAGCTGCATTGATCTCTCTCCTTTCCTCTCACACTGCACCGATCGGTGCGGAGAGGGGAGAGAAAAGCCGGAACTTCCGCCGGCTTGTTTACATGTGATCGCTCCGTCATTTGATGGAACGATGAAGTGATAAAAGGCCACTGTGAGCGGCCATTCACCGCGATCCATGGACCCGGCGGTCCCGTGTGCGCGCCCCAGGGGGTGCACGGCACGCGCGATCATGGGAGAACGTCATTGTACGCTCTCCCGGGGTTAAGCAGCCGCCCTGTAGCCGTCATTTGGCTATGTGTCTTTTATACACTCGGGCAATCTGGTCACAAGTGGTTACTAGGGATGGGCGAACGGTTCGGCCCGAGCCTAAGTTCTGGCCGAACTTTCATTGTTCAGGCGTTCGGCAAGTAGCCAAACAAATGGGACGTTTGATTGTTTGTTCGGCCCCCGAACGGACCGCAATGCATTACTTCTGTGTGCATTACTGTCAGTTTAATGCCATATAGTTTTGTGTGCATTACTGCCAGGTTATCGCCATATAGTTTTGTGTGTTACTGCAAGTTTAACACCATTTACTTCTGTGTGCGTTACTGCCAGTTTAACGCCATTTAGTTCTGTGTGCATTACTGTCAGTTTAACGCCATATAGTTTTGTGTGCATTACTGCCAGTTTATCACCATATAGTTTTGTGCGTTACTGCAAGTTTAACACCATTTACTTCTGTGTGCGTTACTGCCAGTTTAACACCATTTACTTCTGTGTGCGTTACTGGCAGTTTAACCCCACATAATTCTGTGTGTGTTACTGCAAGTTTAATGCTCTTTACTTCTTTGTGCATTACTACCGGTTTAACGTCATATAGTTCTGTGTGCGCTACTGCCAGTTTAACGCCATATAGTTTTGTGCGTTACTGCAAGTTTGACACCATTTACTTCTGTATACGGTACTGCCAGTTTAACGCCATATAGTTTTGTGTGCATTACTGCCAGTTTAACGCCATATAGTTTTGTGTGTTACTGTTTAATGCTCTTTACTTCTGTGTGCATTACTGCCGGTTTAACGCCATATAGTTCTGTGTGCGCTACTGCCAGTTTAACGCCATAGGTTTTGTGCGTTACTGCAAGTTTGACACCATTTACTTTTGTGTGCTTTACTGCCAATTTAATATTATATAGTTCTGTGTGCGTTGCTGCCAGTTTAACCCAATATAGTTTAGTGCATTACTGCAAGTTTAACACCATTTACTTCTGTGTGCGTTACTGCCAGTTTAACGCCATATAGTTCTGTGTGTGTTACTGCCAGTTTAACGCCATAGCGTTTTGTATTCATTACTGCCAGTTTAACGCCATATAGTTTTGTGCGTTACTGCAAGTTTAACGCCATTTACTTCTGTGTGCGTTACTGCCAGTTTAACTCCATATAGTTCTGTGTGCATTATTGGCAGTTTAACGCCATATAGTTTTGTGTGCTTTACTGGCAGTTTAATGTCATATTGTTTTGTGCGTTACTGCAAGTTTAACGCCATTTACTTCTGTGTGCGTTACTGCCGGTTTAACGCCATATAGTTTTGTGTGCATTACTACCAGTTTATTGCCATATAGTTTTGTGCGTTACTGCAAGTTTAACGCCATTTACTTCTGTGTGCGTTACTGCCAGTTTAACGCCATATAGTTCTGTGCACGTTATTGGCAGTTTAATGCCATATAGTTTTGTGCGTTACTGCAAGTTGAACACCATTTACTTCTGTGTGCGTTACTGCCAGTTTAAAGCCATATAGTTCTGTGCGCATTACTGCCAGTTTAACGCCATATAGTTTTGTGTGCATTACTGCCAGTTTATCGCCATATAGTTTTGTGCGTTACTGCAAGTTTAACGCCATTTACTTCTGTGTGCGTTACTGCCAGTTTAACGCCATATAGTTTTGTGTGCATTACTGCCAGTTTATCACCATAAAGTTTTATGCGTTACTGCAAGTTTAATGCCATTTACTTCTGTGTGCGTTACTGCCAGTTTAACGCCATATAGTTCTGTGTGCATTATTGGCAGTTTAACGCCATATAGTTTTGTGTGCATTACTGGCAGTTTAACGCCATATAGTTCTGTGTGTGTTACTGCCAGTTTAACGCCATAGCGTTTTGTATTCATTACTGCCAGTTTAACGCCATATAGTTTTGTGTGCATTATTGGCAGTTTAACGCCATATAGTTCTGTGTGCATTATTGGCAGTTTAATGTCATATAGTTTTGTGCATTACTGCAAGTTTAACGCCATTTACTTCTGTGTGTGTTACTGCCAGTTTAACGCCATATAGTTCTGTGTGCATTATTGGCAGTTTAACGCCATATAGTTTTGTGTGCTTTACTGGCAGTTTAATGTCATATAGTTTTGTGCATTACTGCAAGTTTAACACCATTTACTTCTGTGTGCGTTACTGCCAGTTTAACGCCATATAGTTCTGTGTGCATTACTGTCAGTTTAACGCCATATAGTTTTGTGTGCATTACTGCCAGTTTATCGCCATATAGTTTTGTGCGTTACTGCAAGTTTAACGCCATTTACTTCTGTGTGCGTTACTGCCGGTTTAACGCCATATAGTTTTGTGTGCATTACTACCAGTTTATTGCCATATAGTTTTGTGCGTTACTGCAAGTTTAACGCCATTTACTTCTGTGTGCGTTACCGCCAGTTTAACGCCATATAGTTCTGTGCACGTTATTGGCAGTTTAATGCCATATAGTTTTGTGCGTTACTGCAAGTTGAACACCATTTACTTCTGTGTGCGTTACTGCCAGTTTAAAGCCATATAGTTCTGTGCGCATTACTGCCAGTTTAATGCCATATAGTTTTGTGTGCATTACTGCCAGTTTATCGGCATAAAGTTTTGTGTGTTACTGCAAGATTAACTCCATTTACTTCTGTGTGCGTTACTGCCAGTTTAACTCCATATAGTTCTGTGTGCATTATTGGCAGTTTAACGCCATATAGTTTTGTGTGCTTTACTGGCAGTTTAATGTCATATAGTTTTGTGCATTACTGCAAGTTTAACACCATTTACTTCTGTGTGCGTTACTGCCAGTTTAAAGCCATATAGTTCTGTGCGCATTACTGCCAGTTTAACGGCATATAGTTTTGTGTACGTTACTGCCAGTTTATCACCATATAGTTTTGTGCATTACTGCAAGTCTAACCCCATTTACTTGTGTGTGCGTTACTGCCAGTTTAGTGCCATATAGTTTTGTGCGTTACTGCAAGTTTAACACCATTTACTTCTGTGTGCGTTACTGCCAGTTTAACTCCATATATTTCTGTGTGCGTTACTGCCAGTTTAACGCCATATAGTTCTGTGTGTGTTACTGCCAGTTTAATGCCATAGCGTTTTGTATTCATTACTGCCAGTTTAACGCCATATAGTTTTGTGTGCATTATTGGCAGTTTAACGCCATATAGTTTTGTGTGCTTTACTGGCAGTTTAATGTCGTATAGTTTTGTGCATTACTGCAAGTTTAACGCCATTTACTTCTGTGTGTGTTACTGCCAGTTTAACGCCATATAGTTCTGTGTGCATTACTGCCAGTTTATCGCCATATAGTTTTGTGCGTTACTGCAAGTTTAACGCCATTTACTTCTGTGTGCGTTACTGCCGGTTTAACGCCATATAGTTTTGTGTGCATTACTACCAGTTTATTGCCATATAGTTTTGTGCATTACTGCAAGTTTAACGCCATTTACTTCTGTGTGCGTTACTGCCAGTTTAACGCCATATAGTTCTGTGCACGTTATTGGCAGTTTAATGCCATATAGTTTTGTGCGTTACTGCAAGTTGAACACCATTTACTTTTGTGTGCGTTACTGCCAGTTTAAAGCCATATAGTTTTGTGCGTTACTGCAAGTTTAACGCCATTTACTTCTGTGTGCGTTACTGCCAGTTTAACGCCATATAGTTCTGTGTGCATTATTGGCAGTTTAATGCCATATAGTTTGTGTGTTACTGCAAGTTTAACACCATTTACTTCTGTGTGCGTTACTGGCAGTTTAACGCCATATAATTCTGTGTGTGTTACTGCCAGTTTATTGCCATATAGTTTTGTGTGTTACTGCAAGTTTAATGCTCTTTACTTCTGTGTGCATTACTGCCGGTTTAACGTCATATAGTTCTTTGTGTGCTACTGCCAGTTTAATGCCATATAGTTTTGTGCATTACTGCAAGTTTGACACCATATAGTTTTGTGTGTTACTGTTTAACGCTCTTTTACTTCTGTGCGCATTACTGCGGGTTTAACGCCATAGGTTTTGTGCTTTACTGCAAGTTTGACACCATTTACTTTTGTGTGTTTTACTGCCAATTTAATATTATATAGTTCTGTGTGCGTTGCTGCCAGTTTAATGCAATATAGTTTAGTGCATTACTGCAAGTTTAACACCATTTACTTCTGTGTGCGTTACTGCCAGTTTAACGCCATATAGTTCTGTGTGTGTTACTGCCAGTTTAACGCCATAGCGTTTTGTATTCATTACTGCCAGTTTAACTCCATATAGTTTTGTGTGCATCATTGGCAGTTTAACGCCATATAGTTTTGTGTGCTTTACTGGCAGTTTAATGTCATATAGTTTTGTGCATTACTGCAAGTTTAACACCATTTACTTCTGTGTGCGTTACTGCCAGTTTAACGCCATATAGTTCTGTGTGCATTACTGTCAGTTTAACGCCATATAGTTCTGTGCACGTTATTGGCAGTTTAATGCCATATAGTTTTGTGCATTACTGCAAGTTGAACACCATTTACTTCTGTGTGCGTTACTGCCAGTTTAAAGCCATATAGTTCTGTGCGCATTACTGCCAGTTTAACGGCATATAGTTTTGTGTACGTTACTGCCAGTTTATCACCATATAGTTTTGTGCGTTACTGCAAGTCTAACCCCATTTACTTGTGTGTGCGTTACTGCCAGTTTAGTGCCATATAGTTTTGTGCGTTACTGCAAGTTTAACACCATTTACTTCTGTGTGCGTTACTGCCAGTTTAACTCCATATAGTTCTGTGTGCGTTACTGCCAGTTTAACGCCATATAGTTCTGTGTGCATTACTGTCAGTGTAACGCCATATAGTTTTGTGTGCATTACTGCCAGTTTATCGCCATATAGTTTTGTGCGTTACTGCAAGTTTAACGCGTTTACTTCTGTGTGCGTTACTGCCAGTTTAACGCCATATAGTTCTGTGCACGTTATTGGCAGTTTAATGCCATATAGTTTTGTGTACGTTACTGCCAGTTTATCACCATATAGTTTTGTGCATTACTGCAAGTCTAATGCCATTTACTTGTGTGTGCGTTACTGCCAGTTTAGGGCCATATAGTTTTGTGCGTTACTGCCAGTTTAGGGCCATATAGTTTTGTGCGTTACTGCAAGTTTAACACCATTTACTTCTGTGTGCGTTACTGCCAGTTTAACGCCATATAGTTCTGTGTGTGTTACTGCCAGTTTATCGCCATATAGATGTGTGTGTTACTGTTTAACGCTCTTTACTTCTGTGTGCATTACTGCCGGTTTAACGCCATATAGTTCTGTGTGCGCTACTGCCAGTTTAACGCTATAGGTTTTGTGCGTTGCTGCAAGTTTGACACCATTTACTTTTGTGTGATTTACTGCCAATTTAATATGATATAGTTCTGTGTGCGTTGCTGCCAGTTTAACACCATATAGTTTTGTGCGTTACTGCAAGTTTAACACCATATAATTTTGTGTGCGCTACTGCCAGTTTAATGCCATATAGTTTTGTGCGTTACTGCAAGTTTAACACCATTTACTTCTGTGTGTGTTACTGCCAATTTAACGCCATATAGTTCTGTGTGCATTACTGCCAATTTAGCTCCATATAGTTTTGTGTGCATTACTGCAAGTTTAACGCCATATAGTTTTGTGTGCGTTACTGCCAGTTTAATGCCATATAATTTTGTGTTACTGCAAGTTTAACGCCATTTACTTCTGTGTGTGTTACTGCCAGTTTAACGCCATATAGCTCTGAGTGCATGTCACGGAACATACCTGATCCTGAAGCCGAAATGCTGAGAGGGACCTGCTTGTGGCTAAACGCAGTATACCCCTGAGGATGATACAGGAGGTACGGTGCGAAGAGAAGCACGGGTTACCAACAGCGGGTGTAGACTTGACCCGAAGTACCAGAACAGTGATAAATGCCTGGCTGAGGTGCACATCTGTACTGCAGGTGGAGCTGGTAACCGGAATAGAGTAATTAAATGGACAAGCCGGGTCATACACAGGTGATCAGCAGTGGGATATAGGAGACCAGTAGCAAGTCCGTTAAGCAAGCCAGGGGTCAATCACAGGAGATCAGTAGCAAAGTCCATTAGGCAGGTCAGGGGTCAAACACAGGAGATCAGTAGCAAAGTCCGTTAGCAGGCTGAGGTTCAAACACTGGAGAGGGTAAGCCGTAGTTAGGAACAGAGCCAGGATCAAAAGCCAAGGGAGCAAAGCAGAAGCAGGTACAAAGGGCAAGCCGGGTCACAACAGGAATCACAGGAACAGAATACTGGTGCAGGTGCAAGAGAGACTGAAGACAATCCAGTGATTTGCTACAGTCAGGGGTTGCCATAAATAGGGTGCCCTCCGTGCTCATTGGAAGCGCCGAGCGCCCTGATTGCGCCTGCGCGTGCGTTGTCCTGTATTGTTGCACATGCGTACCCGCGAATAATCGTCCCGATTACAACGAATGTTACAATTCCTATTGGAACGATCATTCCGATAGCAATGAACATTCCGATTCCTATTGGAATGATTGTTTGGATCTTCATTACCATTTCTCTGACAGTGCCCCCCCCAAAGGGGCAGCCTCCGGATGCCCATACTGGCCCATTTTTCCGGATTTTTGTTCTGGAAGGCTTGAATCAGGCGTGGTGCATGTATGTTGCTAGCAGGTTCCCTGGAATTATCTTCCTGTGGGTACCCCTTCCATTTGACCGAGTATTGTACTTGTCTGCCTCTCTTTCTACAATCCAGGATGCTTTCCACCTCAAATTCAGTCTCACCTTCGATTATGATAGGAGGCGGTGGTACTACCTCTCTTCCCGGAAAAGGGCTTGGCACTGCAGGCTTTTGTAGGGATACATGGAACACAGGATGAATCTTGTATGTACTGGGAACAGCTAGTTCAAAGGCCACATGATTTATCTTCTTGATTTCAAAGGGCCCAATGAATCTAGGTCCCAGCTTCTGTGAAGGACAGGCAAGTCAGAGATTCAAGGCCGATAACCAAACTCTGTCTCCAACTTTGAATGCTGGGTCCTCCTTCCTTCCCCTGTCATTAAATTTCGTATAGCTCTCTTGTGCTTCTTTCATAGCCTCCTGGAGATGTAGATAATTTGATTGGAGGAAGTTAATCTGGTCCTGTACTGTGGGAACTGATGCCTCTGGTATGATATTGGGCAAGAAGGAGGGACGGAACCCATAATTGGCCCAAAAAGGTGACTGATTGGTAGCAGAGTGAATGGAATTATTGTATGCGAATTCCGCACATGGAAGGAGTGAGGCCCAATCATCCTGCGAGCAGGTGCAGAAACATTGCAGATATTGTTCAACCGTTTGATTGGTCCTCTCTGTTTGCCCATTGCTCTGCGGGTGGTAGGCTGATGAGAGGCATACCTCGATGGATAGGGACTTGCAAAGATCTTTCCAGAATTTAGAGGTAAACTGAACACCTCTATCAGACACGATGTTGTCTGGTACTCCATGCAGCCTGACAATTTCCTTGATGAAGATCTTTGCTGTTTCGGAGGCCGCAGGAGTACCAATCATGGGTAAAAAGTGTGCCATCTTCGAAAGCCAATCCACTACCACCAAGATGGTAGTGAAACCCTCTGAGGGGGGTTAATCAACAATAAAGTCTATTGAAACCTTCTTCCAGGGTTGCTCAGGAATAGGCAAGGGCCTCAACAGGCCCCAGGACTTGGTGTTGGAGCCCTTGTTTCGTTGGCACACTGCACAAGAGCTGATATAGTTCTTACAGTCCTGTTTCAAATTAGGCCACCAGAAGGAGCGCTGAATGAGCTCGGAGGTGTTTTGTATCCCAAAATGCCCAGCAAGCTTGTGATCATGTCCTCAGGATCTGTAATCTTATTGGCTGGGGGACAAAAATCTTGTCCTGGAACCACAATAAACCTTCTCTCCTTATCAGCCTCTGTTTCTGAACATTGACTGGAGGCCTGCCAGATAGCTGACATTACATCGGGCTGGATAAGAAAAAAATGTTGTGCCGTCAGGATGGTCTCAGGTTCAGAAGGCTCAGGAGTATCAGGAAACATCCGGAACAAGGCATCAGCTTTCCCATTCTTGGAGCCAGGCCTTTAGGAGATGTGGAAGTTGAACCTGGAGAAGAAGAGAGCCCATCTGGCTTGTCGGGTCTTAACCGCTTTGCATTCCTAAGATACTCCAGGTTCTTATGGTCAGTAAAGATCATGATAGGATGAGCTGCTCCTTTCAATAGGTATCTCCATTCTTCCAAGTCAAATTTTATGGCCAAAAGTTCCCGGTCCCCAACGTCATAATTCCTCTCTGGAGGGGTTATCATCCGGGAAGCAAAGGCTATGGGGTGCAGAAGGGCCTTAGGTCCTTGACGTTGGGATAGTACTGCACCAGTTGCTATCTCTGAGGCGTCCACTTCCAACACATAGGGCAGTGTTAGATCAGGGTGCTGAAGTACCGGTGCCAAGACGAACAGGGCTTTAAGCTTGTCAAAGGCGGTCTGGGCTTCAGAGGACCAATGGAACCGTACCCGTTGTCAAGTCAACTGTGTAATTGGTGAAATGATGGCAGAGAACCCCTTCACGGATGTCCTGTAGAAATTGGCAAACCCGATGAATCGCTGAACCCCCTTTTTGTCAGAAGGGGCCAGCCAGTTCAGGACTACTGTCAGGTAAATAAACAAAGGACGGCACCTAATGCCCATTTTCAACATGGCCGCTTCAGGCGCACGCCTGTGCGAGCAGGCGCACGGCGACGTGCACGAACGAGCGTTCGCACACGAACGAACGTTTGACGCACACTTATGCGCGGGGATGCGCTGGGCACACGCAGATACGCAGTAACGAACACATTGGCGCCCTTTGGGCTATTTAAACCTGCCACTGACGGGATTATCTCTCAGCTCCCCTGTGATTCCTGTGTTCCTGATTTTCTGATTGATCTCCTGATTATCTGACCCGGCTCGTCCTGACCTTGAACCTGCTCTCCTGTTCTGACCCCCGGCTTGCTTCACTGACCACTCTCCTGGCTTGATCCTTTGCTGACTCGGCTTGCCCTGTGACCTGGCTCAGCCTTGCTCCTGTGTACTGTACCGACTACCCCTTCTGATGTATGGACTGTTTCACCGTGTATGACTTTGACTTGGCTTCTGATCCTGTCTCCAGTTCACTCCCCATGGAGTTGCAAGCATGCCAGGAGTTCCTGTGACTTCCTGCCTCCAAGTCTCCTTGAATATCCTACTGGCAACCCGTGCTTCTTTGGACACTGCTCCGCTGTCTCATCTCCAGGGTAACTGTGCACTTAGCCGCAAGGAAAGCCCTCTAACATCTCAGCCTCACACCCGGTATGTGACAGTATAGTCCAGCCAGAATGTCTGAGGCCGATAGAGGTGTTTCCCCACTGGAGGCTCTGTGTCAACAGGTCGCTTCCCTCACCCAAGCCGTGCAGAGACTACAAGAAGGCTACTTCCAGCTGGAAGGTCGTTTACAGCACCTAGCAGTGTTTCCAGCCCAAACAGACCAAGCCGCCCTGTCTACCAGCTCTGCAACTCCGGAACGTTCTACCACTCACACCATGCTCGTTCCTCCTCCTGAGCCCAGAGTCCCCACTCCTGAACGCTTCTCAGGAGATCAGAAGAAGTTTACAGCCTTCCCGAATGCTTGCATGCTTTACCTAGCCCTACAGCCACGGACTTTCTCTCTTGAAACAGTTAAAGTGGGGTTTGTCATCTCTTTACTCTCAGAAGAGCTTGGGCTCACAGTCTTTTGGAACAAAAAGATCCAGTCATCAACTCCTTAGACTTGTTCTTCGAGGCTATGGCACGCTTGTACGACGGCCCCCAGCGGGCGGCCACCGCAGAAGCTACCCTGCATAACCTTCAACAAGGAAAGCGGCCTGTGGAAGACTATACTGTGGAATTCCGTAAACTGTCTGCAGACACAAAATGGAATGAGGCTGCCCTGCGATATCAATATCGCCAAGGACTTTCTGAATCCCTCAAGGATGAACTAGCCAGAGTAGCACCCCTGGCTACCTTGGAGGGCTGGATACAACTGGCTACCCAACTTGACAGGCGTATGAGGGAGCGCCACTCTGAAAGATCCCAAACCTTCCAGCCTACCTGGATGTTACCCAGGGTTTCTTTACCTCCAGCGACGGTACCCCCAGCTGTCTCAACACCCAAAGTAGAGCCGATGCAGATTGGACTGTTACCTCCTGAAGAGAAAGCCCGCCGTAGACAGGCAAACCTCTGTCTGTACTGCGGGTCCTCTGGACATTTCCTTCGTGCCTGCCCTATCAGATCCAGTAAGTCTTCTCCATGTTGTCCTGTTCATCTTCCGTTGGTAGAATCTTCCCCAATTTTACCTTATTCTCCATGTGTCTCTGCAGGTGGCAGGAGAGGAGGTCCAGCTACCAGCCATAATTGACTCAGGTGCCTGTAGCTGCTTTTTGGACTTGACTCTGGCCAAGAATCTCGACATTCCGCTACGTCCCAAGAAGCAGCAACTTGCCATCCGCTTGGCTGATGGCTCCCCGCCCAGTTCTGGGCCTGTTAATCAAGAGACTGTACCCCTTCTTGCCAAGACCCAATCCAGTCACCAGGAGTACCTCCGCTTTGACGCCTTGCATTCCCCTTTGTTTCCCGTCATCTTGGGCACTCCATGGCTTCAGGCGCATAAGCCGCAAATTAATTGGGCCAGCAGGAAGATTCAGTTTTCTTCATCTTACTGTCAGCAGAGCTGTTTTCTCCCCGGAATGAAAGAAGCTGCTAATTGCCTGGCAGTTCAATCCACATCCAGCATCCATCAGAATATATCACCTGCCTATAAAGAGTTTTCAGATGTTTTTGACAAAAAGAATGCTGATGTTCTACCACTCCATCGATCCTACAATTGTCCAATGTCCAATGCTCCTGCCACATTCCAGCATCTAGTGAATCTTTTATATTAACGAGTTATTACCTGGTTCTGAAATCCCCTTCGGCTGCATTTTACCGCTGTCAGAAAAAGAACTGGAAACTCTTCGGACATATCTTGATGAAAATTTGGAGAAAGGGTTTATCCGTCTTTCCTCTTCTCCAGCAGGAGCTGGCATTTTCTTCATAGAGAAGAAGGATAAGACTCTTAGACCCTGTATGGATTATAGAACCACTATCCACTCCCTCTCATCCCAGAACTGTTTCAAAGATGCTGCAATGCCCGGATCTTCTCTAAACTTGATCTCCAAGGGGCTTACAACCTAATTCGCATCCATGAGGGTGATGAATGAAAGACGGCATTCAGGACCTGTTTTGGGCACTTTGAGTATTTAGTGATGCCCTTCGGACTGTGCAATGCTCCTGCCACATTCCAGCATCTAGTGAATGACATCTTTCGGAAATTCCTAGACCACTTTGTCATCGTTTATCTGGATGACTTTCTCATTTTTTCAGCCACCCTTGAACTTCACAGATCCCATGTCAGGAGAGTTTTGGCAACATTAAGAGAACATGGACTTTATGTAAAAGCTGAAAAATGCGACTTCGAAAAAAGTTCAATACAGTTCCTGGGGTTTATCAACTCCACTGACGGAATTTCTATGGACCCCCAGAAGGTCAAGGCTATTTCAAACTGGCCCGCTCCTACAGACAAGAAAGGAGTACAGAGGTGTGTGGGGTTTGCACATTTTTACAGGAGATTCATTAAGAACTTTTCCTCCATCATTTCTCCTGTCACCCAAATAACGCAGCAACACAAAGTTCCAGTGGTCTACCGAAGCCCAAGCTGCCTTTGAAAAACTAAAGAACCTGTTAATTTCTACTCCAGTTCTACAACATCCTGACCCTGCCCTACCTTTTGTCCTTGAGGTAGATGCCAAGGGTCTAAAGCGATGTTACATCCTGTTGCTTTTTCCTCATGTAAGATGAGTCCATCTGAGAGAAATTACGATGTGGGAGACCGAGAACTCTTGGCAATTAAGATGGCTCTGGAAGAATGGAGGTATCTCTTGGAAGGTGCAGCACATCCCATCATGATCTTTACTGATCACAAGAACTTAGATTATCTCCGAACAGCTAAATGTCTGAGACCCCGACAAACCCGTTGGGCACTTTTTTTTCCTGGTTGAATTTCCACTTAACCTTCCGGCCGGGTTCCAAGAACAGCAAGGCTGATGCTCTATCTCGGATGTTCCCCGACACCCCGGAAGTCATAGTACCAGACACCATACTGTCCGATCAAAACTTCCTTCTGCTACAGCAAGACCTGGGAACATCCATTAAACAAGCCTCGGCCCTATGCACCGCTCCAGAGACTGTCTCAATAAGGAATCAGGAAGGGTTTTTCTGGCACCAAGGAAAAATCTTCATCCCACAACCAGTCAGGATGCAGATCCTTAAGACCTTCCAAGACCATCCTTTGGCTGGGCATTTTGGAGTCCGCAAGACTATTGAACTCATTCAGTGCTCTTTCTGGTGGCCTACCATGAGAAAGGACTGTAAGGTCTATGTAGACTCATGTACCATTTGCCAACGATATGGGCTAACACCAAGGCGTGGGGTCTGCTAAGGCCACTACCAGTTCCAGAACAACCTTGGAAGCAGATCTCAATGGACTTCATAGTAGATCTACCCCCATCAGAAGGTCACACAACAATTTGTGTGGTCGTTGACCATTTGTCCAAAATGGCACACTTTTTGCCCATGATCGGTACTCCCTCAGCCAAAGACACTGCTGATCTCTTCATCAGAGAAATACTCAGACTACATGGCCTACCTGACAGCATTGTTTCAGATAGAGGGGTCCAGTTCACTTCCAAATTTTGGAAGAGCCTTTGCAGGAGCCTGACAATAGATGTCTGTTTGTCTTCTGCATATCATCCCCAAAGCAATGGGCAGATGGAAAGAACTAACCAGACTCTTGAACAGTATCTGAAATGCTTCTGCTCATTCTCTCAAGATAACTGGTACTCCTTACTCCCCTGCGCTGAGTTTGCATATAACAACTCTACACATGCAACTACCCAACAATCCCCCTTTTGGGCTAACTACGGATTCCACCTTTTATTTCTACCCAGTTCCATTCCCTAAGCATCGCTGCCAGAAGCACAAGACCTCTTATCATTCATCCAATCCAACTACCGGACTTTACAGGAAACCATGAAAAA
Source organism: Glandirana rugosa (assembly GCA_018402905.1). Lineage (NCBI taxonomy): Eukaryota > Metazoa > Chordata > Amphibia > Anura > Ranidae > Glandirana > Glandirana rugosa. The sequence goes on along the minus strand of BLSH010045673.1, from coordinate 1,148,816 downwards.
GGCACAGGAAGACTACAAGAAGCAATTTGACAAGGGGAGGAGAAGCTGTCCGGGGTTCAAGATCAGAGACAAGGTATGGCTCTCTTCTGCTAACCTCAAATTGTCTTGTCCTTCTAGGAAGTTGGGACCAAGGTTTGTGGGACCATTCGAAGTCAAGAGGGAAGTTAACCCAGTAGCCTTTGAACTGGCTTTACCCAACTCTTTCAAGGTCCACCCAGTGTTCCATGTCTCCCTGCTCAAACCAGTCGTCCAAAATCATTTTCCTGGGAGAGAAGAAGTGCCTCCTCCTCCAGTCATTGTGAATGAAGACACAGAGTTTGAAGTCGAAACCATTCTGGACTACCGGAAGAGAAGTAGGCAGAAACAATTTCTTATTAAATGGAAAGGCTGTCCAATGGAAGATAATTCCTGGGAACCAGCCAGTAACATTCACGCCCCTAGACTTGAGTTTTGTGCCAGGCACCTGGAAAAATGGGCTCCTTTGGGCATCCGGAGGCTGTCCCTTGGGGGGGCACTGTCAGGGAAATAAACAAAGGACGGCACCTAATGCCCATTCCCAACATGGCCTCTTCAGACGCACGCCCACGTGAGCATGAATGAACGTGTGATGCACACTGATGCGCGGGGACACGATGGGCGCACGCAGATGCGCAGTAACAAACACTTTGGCGCCCTCTGGGCTATTTAAACCTGGATTATCTCTCAGCTCCCCTGTGATTCCTGTGTTCCTGATTTTCTGATTGATCTCCTGATTATCTGACCCGGCTCGTCCTGACCTTGAACCTGCTCTCCTGTTCTGACCCCCGGCTTGCTTCACCGACCACTCTCCTGGCTTGATCCTTTGCTGACTCGGCTTGCCCTGTGACCTGGCTCAGCCTTGCTCCTGTGTACTGTACCGGCTACCCCTTCTGATGTATGGACTGTTTCACCGTGTATGACCTTGGCTTGGCTTCTGATCCTGTCTCCAGTTCACTCCTCACAGTGTTGCAAGCATGCCAGTATCCACCAGCAGTTACTATTACTTCCTGCCTCCAAGTCTCCTGGAATATCCTACTGGCAACCTGTGCTTCTTTGGACACTGCTCCCCTGTTTCATCTCCAGGGTAGCTGTGCACTTAGCTGCAAGGGAAGCCCTCTAACATCTCGGCCTCACACCCGGTACGTGACCATTGCTTTCACCTTCTGGGGGTCCATTGAAATTCCCCCAGTGGAGATAACCAGGCCCAGGAACTGGATGGAGGTTTTCTCGAAGTCACACTTTTCCGCCTTGACATATAGTCCATGTTTCCTGAGGGTGGCAAGCACTCTTTTGACATGAGTGCAGTGAAGTTCCAAGGTAGTGGAGAAAATCAAAATATCGTCAAGGTAGACGATTACAAAGTGATCCAGAAATTCCCGAAAGATGTCAATAATCAAATTTTGAAAGGTGCATTACATAGTCCAAATGGCATAACCAGGTACTCCTAATGCCCAAAGGCTGTCCACTCATCACCTTCACGGATCCGAATGAGGTTGTAGGCTCCTCGTAGATCCAGTTTAGTGAAGATCTGAGCTGTCCGGAACCTTTGAAAAAGTTCTGGGATGAGTGGAAGGGGGTAGCGGTTCTTCACTGTGATCTTGTTAAGGTCTCTATAGTCCACACAGGGTTGGAGGGTGCCGTCTTTTTTCTCCACAAAGAAGATACCAGCCCCTGCTGGGGATGAGGAGGGACAAATAAACCATTTCTCCAGATCCTCATCGATGTAAACCCGCAGGGCCTCCAGTTCAAGCTCTGATAAGGTAAATATTCGTCCAAATGGGATATCTGCCCTGGGTAGCAGTTCTATCGGGCAGTCATAGGGTCGATGGGGTGGTAATGTGTCAGCTCCCCACTTATCAAAAATGTCCATGAATTCTTGATACTCCGCCGGAACTTATGGGTGTGTGCTGAACTGGATGGCTAGACATGTGGCGGGTCTTTTGGGAACATGAACAAAATAGTGCTGAGAACAGTAGGTAGAGGAGAACAAGACTTCTTTATTGGACCAGTTTATTTGAGGGTCATGGGCCTGTAGCCAAGGAAGTCCCAGAATGATGGGAAACATGGGGGAGCTGATAATATCAAAGCGTAGGAACTCTTTTTCCATAAACTTTATTGTTAGAATCTCAGCAGGGTTACAGTACATGTAATCTTATACTTCAACCAGCATGGGTTAATCGAGCAGTTTGAGTGTATACAACGATGAACAAAGATTAGATTACAATCAAGAGACTTTGAGTAGTACAGTTGAAATGTAAAAACATAAGGGAGAAAGGAACAAGAAATATTTTTGGTAATTATTAATGCTGTAATTGATACATGTGTATTGAGAAAATGAGGTCTTTGTATTCAGCATCATTGTATGGGTGTCTTGGGGTTCTCGTCATGTACTCTGTCTGATGTTATTAGTGGGGGGTATAGTCTTATGGGCGGATGAAGTATTATAGTGGGGGTATGTGAGATTGGCTCGTTTAGGGAAGTGGTTGACATGATGAGTTTCAGAGAACTAACATTAGATTAGAAACAAGTAGCAACATATGTGAGTTTGACGAGCTAATTGGGTACGACCAACTTCATA
>BLSH010045673.1:1122260-1145868 GCA_018402905.1 Glandirana rugosa | reverse complement strand
TATTTGTCGGTTGAGCAAAAGTGGGTCCAGCTGGCCCAGATGCGTGAGAATTTGTGTGGGCAGTCTTGGGCTACAGCTATGGTTTCTTCCATTTCAGCTGTTTTTTTAACGCGTTTAAGCCAGTCTTTGATAGATGGTGCTCGGTTAGAGCCCCAGTAAAGGGGAATGCACATCTTAGCTGAATTAATCAAATGGGGAAGTAGCGATTTTCGATAGTGGTGAATAGGGATGTCGGAGTGGTGTAATAGGAATTGTGCTGGTGTGTGATCCAGTGTGAAGGTGGTTATATGTGAGATTAGCTCTCCTATTTGCTTCCAGAATGGTTGAATAAGGGGGCATGACCACCATATGTGAGCTAAGGTGCCTGTCTCGCCGGAACACCTCCAGCATCTTTTTGAGAGAGCAGGGTTAAATTTGTGGAGCAATGCTGGAGTTCTGTACCAGCGGGACAGCACCTTGTAGCTGTTTTCCTGTGTGGAGACATTTAGGGAGGATTTGTGTGCTAAGGTGGCCATGCGTTCCCATTGTTTTTCTGACATGGAGATATCAAGTTCTGTTTCCCAATTTTTGCACATTATTGTGGACTTCATAGAGTAATTAGAAGACAAAATATTGTAGATAGTAGAGATCATATGTCTTTGAGGCGTAGTCTGTGTGCATAATTGTTCAAATGGGGTCATTGGACGCGATACATTGTTATTCTTGTTGATGGTCTTTAGGAAGTGGCGTATTTGGAAGTATGTCCAAAGGGGGCAAGTTGGGGAATTGTGTTTAGTAGGTAGATTTGCCCGCGTAGGAACTCTTGATGACCCGAGTCAGTGGTGGTGAAGATGGGCTTGGTCTCTTGCGTGAATGGTCCCAAACAGGGTAGAAAACCATCAGCGAGGCAGACCTGGAGACCTGGCAGACCTGGCAGACCTTGCAGACCTGGAGACTCTGCTGCTTGTTGTGAAGTACAGTCCAGAAAGCAGCTGCAGGCCCCAGAGTCAATAATCGCCAGAAGCCGGACCTCCTCTCCCACCACCTGTAGGGCGACAGGAAGGACAAGGTGAGACAGGGAAGGACCAGCGACTTGAAAGTTCATTACATGGTGTGGGGGCGACTTACTAGGTCTTACTGGACAGCGGAGCAAGTAGTGACAGGCAACCCCGCAGTAAAGGCACAGGTTGGCCCGTCTGTGATGTTGCTTCTCCTCCGGAGTGAGTGGTGAGCGGATCACACCCAGCTGCATTGGTTTGACTTCAGAGGGATGTATTCAGACCAGGAGCAGGTGGAGGAGCAGGAACAACTTTGGGAAGCATCCAGGAGGGTGGAGAGGTGCGAAGTCGCTCGGACCGTCGCTCCCGCAGGTGCCTGTCCAGTTTGATGGATAGCTGGATCAGGCCTTCCAAGGTAGTGGGAGTTTCAACTCTGGCCAGCTCATCTTTAAGAGTCTCTGAGAGCCCCTGCCAGAATTGATATTTAAGAGCGGCCTCATTCCACCCGGTGTCTGCAGACCATCTCCGGAAGTCCACTGTGTAATCTTCAACAGGGCGTTTGCCCTGGAGCAGGGTATGCAGGGCAGCCTCAGCGTTGGTGGTACGCTGGGGGTCATCATACAACTGGGCCATAGCCTCAAAGAAAGTGTTAACAGAATCCAGTGAGAGGCTCTTCTGCCTCAGCAGATTATGTGCCCAGGCCTGGGGTTCCTCAGATAGCAAGGAAATAATGAGCCCCACTTTGACGGTTTCAGTGGAAAATGTCCTTGGTTGCAGGGCCAGGTACAGGAGACAGGCGTTCTTGAAGGCCTTGAACTTTTTCTGATCACCCTAAATCACTCAGGAGTCGGCACCCTGGGTTTGGGAGCTGGAGAGAGCACAGGCATCGTAGGGTTCCCTTGTGGCGATGAAGCTGTGGACGAGCTTGTTGAGGGTGCACTTGCATCAGCGGGAACGGATGTAACAGTCATGTGCTGGAGGCAACCCTCTAACTGGAAGTACCCCTCTTGTAGCCGCTGAACCGCTTGGGTCAAGGCCGTAACTTGCTCACATAGGGCCTCGAGCGGGGAGCCACCTCTGTCAGCTTCTGACATGGCTGGATCGTACTGTCACGGAACGTACCTGATCCTGAAGCCGAAATGCCGAGAGGGACCCCCTTGTGGCTAAACGCAGTATACCCATGAGGATGATACAGGAGGTATGCTGCGTAGAGAAGCACGGGTTACCAACAGCGGGTGTAGACTTGACCCGAAGTACCGGAACAGCGATAAATGCCTGGCTGAAGTGCACATCTGTACTGCAGGTGGAGCTGGTAACTGGAACAGAGTAATCAGGTGGACAAGCTGGGTCATACACAGGTGATCAGCAGCGGGATATAGGAGACCAGTAGCAAGTCCATTAAGCAAGCCAGGGTCAAACACAAGAGATCAATAGCAAAGTCCGTTAGCAAGCTGAGGTTCAAACACTGGAGAAGGCAAGCCGTAGTCAGGAACAGAGCCGGGATCAAAAGCCAAGGGAGTAGAGCAGAAGCAGGTCCAAAGGGCAAGCCAGGTCACAACAGGAATCACAGGAACAGAATACTGGTGCAGGTGCAAGAGAGACTGAAGACGATCCAGTGATTTGCTACAGTCAGGGGTTGCCTTAAATAGGGCGCCCTCCGTGCTCATTGGAAGCGCCGAGCGTCCTGATTGCGCCTGCGTGTGCGTTGTCCCATGTTGTTGTGCATGTGTACCTGCGTACGATCATTCCGATTGGAACAATCGTTCCAATTGCAACAAACGTTCCGATTCCTATTGGAACGATCGTTCGGATCTTCATTACCATTTCTCTGACAGTGCATTACTGCCAGTTTAACGCCATGTAGTTTTGTGCGTTACTGCAAGTTTAACGCCATTTACTTCTGTGTGCGTTACTGCCAGTTTAACGCCATATAGTTCTGTGTGCGTTACTGCCAGTTTAATGCCATATAGTTTTGTGCGTTACTGCAAGTTTAACACCATTTACTTCTGTGTGCATTACTGCCAGTTTAACACCATATAGTTTTGTGCGTTACTGCAAGTTTAACGCCATATAATTCTGTGCGTCACTGTACGTTTGACGCATTATATTGCAGTATATTATAGTGTATTCCTGGAGTGTGACCATGTAGCGTGAGTACTCAAGTTAAAGTGCACCAAGCACCACTTTACATTGATTAAAGTGCATCTATGTACAGATTTCCACTTCTTCTTTACATTTGCTAATAAGCACTGCCCCCTCCCTCTAGATAATATCTGGGAGGACAACAAAGAGAGGCAAACGTTCCCTTGGTACTGTAAGGGGGCCAGCAACAAATGTGTCCACAGTTAAAGGTGGACATGGTGGTCAGTCCTCACTGCAGGGCATCATTTCCTCTGTTTAGTGATATTGCCCATGCTATCCAGCCCCAGCATGCAGAGGAGGTGGTGGACTGGCTTACTAAATCTTCCTCATCCTCCTCATTCTCCTCATCCTCTGTTACGCAAGCCGAGACAAGTGTGCAGTCCCCTGCAGTTGCCAGAGTGGATAAACCTGCCTTCCTCTCCACATCTATTCCTGCCATAGCCACAACATCAGCCATGGAGGAGTAAGCTGAGTTATTTGACCACAGTGTCAGGCACTTGCTCGTTGATGATGCCCAGCCATTACTGGATTCAGATGTTGGTTCTGAAGTTGAGGATGACAGGAACATGCGCCTAGAGAGAGGTGAGAACACTGGTAGACAAATTGGCATTCATGTTCCCCCAGCCACAGGGTATTGCCAAGTTGTCTCCAGTGGTAATGATGACGATGAAGATGGAGGAGATGGAGATGATGATGATGATGAGGTCACTGATGCATCTTGGGTGCCAGATAGAGCAGAGGAGGAAATTGAAGGTGAGGCAGCACAACCTCAAGGAGGCCGACATCAAGAAAGAGTAGAGAGCAGCCACCCTATTCTATCAAAGCTGTTATGTCTCGGCCCACTTCCCAAAGCTCAGCTGTCTGGGCCTTTTTCAACACATCTGCAGCAGATTGCACTGTTGCTATCTGCAAACTGTGTCTCAGGCACATCAAATGTGGCAAAAACACCAGCCATTTGGGTACCACATGCTTAACAAGGCATTTAACGTCCAGCCACTCGCCCCATTGGCAAGAGCACCTAAAGGCCACACAAAAGGGGCACAAATCTGTCCCTCCTCCTCTTCCTCCTTACCCACTTCAGTCTGCCCCTGCTATACCGAGTCATGACCTCTCAGCAGCCTCCACTGACAGGGATGATGGTATACCACAGGGTGTCCCAGGCCCTAGCAACACATCTGCCAGCAGTACACCACCAACTGTAGACTGTAGCCCGCAAATTTCTCTGCCCCATTTGCTGCAGTGGAAAAAAAATACAGTGCTCGTGCACCAAGCCTCTCTAAGAGGGAACCTATTCCCGCAACTATGGGACCCCTAACTTAGGTATCTCCCTTGTACATTTTTGGTAGATGGTGGAATACTGGGATTACAGGATTATACACCATCAAATAATCTATTGTTTTAGGGGTTAGCATTTCCATAACCCGCCGCTCATCCAATAGGTGTGATAGCTGCTGTTTAAAAATAGATGTGGGATCTGTTTTCAAAACCTTGTATGTGGAAATGTCACTAAGCTGATGTAAGGCTTCTGCTCTATAATCATCTATCATCTGAAGTGAGGATCACTACCGCTCCACCTTATCGGCCTCTCATATAATTATATTTTTATGGGGTTTTAACCCATGCAGGGCATCCCTCTCGGTTTTGCTCTAATTATCCCTTGCCTTGGATGGATAAGCTTTGTTATCGCTCCTTCATAGAGATGAGTTCTTTTTCTACTACATTCTGGAACATGTCTATGGCCGTACTTGGACAGAATAGAAATATTTATTTCCCTTAATAATAGAGTTACTGTTCAGACCATATTTACTGCCTGAAGATTCTGACTGCAACCTCTGCGATTAGGTCCTGAAAATTAAAAGTATTAGCATCATCTACCATACTTCTATTTTCTCCATCAATAGGTGCAGTCAGTTCCTTGGCAGAGGAAAAAAGTTTTTTTCCATAGAATATTCCTAATGAACCTGTTTACGTCTAGTATTGTATCAAAGGCATCAAAATTAGTAACTGGGGCAAATGACAAACCTCTAGAAAGTAAGGAAATTTCAGGGGTGTGAGAGAAGTTTTGGAAAGATTCACAATATTTTTAGAATCACTAATATTCACTTCCATTAATCCCTCCTGACACAAATATTTGGTTCTGCTTTGACTTGGTCCCCCCTCTCCCCCTCCTTGTTTTCCTTTTTTCTTTTTTGGGCTTCCTGTCCCCATAGGAGCAAATTGGTTTTTTGAATTCTAGGCATGATCATCACTTAAACTGTCCTTAGTAAAGACCGATGTGACCGAGTCTCTTGAAGTAACTGAGGCTGCTCCATCCGTAGTGTCTGAAACTTCAGGGTGTCTGTCTGTCAAATCTGGTGAGTTGAAGCTGACATGTCTCTGATGGTTATACCAACGTCTTCTCTTGTTCCTGGGCATCAAATGCAGTCTCTGACTTGTTACAAATATAAACAGTCCCCTGTTGGTAATCTTGAACTTCTCTTAAATATTTATTTCTGTTGACATTCATGATCTCTTGTTCCAGTTTGTTAGTGGATTCAATCAGCTCATTATTCTCAATGGTATAAAGATCAAGAGATTGGTAGGCTTTCATTGATTCTTTTAGTGTTTCTATCTCACCATTGATAGTTTGTAGCAAAGCTTCCTCTTGTATTATAATCAGATTCATGAGTTCCAAGGAGCATTTGGTGAGGACAGAATTCCATTCATTAAGGGAAGTAACTGAATAGACTGTGGAGGGTCTCTTCTTGTAAGCCTCTCAGTATCATAGACTCACCGATATACTGTTTTAGGCCAGTCAAGTCCCACCACAATCTAATTTCCCTATGTATGGAAGCCTTCAATTCCCCAAAGATAGTAGTGCAGACAGTATCAGCTGACAAGGTGGCAAGATCTCTTGTGTAAAAAGAAAAAGAAAACAGAATGGCGCCAAAGTCATAGGAACTGGGGGGCAACAGGGCAAAATATAAACAGGTCAGAAAACGTCCATTATAATGTCCATATAAAAGTCCATAATGTATCCAGTAGGGCAGACTGACACATGGGGCAGCAACCTGGAGAGTGGAATCGGCTCTGGTAGGGATATCAGAACACAGCCTCTGGGCCTGGACTTCCCAATCTTGATCTGCAGATCGTTGAGCTTCTCCATTTTGCCGGCAGTTACTTTCTGAGCTCTTTCAATTTGTGGAACATTTAAGTGCAATATTTTAATAAAACTCACTTTTAAAAAGGTTTTTATGCTATGTGAGACCTTTATTGCATGTGCTGCTATGCCCTGATATGTGGATTTCTGGGTGAGGATCTATTTGCCTGGTTTGGCTTCCCTGTCCATCTGGCTATTCCTTAGTGGTGTTTGGCTTAGTGTCCACACTGGAAGATTCAACCTAGGAGGTGTTTCCTGTCCCCAGAGCCCCACAATATATTCAAGCGTGAATATATTGGCTTTCTGGTAAGCCTATATTTGTACAGTAGAGGATTGCATTGTGATGTATGTACCATGCATGTGAAGTCACCGTAATATTTTGGGATTTGCATGGACTTTCTGCACAGACCATTTTTGCACAGTTTTCAGTATTTGACACTTTTTTTCTGCACAGTTTTGCATTTTTTCACAGTTACCGCATTCATGATGTCAGTTATCAATTTTGGACTTTATGATTATGATTTTATTATGCAATATTTATTTTTGATGCACTAGCACTTTTCTGATGAAGATAATTTGAATATTTTACCCTCCTTTTTCACAATTCAATAGTGAGGTTCATCAACTTTCACATATATATTCATTGTTTTAAGCGCTACACATTTATTATATTATTTTATTTCACAATTAGTTTGATTGTTGTGTGGCAGCTGCCTCCTTTTCACGTTTAGCGCGGTATACACTTTTTAATATTTTTAATATATCTTACAAAATAAAGGCAGCTTGCAGGGAAAATGTATTTTTTTGGCTTTATAAATGCAATTATTGCTGCAGCAGATTCTAGACATGGTACAGATCTGCCACTTTACAGGTAGACTAAGGGGATTCCCCATGCAATATATTGGAAGGAATTGTTCATTTTTATGCTTTCACTTTAAAAATAAAAAAATCACTGCTCATTTAAAAATTATGTTTTTTACAAACTTTTTTCATTGATACATGTCCCTCAGGGCAGGACCCGGACCCCAATAACAATTGTATGCCTAATTACTTGCATATAGGCCTTCAAAATGGGCACTTTTGATTTTTGACATTTGGGTCCCATTGACTTTAATGTGGTTTGTTATTCGGGTTCGAACTTTCGCAATGTTCAAAAGTTCTGGTGCGAACCGAACAGTGGTTCGTTCGGCCCATCCCTAGTGGTTGAAGATAGCCATCTGCTCGTGCACCAAGCCTCTCTAAGAGGGAACCGATTACCGCAACTATGGGACCCCTAACTTGGGTATCTCCCTTGTACATTTTTGATAGATGGTGGAATACTGGGATTACAGGATTATCCACCATCAAATAATCTATTGTTTTAGGTTAGCACTTCCATATCCCGCCACTCATCCAATAGGTGTGATAGCTGCTGTTTAAAAATAAATGTGGGATCTGTTTTCAAAACCTTGTATGTGGAAATGTCACTAAGCTGATGTAAGGCTTTTGCTCTATAATCATCTGAAGTGAGGATCACTACCGCTCCACCTTATCGGCCTCTCATATAACTATATTGTTATGGGGTTGTAACCCATGCAGGGCATCCCTCTCGGTTTTGCTCAAATTTTCCCTTGCCTTGGATGGATAAGCTTTGTTATCGCTCCTTCATAGAGATGAGTTCTTTTTCTACTACAGTCTGGAACATGTCTATGGCCGTACTTGGACAGAATAGAAATATTTATTTCCCTTAATAATAGAGTTACTGTTCAGACCATATTTACTGCCTGAAGATTCTGACTGCAACCTCTGCGATTAGGTCCTGAAATGTAAAAGTATTAGCACCATCTACCATACTTCTATTTTCTCCATCAATAGGTGCAGTCAGTTCCTTGGCAGAGGAAAAAAGTTTTTTTCCATAGAATATTCCTAATGAACCTGTTTACGTCTAGTATTGTATCAAAGACATCAAAAAGAGTAACTGGGGCAAATGAGAAAACTCTAGAAAGTATGGAAATTTCAGGGGTGTGAGAGAAGTTTTGGAAAGATTCACAATATTTTTAGAATCACTAATATTCACTTCCATTAATCCCTCCTGGTTCTTGCCTGACGCAAATATTTGGTTCTGCTTTGACTTGGTTCCCCCTCTCCCCCTCCTTGTTTTCCTTTTTTCTTTTTTGGGCTTCCTGTCCCCATAGGAGCAGATTGGTTTTTTGAATTCTAGGCATGATCATCACTTAAACTGTCCTTAGTAAAGACCGATGTGACCGAGTCTCTTGAAGTAACTGAGGCTGCTCCATCCGTAGTGTCTGAAACTACAGGGTGTCTGTCTGCCAAATCTGGTGAGTTGAAGCTGACATGTCTCTGATGTTTATACCAACGTCTTCTCTTGTTCCTGGGCATCGAATGCAGTCTCTGACTTGTTACAAATATAAACAGTCCCCTGTGGGTAATCTTGAATGTCTCTTAAATATTTATTTCTTTTGACATTCATGATCTCTTGTTCCAGTTTGTTAGTGGATTCAATCAGCTCATTATTCTCAATGGTATAAAGATCAAGAGATTGGTAGGCTTTCAATAATTCTCTTAGTGTTTCTATCTCACCATTGATAGTTTGTAGCAAAGCTTCCTCTTGTATTATAATCAGATTCATGAGTTCCAAGGAGCATTTGGGGAGGACAGTATTCCATTCATTAAGGGAAGTAACCGAATAGACTGTGGAGGGTCTCTTCTTGTAAGCCTCTCAGTATCATAAACTCACCGATATACTGTTTTAGGCCAGTCAAGTCCCACCACAATCTAATTTCCTTATGCATGGAAGCCTTTAATTTCCCAAAGATAGTAGTGTAGACAGTATCAGCTGACAAGGTAGCAAGATCTTTTGTGTAAAAATAAAAATAAAACAGAATGGCGCCAATGTCATAGAAACTGGGGGGTACCAGGGGAAAATATAAACAGGTCAGAAAACATCCATTATAATGTCCATATAAAAGTCCATAATGTATCCAGTAGGGCAGACTGACACACAGGGGCTGCAACCTGGAGAGTGGAATCAGCTCTGGTAGGGATATCAGAACACAGCCTCTGGGCCTGGACTTCCCAAACTTGATCTGCATGTTTTTAACTTCTTTTTGTGAGTATCCATTTGGCTGTTGCTAATAAAATTAACCCTGTTGGCATACTGCATTTAGATCTGGGGCACCTTTCTTCATTTATTCTCTTGTGTAGACCTGGGAGCTTTTAAGTTGCTGGTTCATAGTACCACACACACACAGTTCTTGTCCATATTGTTCAATCCCGAAGGGTCTTCATTCATAAAGGAGATGTGAAGATTCCACTGAGTATCCTTGTATAGAAAACGGTGACTCCCTGGAGAGTCCTGCAAGAGGACAATCCAAATAAGCAACAAAGACAGGCAGGGCTCTCAAATGGAACACACCCTGGATTAATGAAGGGAATCCAAAAGTGTTCTCCAGTCACTGATTGCAGACAAGTAGAAGGAAGAGCCGGCAACTCCAGAAATCCTTTTTTTTTTGTAAATATAATTTATTGGTATTTGTTTACAACATGACAGAAAAAGGAACGAAGATATCCAAAAGATGGTACCGGTTGTGGGGAGATTCTGCTGCAAGGAACTAAACAGACACACACACATAGAGGGAGCACAATTACACCCTCTTCCTTTATGTCTTTTCCCACCGCTCCTGGAGACACACAGCACACAAAAAGAGACTGGCAAGAGCAGCAGATAACCTTCCATCACCTCTCCCCCTGATCCCCGGGCAAGGAAGAGGGGGCACCCCCTCCCCAAGGCACTGCTGGCTCTGGAGTGTGCTGCAAAAGTGATGACATAAGACTGACCACAAGCTTTACTGAATCATCCTGTTTGCACAAGAAGTTGCTCTTTATTCCTTTTGCATCAAGCCAGTTTGCCGCACTGAGTGATAAGAGCGGTGGATAAGAATACTTGTGCAACATAGCTGTTGGGCTCATTATTGGCCACTTGCTGGTGAGTTTTTCCACAAAGGGGGGCATTCCCCTATTGTTCACAAGGTGTGGTGACGGTGAACATTATGGCCGGAATTAATTCATCCCTTGATGCACACTTTTTTCTTTTCTTTTTTTTGGACTGAATATTTAGCAGCGCTGCTTTTTTCACAAAGACTTTCTGATTATAGATTAGTCCTATGTGGATGTGGTTAATTTGTTTTATATGTCAATAGTGGCTGCTGTGCTGTGTTATTCTTAATTCATTATTTATTTATATTCTTTATATTGCATTTTATCAAAAATCTATTTACAGTGTATAGCTATCACAAAGCGCTGATATTTAGAACTGCAGTTTTTTGGACTGGAGCACGCTTGTTCTATTATGTAAACATAGTCGTAGCTCCGGATTATAATGTCCATGTCGTCTAATTGGCCCGGGTTAGGGCATGGGCTTGAATCCTGCTATAATGTGAGCTGCAGGGGTGGTCAGGAGCTAGAAGGTAGCGATAGATTAGATGGCAGTTTTGAAAGTAGACTACCCCAGTTCAAGTCTTTGTTACAGGGTGGAGCCAGAAGTAGGAAAGTTCACCAGATGTTCCTAGAGAATTATCATCCAGAGGCAATATGTTTCAGGGTAGAAAGGGCTTTGGATGGTAAGGCATTGTTAGGAGGCAGATCAGGTAGAAGATTAGCTGTAATGCCAGGTAGGATTCTGGAAATGTAAAGATCCCATTTGCTGTGGAAGCGGGTTGTTAGCTGTCTTAATAGTGGGGATGGAAGGGGAGGTCCATAGTTTAAGAATAGCTCTCTTGGCAATCATATAACAAGTAGTTAGCCAGGGCTTGTTGTGTTGAATAATTTTGAGTCCACAACTGCCCCATAGAGGGACTGTCCAAAAAGCCGAAGACTAGGGAGTATACTCTGAGGTTGCTAACCAGTGACTGCAGATGCCAAAGTTTCGACTTGGTCCCAAAAGCTCGAGATAGGGGGGCAAGACCAAAGTCTATGAACCAGGGATGGTCTAGGCATCTTGCACCAGGGGCAGAGTTGGCGGTCTGGGAACTGTATATGCCTTAAATGGGGTATATATGCCCTGTGTATAGTTTTGTATTGCTGTTCTCTCCAGAATTCATTGGTGATGAAAGTGGTATTGTAGCCTTTTAGGATGGATTGAGCTGCAGGGGGGATTATAGGTCCCAGTTCCAGGAGGTTGCAGAGGTGTTGTGGCATGGTGTCCCAGGAGAGAGAGTTTAAAGGTCTGTAAAGACTAGAGATTTTGTGGCTCTGGGAGGTGACAAATGAGACTATGAGAGAGCTTTTAAACCGGAGTTCTCTTGAGGGGCAGGTCTTGGACACAAAGCTGATGGCTTACTGAATATACAAAAAATGATGAGGGGGAAGGTTGAATTTCTGAGCTAGCGTTGGAAACATGAGGTCATTGCCCGAGGATATATCGAAAAGTTGGGAAAATTTAGTCATTCCCTGCGGTATCCAGGAGCGAAAGGCAGCATTAAGCTGAGCCGAAGACAATAGAGGGTGATGCAAAATGGGAAGATGTAGCAACATCTGTGGGTGAACTCCACCTTTTCCTAACCTTCCTCCAAGCCAGCACCGTGTCCCGTATGGAAGATTAAGCTTTAAAAGAGGGGAGGATGGGAGGCTGGCAGGGTATGTCATTTGGGTTTCTAGGTCAAAATTTTAATATCTAGAGGAGCCCGATATCCAGTCCAGACCCGCCCTCAGTAGGCAAGAAAGATTGTAAAGACGAACATTGGGTAGGTTTACTCCCCCTGACTGTTTTGGTAATTGAAGCTTATGAATGGATATTCTGGGTTTCCGTTTGTGCCAGATGAAGGCGTTTATGGTTTTATGTAGTTTTTGGTGATCAATATGCTTAAGGTTAAAGGGGTGGTCTGGAGTGGATAGAGAAGCGTGGGGAAGCTCACCATCTTAAAAAGATGGCAGCGTCCAAAGAAGTCCAGTTTTCTAATTCCGTGATGATTTTTGCTATAATCAGGGTGAAGTTTAGGTGATAGAGGGAGGTAGGGACTTTACCTATTCTGTTTCCCAGGTAGGTGATGTGTTTGCTAGCTACCTTGAATATAGAGTGTGGGGTCCATGTAGGTTTTTGTGCTTGAAATAAGGGTAGGACTTCACTCTTGGGGAAATTGATTCTCAGGCCCGAGCAACTTCTGAAGCGTGTAAAGATGTCTCAAATGTGTGTCATGTCTGCTTGGGGATCTGATGTGAATATCAGGATATCATCGGCTGCTCTGAGTTCTGAGGATCCTATCCCATGTAGCCTTGGGTGGGTCAGTAGATAGCAGGAGAGGGGCTCTAGGGCAAGGTTAAACAGTAAGGGTGACAGGGGGCAACTCTGACACGTACCTTTTATGTAGTGTGATTTTGTTAGATATGAAACATGCTGCTACAATGTTGGCTGATGGGGCCGAGTACATCGTGGAGATGAGGTGTAGGAAGAGGCCTGTGAATCCAAACTTGGTGAGGACCAACTGCAGCCACTGGAAGCTGACGTTGTCAAAAGCTGTTTCAGCATCCAATGTGATTATGGCCATTTCCATGGCTGGGGAGACCCTCACCGATTCCAGAACCACTAGAACCTTTCTGATATTGGTTGTGGCAAAGCGTCCTTGAGTAAAACCTGCTTGTGAGGGATGGATGAGGGTTGGCATAATAGGGACTATTCTATCCGTCATTATCTTGGATAGGAGCTTTGCGCCGAGATTGAGTAGGGAGCTTGGTCGGTAGGAGCCTGTTTCGCTGGGGTCTTTTTTTTAGAATGAATTTGATATGGGCTTGGAAGCCAGAAGGAAGATAGTTAGCACTGTCTAATATGTGTTGATAGACTAGCTGTAGAGTTGATGCAATGGTGGTTTTAGACAGTTTAAAAAATTTGGTGGAAAAATCATCCAGGCCTGGGGCTTTACCCGAGGATAACGATGTAATTGCAGAGGTAATTTTGTTGATACTTAGTGTAGCATTAAGTTTAGCAAGAAGAGTGTCTTTGATAATGGGAAGGGGGATCTTATCTAGGAACTCCCTAGCTGCAGGTTCCTCAATGAGGTCTGGGCCATAGAGAGGCATAAAATTGTTCTAGTACGGCATTGGTGTTGCTCGGGGTTGTGATGAGTGTGCCTTGAGGGTTTTTTAGGGACAGAATGCGGGTGGGGGTGTGTGGACCTTTACATAGCCTGGAGAGTAATTTCCCAGATTTGTTGCCATATTTGTTTAATTGTAGGTCAGAATAAGACTGGTGTAGTCTTTGCTGAGCCTCTGCCCATGCGTCAAAAGGCCTTGTGTTGTGACAATGTCATGGATCTGCAATAATGGTTCATGTACTGTTTATCTGCTTACGTCTCTGCTCTGTATTTCAGCTTAGGGAATGAGCTCTCAAACCTGGATGTGTAAGTAATCTCCTCTCAGCATGGCTCCACCCCAACCTCCAACAGGAAAGACCACTTAACTCCGTGTAGTGAAAGCCAGTCTTGCCTGAGCAATAGCGCGTCTAGGCTTCCTGTGTGTGTGTTCCCTGCCGTGTGCTCTAGTTTGTTTCCATGTACCGATCTTGGCCTGTTCTCTTGACTATTCCTGCCTGCCTGATACCCCAACCTGTAGCGTGTTCTGACTATGCTGTCTGCCTGTTGCCCTGACCCTTGGCTTGCCTTTCTGACATACCCTTAGCCCTGCCTGCTGCTTCCTCTCTATCCACCCAAAGACAGCCGTGAGCGTGAGCTGGGAGACCCTGGGGGCTGCGACCTGATGTCAGCTGCAGCTAAGTCCATTCTCACCAACAGAGGCTCTGGTGATCACCTGCTGGCTCTTAGATTCCACGCCATGGGGAATTTTATGCTCTAGCTCTCTGTGCTATCCGTGTCAGTGCTCCAGTGGACCCACTTTCCTGAACCATCCTGAGCTCCACCTGAAGCAGTCAGCCAAAGGGTTCACTGCCTTAGTGGTGCGCTCCTAACACCAAAAGAGTGCATCAGTCACCTGGCCTCAGGTGACTTGACAGACAATCTGTGTTGGGTGATACAAAGGTTCTTGCTGGATTCAGAGTATTCCCTAGCTACCTTCTTTTTATAGGCAGAGGAGTAGGCAATGATTTTACCACAGAGCACCACCTTGCCCGCTTCCCAGAGTAGAGTGGGGTTAGTGAGGTGTTTGGCATTAGTGTCTAAGTATTCGGACCATGTATCAGCAATGAGAGTCTGGAGCGTTTGGTCATGGGCTAAATAAGAGGGGAAGTGCCATATTTTGACAGCGTTTTGGGTGATAAGACCTGGTATGTTTACCGAGGTCGGGGCATGGTCATGAATGGATGGATCAGTGAGTGCTGAGTTGGCAAATAGATAATCTATTCGGGATAAGGTGTTGTGGGGGGGGGGGGGAAGAAAGTGAACTCTTTTCCTATTGGGTGGGCAAATCTCCAGATGTCTGTGAGATTCAGACCTTCCACAAAGCATGCTAGAAGGGAGGGTGGGGAGGATGGGCCCGGGGGAGGTTTGTAGTTCGATCTGTCTTCTAAGGGGTTTAGGGTCTGGTTGAAGTTGTCACCTACCAGGAGTGGAAGGTGAATGTACGGGGCTAGCAGAGATGTGAGGTGTTGAAAGTAGTAAATAGGAGGATTGTTGGGGGCGTATGTTTGTCAAAACCCATTCTCTGGGGCCAGTTTTCAGTGTGGCAATGAGAGAAAGTCCCTCTTCATCCGTTTGAATAGAAATCCGCTCGCAAGGGGCGCTTTTATGAATGAGGATAAGGACTCCCTTAACAGCTGGGGAACCCGATACTCATCCTACCCACAGTTTGCTCATGCAGGGGAAATCAGCCTCAGTTAGATGGGTCTCCTGTAAGATTGCTATGTCTGCTCTTAATTGTTTGCCATTCGCTTTTGGGGGGAATGTAGTCCCTAGACATCCCCTTTAATGACTATTGTAGATACAGGAATGCCAATAAAACATGCTAATGCATTTCGGCAAAGTAGCCTTGTTCACTTATAAAATTGCACCTGTTTATTAAACTGTAAATAACAGTCTGTTCTTTTCAGCTGATTACCCATTCTGTTAATGTAGTCTGCTGCTGCTTAGATAATTTTCCTTTAGTACCACATTGTCCTGTAGTATACTGTGATGCTGAAGGAAAGACTAAGGTCCTTATGACATAACAAGGCAAACTTAAGCCGGCCATAGACGGTTTGAATCTCTGCCAGTTCAGCATGGACTAGCCAAAATTCAAACCATGAATGGGCAGGCTGATTGTAGATAAGTTGATCAATCGACTTAGGTATAACCAACATGTCTGATTTTTCTACATATAGGTACAGCCAGTGGTAATAGCCGCTAGCAGTAACCATTGTACTCTGCTGGCTGGGAATGCTCCCTACACCCCCTGCTGGCAAAATACAATAGTGCAGCTGGAGGCATTCCCCCATCAACACTGACTGTGGAGGAAGGAAAGAAAATCACATCATCTATAGCCAGCCCTAGTCTGACATTCACAAAAAATACACCTACAAAGAACCATGAAATGGAAAGAATCCACCTTGCAAAATGCTAATACACATTTGAAAAAAATACCATAACCTTTCCAGTAGTGCAAACTACCATAATGATGTATTGATTACACAAATTTATAGCAACCAGTTACAATTTATTCCCTAACTGATCTAAACCAAAACCTAGTTGATTGTTTGGTGTTTCTGCACTCTAAGCACAATAACTTCACTTTGCATTTCCTTATCAAATTAGCCCAAGTATTTTGAGCTTATGCAGTAAGAGCACCATTGAATCCTATTTGCCGGAACTGCATCATGCATAGAGGTTAGAGTCACGCACTTGCTTGCTGAACAAATAATGACGCACAATAATACAAAAAAAAAGAACGTATCTTGGAAGGTTACCAAATAGATCTTGTTGGATGGGAACAATTGCTGTTCATATTAATTAAGACCCTTCTCTGTGACAGCTGTCTCATGACAGCCTGGACATCACATGTACACAGATATGGGTCACTGCTGTTTGTTGTTTATAAAGAACGCCTTTATTTGGATTACAGGGAAGCTAAATAAGAAGGATTGTCTCATTCATTAAGAAAGTGCAATATCAATTTAATAAACCAGGATTTAGCCAGAAGAAAAGCCTGTATAATAGGTTTCATTTCCCTTTGCCATGTCTGGAATGATGAAGAACCTGAGGGTCAAAATTTCACGCTGTTCTTTCTTGGATGCAAACTGATGACATTGATATACTTTGTTTACGCAGATATTCAGATCAAGGAAATATGTACTTAAAGCTGAACTCTAGATCAATATAAAAAATGATAAAAATGAATGTTGCTCCGTATTCATTAGTACATCTTAAATGTAATCTTGAAATGCAAGCGGTGTAAGTACCAGATATAGTATCAGCTTCTTTCAGCCTCTGTACAGCCAAGCTAGAGTGCAGGAGGAAGAAGCAGTACAAAGAGCCAATCAGTTCATGTGTGGACAAGAAGTATACTGATAGGAGGAATAAGCAGAGTGATAGAGAGGTTAGCTCATCACAGTGCTGCTTCTTTTTTCACAGTCCAGTCACCCGCTGGGGGTAGTTCCAAGATGATCTGGGTTCACAGCAAGTGGGTTTAATGGTGCTGGCCATGAAACTGAAAAAAAAAATAAGCAGCAGAAAAAAGTACTGCAGGGAAATGTATGCATTAAAGCTGAATGTTGCAACAACAGTTGATATTTTATCTTTTAATGGGCTCATTTTATCTTATTATTTTAAGTCCAAGTTCTGCATTAAAAACAGGTTATAAAAATGTAACGGTGCAGCGCTAAAATAACTTACAATATGTGAATGTCCAGGAATCAAAAAATAAAAACTGACACAAAAAAACAACAATCAACAGTTAATGAAAAAGCTGCTTGTGAATGAACTTGGTGAATCACTTCTATCAGTTCCTTGTACAGATATGTCAGGACAAGTGATGACCCACAATGGAACTTAAACCTCCTCTGGATGGAAAAAACCTCCATAGTGCGATGCAAAAAAACTTTGCGGTGAATGCTGCCACCAGTACACAGTGCACTCACCAGAAACTGGATGTAAGCAAGCCTTGCATAGGTATCCTGTGTCCAAACAATGTTGTTTGTTGTTTTTTTGGGTCAATTTTTACTTTTTGATTCCTGTACATTCACATATTATAAGTTATTTTAACGCTTCACTGTTACATTTTTATATTCTGTTTGAGGATTGTATATTCACCTTTTTAGTGCTAGCAGCTCGATTATTATTATTGTTTTTGCACTGAGCGCTCACTTGTCACTTTTGAATTTATTAAATGTTTTAATTGCAGCAATCCGCAGTGGTCAATTAGACTTTATCTTTCACTCATTGGGCTTTATGATACCTAAAGTATAGGTGAAGATGGTTAAAACCCCTTTCTATCTCATCTGTGTTCCGTGAGGGAAGTTTTCCCTCACTTCCTGACCTGTAGACACAACAAAAATAAAAGTAAACCTCTGCAATGTTAGGGAAATCCCCTCTTAGACAGTTGTTACTGAAACAAAATTCCCCATTGGAAGTTTTCCCCTCTATTCTTGCTCTGGTGAGAGCAGAGCTCAAGTCCTGCGGGAACGCATGGGAACAAGGTTCCTGCACTTTTTCCACAGCAGTAACATCGTTCCCATTAGCAGCCACATCCTGCAGGACTGCGAGCTGTGGCAGGCAGTGTGGGTGTGCGGGAAGGGCAGGGTGTCCGTGCCAACGGGGGTCAGTCCGCTGGGATGACACATCCCCCCTCCCTAATGTGCAGCACCCGGGGTGGATTGACCCCCGTTGGCACTGGTAAGGCTGCATTGCTGGGGGCACTGATCAGGCTGCACTGATGGAGGCACTGATCAGGCTGCACTGATGGGGGCACTGGTAGGCTGCACTGAAGGGGGCACTGATAAGGCTGCACTGATGGGGACACTGATCAGGCTGCACTGATGGGGACACTGATCAGGCTGCACGGATGGGGACACTGATCAGGCTGCACGGATAGGGACACTGATCAGGCTGCACGGATGGGGGCACTGATCAGGCTGCACAGATGGGGACACCGATCAGGCTGCCCCGATGGGGACACTGATCAGGCTGCACCGATGGGGACACTGATCAGGCTGCACCGGTGGGGACACTGATCAGGCTGCACCGATGCGGACACTGATCAGGCTGAACTGATGGGGACACTGATCAGGTTGCACTGATGGGGACACTGATCAGACTGCACCGATGGGAACACTGAACAGGCTGCACTGCTGGGGACACTGAACAGGCTGCACTGCTGGGGACACTGATCAGGCTGCACTGCTGGGGACACTGATCAGGCTGCACTGAAGGGGACACTGATCAGGCTGCATTGCTGGGGACACTGATCAGGCTGCACTAATGGGGACACTGATCAGGCTGCGCTGATGTGGACACTGATCAGACTGCACTAATGGGGACACTGATCAGGCTGCACTGAAGGGGACACTGATCAGGCTGCATTGCTGGGGACACTGATCAGGCAGCACTAATGGGGACACTGATCAGGCTGCATTGTTGGGGACACTGATAAGGTTGCACTGATGGGGACACTGATCAGGCTGCACTCCCAGTGACCAGTATGAGAGAGTGAGAGTGATAACACCAAATTTAACACACCTGCTCTCCATTCACACCTGAGACCTTGTAACACTAATGAGTCACATGACACCACGGAGGGAAGATGGCTAATTGGGCCCAATTTGAACATATCCACTTAGGGGTGTACTCAGTTTTGTTGCCAGCAGTTTAGACATTAATGGCTGTGTGTTGAGTTATTTTGAGGGGACAGCAAATTTTTACTGTTATACATGCTGTACACTCACTGTACACTCGCTACTTTACATTTTGGCCACACAAAATATTGACAATGTGGACCCAATTTGAAGATTTTCACTTAGGGGTGTACTCACTTTTTTTGCCAGCGGTTTAGACATTAATGGCTGTGTGTTGAGTTATTTTGAGGGGACAGCAAATTTACACTGTTATACAAGCTGTACCCTCACTACACTACATTGTAGCAAAGTGTCAGTGTTGTCACATGAAAAGATAGAATAAAATATTTACAAAAATGTGAGGGATGTACTCACTTTTGTGAGTTACTGTATATACACATTTTTTTCCCACACTTTTTTTCCCAGGACTTGACCCCTGATTGAGATCCAAGCATTTTGGATGTTTCCTCACTTTCATTCTTTATGGCAAGGGTCACTAGGACAGACAGAGAGAGTACTGTATATCTCCCTAGAACAGACAAATAATGCAATTAAAGTCCAACTGGGGGGGAGTTAAAAAAATTACCTTTTCAGTGTGGGGGGCCCATTGCCCCACTGTATGTTAGCTCTTTGGGATGAGTAATACTTTCTAATACTTACCTTATCCAGAACTCTGCCAGGCTCCTTTTCCTGTGCAACCAGTCCCCTGAAACCTCATGTTTAGGCAACAGTTGCATGATGATGTAATCACATACAATGCAGAACCAGTAGTCCTCCATTATGCATGAGGACAGTGAGAAGCCACCCACAAGGTGAAGCAGAGAAGAGCACCAAATCCTGCCAGTGTGAGAAGTTAGTAGAGTAAGTAATACACCTTCTTCTTCATCCCCTAGAGTAAGTATTTAACACTTGCAGCGTGGTGGGTGAGGACGGCGCTGAAAGGGTAATTCTTTTGTAATTGCTGGAGTTGGGCTCCAAAACTTGACAGGATTTCTAATCCTAAAAAAGGAAGTTTTTTTTGGGACTTTATATGAGGCAAGTATCAACACAAAAAGTAAAATGCGTTTATTGCAACATTTATTGCAACACTTTATCATGAAAACTATGTAATAAATACATTGAATTAATTATTTCTATTATACATAAAATTATACATAGTTAGAGTCAAGAACTTCAAACATATTGCATCATGTTTCATCAATAAAGCATAATAAAAATGACTTAGAATCCATTGCAGCTTTCTGATATAGTAAAGTTGTAACCATGATTAGATCTGGGAGTTGCATCCTTAAAGCTCTACGCTTTTGGTGGAATTACTCATCAGGAGCGGATGCAGAGCATATCTGAAAAATGTAAAAGAATTGTAATAGTTTGGGTAATGAAAAAAAAAGGAAAGGGGGGGTGCACCTAAGTGCAACCAATAAAAACTTACATAATGTAACAGATTCAACCTATGTGATTCCGGCATCAAAGGGCCGCCAAGGATGCCTGGCCCAGGAGCTGAGGTAAGGAGGACTGCAACAATACCGGCCACACACAGGGATATCCCCAAACTGGCAGGGGTCATCAGGGGAGTGAAAGGGAGAAATGTATTGAGTAAATATGCGGTGAATTGACCAATGAAGAGCTGCAGAAAGCAAAAAGCCCAGACGTCCCCAAGGGGAAGGAGGAGATACATTGTATCCATGTGGTGAACTGGGAAGGACCCATAAGTGGGATCAGTGAGCGACTGAGAAGGTTTGATAAAGGTGAAAGGTGGAGCAGAGAAGAGCATCAAATCCTACCAGTGTGAGAAGTTAGTAGAGTAAGTGATACACCTTCTTCTACATCCCCTAGAGTAAGTATTTAACACTTGCAGTGTGGTGGGTGAGGACGGCGCTGAAAGGGTAATTTTTTTGTAATTCCTGGAGTTGAGCTCCAAAACTTGACAGGATTTCTAATCCCTCACCACACAAAAAAAATGTAAATGGTAACTTCATATTGAGCTAGGGCAGAAATCAGATTTGTATAAGACATCCCTTATCGATTGTTCAATCACATGCACATATGTGACAAAAACCAAATACCCCCAAAAGACGGGACCGTAATAGGCAGCAGACAGCAAAAGGGAAAGTTCTAAAAACGTATCATGTTATTTATAAGTTTTAAAAGTCACTCGTCCGAGGGATCAATACAAAAAACATGGTGCATGCATATAATAAATATATTACACACATTAATCAAGAGTTTTTTGTCTAGGAGTAGATCATACAGTTCAACACAGATAGCCTCTGTGGAAATAATAATACGTAACTTTCATAAGAAAAGATGTCCGTTGTCCGAAGATGAAAAAAAGGAGAGAGATGGAATTTGGTGCCCAACGTTCACGTTTCAGGTCCAGTTATGGCCCTTCATCAGGGGTATTATCAACGGAACAAAACTATACTGTTATTTCTTAATAGTTATGGATGTTACATCTCTGGTAGGAAAAGAAAAGGAACAGGGCAAATGACAATATCAGGAATAAGGGCATAAGCACTTACTAAGAGAACAGATTTCCACTAAAGTAGGTGGAGCAGAGAAGAGCACTAAATCCTGCCAGTGTGAGAAGTTAGTAGAGTAAGTAAGTAAGTAAGTATTTAACACTTGCAGCGTGGTGGGTGAGGATGGCACTGAAAAGGTAATTTTTTTGTAATTCCTGGAGTTGGGCTTCAAAACTTGACAGGATTTCTAATCCCTCACCACACAAAAAAAAATGTAAATGTTAACTTCATATTGAGCTAGGGCAGAAATCAGATTTGTACAAGACATCCCTTATATATTGTTCTATCACATGCACATAGGATCTTGAATTTTCAACGGTAGCAAGTTAGGAATCTTTCCATTTTGCTTGTTGCAGGTGGAAACTGTAGAAAAATTGCATGTCTGTGTATATATTTCTTTTTTTTTTTTCTCAATCAAAAGTTTATTGGTCAAAAATTGAAAACAGGTACAAACATTAGTGTACATTAAATTCTTACATTTGACATATAATTATTTATCTTAAAATAAAGTTGAAACAAATAACAATTCAAGTCCTTCTCCCACCTTTGAGTCAAGGGTTTTTTCCGAATATTTACCAAATAGGGGGAGAGGTAGGAAAAGGATACGAAAGAGGCGAGAGAGTAGGAAGAGAAGAAAAAGAAATAGGAAGAAAGAAAAAAAAAAAAAAAAAAGGGGGGGGGGCAAGATATATTGTTTTGAAGCGACCGTTTTTCTTTAGAATATAAATTGGTCAAGGTCTAGAAGGGGGACAGTTAGTTGGAACTATTTGAGTGTTGTTTATCTATGTTTAAGTAGTGAGTTGAGAAAAAGACTCAGAATCAAGGAATAAATGACAGTTTTTCCAGGTCTTATGAAAAACATGTGTGTTCTCTTTTTTCATCGCACTGATTTCTTCCATTTTGTAAAACAAATTTACTTTGTTGACCCAATCATTTATAGTTGGGATGTTTGAGGATTTCCAGTTAAGGGGAATGAGGCTTTTAGCTGCATTTAATAATGGTAATGTAAGGGTGTTTTTATATTTGTGAATTGAGAGATGGTTGATGTTTAGCAGGCAGGCTTTTGCGTCTAACCTGATTGTAGTGTTAGTAATATGTTTTATTAGGTGAATAATCTTCTGCCAGAATTTTTGGATTAGAGGACATGTCCACCATATGTGTATGGGGGATCCAATCTCGCTTTCACACCTCCAGCAAAGATCTGAAGTATCAGAAGTCCACTTCCTAGCCATCTGAGGTGTCACATTGTGACAACAGTTTATAAGCGGTTTCTTGAGTTTTTGTGCTCAGAGAGCATCTGTGAGAGAAAATACAAGCTTTTTCCCATTGTTTCTCTGACAGAGATGCCCCTAGTTCTTTTTCCCATTTCTCTTTAAGTTTCATTGAGAGTTTTCAGTCAGCACCCGCTAACCAGGCATAAGAGATTGATTTTGTTTTGTATATAGTTTTTTTTTACATACAGATTTCTTCAAGAGCTGTGAGTGGTCTAGTAAGGATTTTTTTTTGCTGTTTGTTCTTAAGGAGGTCATGTAACTGTATATAAGACCAGTAGCCTCCAAGTGGGCCCCCCAACCCACTGCCAAGTTCCGTGAAGGGTTTCAATTTACCTTTGTTTATACACTGATGGACCAAGTATTTCTTTCTTGAGAGTGTGATATCTGTTGTGGGGTCTTCTTATTGTTTATTGGGGTGAGGGGTCCTGGGTAGGAGGTCAAGAGTTGTTTTTTTGCAATTTTATGGAAGGAAGGTATTTTAACGTTTTTTTGTTGAGAACTGGAGGATGGGTCCTGGGGAGTGGGGTTATTTGTTATTCTTCTGGGGTGTTGTCTATAGTGTGAGAGTTCTTTCTTTATGAACCAGGTAGTCACATATTTGTTTCCATTTAACTTTGGGAAGTGCCTTGAACCGTCACCCAACCCCCCGGGTGAACCTCCGATGACCAGAATATATGTCAATGTACTGGAGGAATTCTTGTTTGTCGTTTTTTTTTAGGAATGATCTGGTGAGTGTCGAGAACTTCTTTAGACATACATTTTTTTTTGATATATGTTTTGTTTTAGTTAGAGAATACGGACCAATCGCC
>BLSH010045673.1:1103501-1117467 GCA_018402905.1 Glandirana rugosa | reverse complement strand
CTCTAGCAGTGCGAAACCATATACCTGTTCTTCTCTATGCTGTAGTTTCACACACACTTTGCAGATGTGTGCAGAACAGATGTTCAGTTATTAGCGGCTATATTTAAAGTGACACACAGACTTTACAGATGTGTGCAGAACAGATGTTCAGTTATTAGCGGCTATATTAAAAGTGACACACAGACTTTACAGATGTGTGCAGAACAGATTTTCAGTTATTCCCGGTTATATTTAAAGTGACACACACAGTTTCCAGATGTTTGGAGAACAGTGATATGGGTTCTCCTGGCTTATTGATACTTTTTTGACACAGTTAGAAGATGATTTTAGAACAGTTATATGGCTTCTACCGTTAATTAATACTTTTCAGACCCAGTTTGAAGATGATCCACATTCACCTCCATTTTTGCTTTTTTTATGTTTTTATTTTTTTAAAAATATTTAAAGTTATTTCCCTGTCCCCGTTTCTTTTTAGGGCACTTGTCCCACCC
This sequence comes from Glandirana rugosa, assembly GCA_018402905.1. NCBI lineage: Eukaryota > Metazoa > Chordata > Amphibia > Anura > Ranidae > Glandirana > Glandirana rugosa. The sequence goes on along the minus strand of BLSH010045673.1, from coordinate 1,116,976 downwards.
TTAGCCCCATTTTCCTTCCTTTTGCAGACCTCTAGGACCTTCCTGGACTTGTTTACAGCAATTTTAAGAACTTTCATTAAAATTACCAGAACCCCGGACCCGAACCCGGACTTTTTTTGAAAAGTCCGGGTTCGGGTCCGGGTCCCGGACACCCCAAAGTTCGGTACGGACCCGAACTTTACAGTCCGGGTTCGCTCAACTCTACTGATGATCTACCAAGAGGTGCGTATGTCATTTTTGTCGTTTTACAAAACACACAAAAAAAAAGGGGGTGGAGTGAAGAAGAAAAGAAAGAGAGAAATGGAAGAACTAGAGCTCATACGATGATGCTCCACAGAGAAGAACTATACCTTAATATGGTTTAGAGCTCTTTTAAGAGCTCTTAGGTAGTAGTTCAGCCAATTAAATGTTATCTAAAGCAATTAAAAGTTAAGTTACAAATTGTAGTACAGGTAATTGTTTTGAGGGGAATGTGGGTGGCGAATTGGGCAAGGATGTAATCATAAATGTGTAATTAGTGGGAGTCTGTTTGTTAGTATGTGCAGACTTGGGGTTCATAATATTGATTTTTAATATGTAAATTTAGCAATAAGGGTGTGGTCTCAAGATAATGATATAGTGTTGTCTAATGGTTGAGATAAATCTTGAGGGATATATTGTTAAACTTGATTCCCTGGTGGGGATTTTGGAGAAAAGGTAATTTTAGTGTAATAAAATTGCTTTAGATGGGTAATTTCCCTTTGATCTTGACAAATGAGAATTATGTTGAAAGACTGTAGGTAATCACAGCAAAAAAACAACTTCACAAACAGAATACCAAAATGATGTAAATTATCTAAAGAACATATTTCAGTTTAACTATGAGTCTCAACCAGTCTTCTTTCTCGTGTTCATTCGTGAGACCTATTCATAGGTTAAAGAGTGGTTAAACAGTCACTCTTCAGTCTATGCCCTCCACTATAGATAACTCATAACTAATCAACTTCAACAGCATAGGATGTACAATATGTTTAACCCCAGGTTCGTGAGTATTAGGCTCATTTCTCAGATTAATCCTTCTCTTTTTGCTATTATTCTGTGAGATAATCATATGTATTATCTTTTAAGCAGATTAAAAGTTCATCCATATAACAAGGTTGGTCAAAAGTTATCGCACATATACTATTGCTAGATGAGTCGTATTATGAGGATCTGTCTGCGGAAATGAGCCCATAAGCATAGTTGTTATATATTTAAATTTAAATAAAAAAAAAAAAAAAAAAAAAGCTCTTATTATAACAGGACGGTTAAGCAATTCTTCTGTGGTTAGTTCAACCTTAGGGGACTGTTCCAAAGTTTCACTTAGGGACCTGAGGATTCTTATGCGTTGTCCTATAGAAACAAATAACTATTCAAATCTAGATGAAAAACAGTTTTCAACTCACACCTGGTCCATCTGCTCGCTTGGGGTATTCTAGTTCAGCTTTATCAAAAAGTGGATGGACTGGGTTTCATACAGTACCTGTTGAGCTGTCATCTATGAAGATAATCTTTATAACTGAAACAAAGTAATGTCAGCATGTGATCAATAAATTGTACCTGTGCTAGATAAGGTGAGTATGTTGAACAGAAAAAAGTTTAATGCACTAATGGCTTATAAACTTCCAGGAAAAGAGTTTATTTCCTGTGGACAGGAGAACCTTAAGGTTGGATCAGCTATCTTAATAGATTATATAATAGTGGCAAAAGTGTCTTGCAACCTTTTCTGATAGAGGTTCCTGTGGTATCTTCTTAAAGTTGATTGTAATTCAAACATTGAGAACATAGACTAGGTCTCTATGAAGACCGGATGAGATGACCAACTTTCAACTTAATCTTGATCTTAGGTTCTTGAAGTTTTGGCAGCTGGAGAGTATCTGCTGTTATGGTTTGTTTTCCTATTATGTTTACTCTTAGTTATCGGGGAGTTGTATGGAGATTGGTTTGTTGATGAGGAGTCTTGGTTGACTGTAGGAGGGGGTAGGAATTCTGCATACCAATACGGAAGATCAACTAGGTCTATATGAAGACTATCACAGAAGGAAAAGAGTTCATCAGGTGTAAGCAGGAGAAAATGTTTACCCTGGAATGTAGCTTGGAGGGCAAATGGAAATTTCCATCTGTAGGCGATATTTTTCTCTTTCAGTATTTCTAGCAATGGTTTAAGTGCTCTTCTGTTTTTCAATGTAATTGGGGATACGTCTTGGTAGAGGAAAATGTATTTTTCGTTGAACATAATGGCATCATTTTGTCTGGCTCTTTGGAGGGTTTCCTCCTTTAGAGTAAAACTTGATAGGCAACAAATTATACCTCTTGGAGGAGTGTCATCTGAAGCTCTAGGTTTTAGCGCTCTGTGAGCACGATCAAAATCAATCAGAGATTCAGCAGGTCTGTCTATCAGGTTATTAAAGATGGAGCTTAATGCTGGTTTGATCTGGTCTGGTAGAATAGTTTCGGGTATTCCTCTTACTCTGATATTGCTTCTCTTTCCCCGATTATCCAGATCTTCCAGATGTCTTTTCATCATTATCAGATGTTGTGAATGATTTGAGACCACAGTGTCCAATCTCAATAAAGCGTTATCTCTCTTTTTGTCCGCTCTGTCTTTGGAAGCCATTTGCTCAGTGAGCATCAAAATATCTGCCTTTAAGTCTGTTATAGCAGTTGAGAAAGAGTTCTTAATATCCGCAGCAATCTCTGTCATATCTGCATATGTCAGGGGTGTGTTTTGATGAGGGTCATGTCTATTTAGATCTTCTGAGTTTGTTAAAGAGACATCGTCATATTCTTCTTCCCTTTCTCTGGCATTTCTTTTTGAAGGTGCCATTTTCTCTTCTCCTCCTTTCCCTTTGTAATTACATTTTTTGAAGTATGAGGGGATGTGATTATAGTTAGGTGCCGAGGTAGAGCGTAGGTTAGGGCTTGGTGTGTTTCTAGTAGGGAATTTGTCCATAATTAAATCACTTAGTAGAGGAGAGTGAGACCTTTCTTGCTTTTGTCCCCTGGTCTGCACAAACAAAGTATTTAAACTTGCATAATTACAAGTAGTGGAAGTAGTAACACTGGGGAGTCACTGTAGAGGGTGTTTGTAGTATTGCAGATGAGTTGTTCAGTGTGATCCTCAGTGGGATCTTATTTGGCGAAATAAGTCAGACAAGGGATTATGCTCAATAAAACAATAGCTTGGATTTAATGTCTTGTGTTTATCCCTTTTAGGTTAGGGAGAATGGATGCTTTCCATATTTCCTTTAACTGACAAATATCCAAATAAATTTAATATTTGATTGTTGCAATTGTGAATACAATTCAATAGCGATCCAGGTGGGCTTTATCAGTGAATTTGTATTAAGCAGACTGTGCTAGTTTTAGGCAATCCTTAGTAATAATCCGTGACGGGCGTATACAAAATCTAGGCCAGGGATGCAAGTGCGGCCTATCTCCATTTAGTTCTTTCTTTGCCTTCTCTAGCCCTTTGTGTTATTATGTTTAGGCTTTTTGTTGTCCACTAATGTGGTAAAGGGCTTTTATAGCTCTCAATCGGGTGTTAAATCGGGCGTTTAGATATTCGTTGCCTCACGCGGGTGTCCGCGGGCTGAAAATTTAGGCCGAGGATGCAATTGCGGCCTATGTCGGAGCGGAGCGGGTGAATATTAGGCCCAAAAAGTTAGATGTGGATGTAGGGCTTAAGGAATACAAGGCTCTTGAGGTGGTTTTACCTCTTGTCTGTTTGCCTGGTGTCCAGAATCACCGTTAAACGGGATCAGTAGCCGGAGCTCTGCTGAAAAGCGTCTTCTCCCTGCACTCGCCAAGCCACACCCCCCTCTGTGTATATATTTCATAGTGAACTGTTCATAGTTGAATACTGACCCCATGCCATCAAACAATATTTAAAGAAATTAAATTGGGCATACTATTTGTAGTGTGGCCTCCTTGAGGGTTGAATCAATACCCCCTTGGATCTCGGGTAGAGTTATAAAGGTTTACTTTAACTCTTGTTTCTGCAAGAAATAACAACTTTAAAACAGCAAGTATTACAATCCTTCACATAAGTAGTCACAACTGAGGATTATGATGAACAAAGGGAGTAAATGATTTGTACACTTTCACCACTCCCTGTATTCTCCAACAACAACAATAGTTAAGAAAAATATAACTCCTCCAATTGAGTTTAATCAATACCTAAAGGGTCTTTGGGAAAAAAGGTAATTTGGTAATACCTACTTAAATTGACCAGAGAAATAGTACAGTAAATCCCTATTTCAAATAGATGACCCAAAGGATAAATTGGTACCACTCAATGGATTCTGTTTCAAAGGATAAACAATATTCTATAATGCGCAGATATGCTATATCAATTAGCAGTTAAACTATAGCTAAGCGACTACACTAGATAATTATGAGTTTTGTTTAACTTCTCCTGATCTGGCTAGAGTTCTTAGGAGATTAAGCAATACCAAGCATATAGTCCTGAGTATATAACTGGAAAGAAGATGAGATGATATATATGCAGCAATCCTGTCTTGCAGACTTCAAGCAGTCTTCTGCCGGCAATAAGAATTTAGGTACCTATGAATACTGTGTCCTTTCAATCACTGAGATGAGGCACAATGAGGTTAAATTCCACTGCACTAAAGAAGACTTTGCAATGCACGGTGGCTTTTTTGAATAGACTGGGAACAATGGTAATCCAAGAAGCAATAAAGAGATGTTGCATAGACAGTATAAGTACTCTTATATGTGGGCCTGAGCCCGCTCACCGACATCAAAGGACTGTAAGCGAACAGACGATCCGCCACTTCAGATGATGATGCTGATAATGCTGGGACCATCAGTTCACACAGGCCGCTTGCTCTTGGGAGGTAGAAGGCATCCACTGCACCCCTTGCAGCTCTCCAGCTGCTATGGCTTCTATCCAAGCAGAGATGAGTTTCAGATGGCTCTGTGATTCACTCACTGCAATGCTGGAGAGCGATGGCTAGCTGTGTCACCTGCAGATAATTCAGTCGGCTGGAACGCTGTACATAGGCCGCAGGCCTATATCTGGTAGCAGCAGCACACAGGGCTCCTCTCTGATCGATCACGCCATTCCCAAGAGGCCATTGTTAGCTCCTCCTTCCCCTTAAATAAGTCTCCTACAATGCATTGCACCTCCCAGAAGTCTCCAGCGCAGCACAGCCTGATGGGAAATGGAGTCCTTCAAATTAAGAGTCTGCTGACTGTTTCCTCTTTCCACACTACAACTCCCATAAAGCATCATCCTTGCTGCAATTACAGTCTTATTCAAAAACAAACACTACAGGGAGTTCCCATGTTAAGCAATGAACACCATTATCTGTATGCCAGAGGAATATTTCTGAACTCCTGGCTACATATAAATGTCAAAACCTCAAATTAGTCTTATGTTTATTCAAAAAGAGTTGGGCCTTATTGCATTATTTTATTACTCTTCTCTCTGCTTGCTTGCTTAAAGCATGAAACAAAAATGTTATATCTGCCATGAGATTGAGGTTTTAACTCCATCCCAAACTCTGTTTGATTACTTATTGCAGTATGAGGTTGATGTACTAAAGGCAAATAGAGTGTGCACTTTAGATGTATTAAATTCCGCGCCTAGGATGTTTAGGTAAATCACAGTATATGGAAATGTTTGGGGAATGCTGTCCTCCTAGATTTCCATAGAGGAAAATAAAATGAAATTACAGCACCATCTCCTTGTTTGTAATTTCAGAGTGTGCACTTTGCAAGTGCAGTTGCCCCAGAGCCTATTAAATGAGGTGAAGCTTCACTTTGCAAAGAGTACCTAATCACATGCAAGGAAAATAAAAAACAGAGTTTTTGTTTGCACACGAATAGATGATGGAAATCAGCAGAGCTTCTGCTCATTTACTAAGCCCTGGAGAAAATGCCCTTGCAGAGTACACAATCTATTTATCTTTAGTAAATCAGCCCTCATGTGTGGGACAAAAAGGAATGTAGAGCAAAGCTCCCAAAGTTAAGGAAAATAAATGTATTTTTGACAATGGTCAGCATCACATCCTCTTTCGTAAATGTCCTCTCTATGCTCATTACTATGACAGCTCTGTAGTTTTAGATTATTCCTCACCAAGGAGAGTTTCTGACTACCTAAAATACCAGAAACATTTTGCTTAGGTCATCCAACCTAATAAATGGGCAGACACCACAACAGTTTTCTAGGGGCAATACTATATATTTTCATTTCTAATATAATTAACAGTTTCACAGCTGTAAATACAATAAAACCTTATACAATACATCTGTCTGAAAAATTCCAGAGTTGTTGGGTCAAGCTGTGGTCACCATGCAACAGTATTTTTTTTCTTGTGTGCAAAATTAGATTTTCATGTATTCATGCTTGAATTCAATAACTTTAATATATATTGTCAGACCAGGACAATAACTGAAAATATGTTTGTCAAGGTGAAAAGCAAATTGTGCATTAAAGCACAAGGATAATGGACAAATCATTTTCTTCGCATATGACTTCATATTCTTCTGTGTTTGCAAGGATGGCTTTCCTCTCACTGGCTCTCACAGATCCCTGCCTGCCCTGCACTCATGGCAGAGACAAGGGAGATGCAGGTGCAGTGTGGGATGGGGCATCTTATGGTAATCTGCACTGTGATTTTCATCTGTGCCCGGGTGCACAGATGCCAACCAATGATCTCCCTGCAAGTGAGAGAGAGAGGCAGAGCAGCCTACACAGCTAGGAGGTTCTAGAGCCAGGCTGGGTAGGTGAGATGTGAGGAAGCTTTTGGTTTGAGGGAGAGAGATGAGAGCTATGAAACGAAATGTGTGCAGAGGTCGGGGATGAGGGAGAGTGGACCAGAGGTCACAGCCTAGGAGGGGTGAAAGTGTGGACAGCCTATGAAAGAGAGCTGAACCCTGCACACTGTACATAGCACACCCCTAAAGCCTGCACTCTGTATGCAGTGCACTCTCAACCCTGCGCTCTGTACACAGCGCACCCCTGAACTCTGCACTCTCTACATAGCAGACCTCTGAACTGTGCACTCTGTGCATAGTGCACCCCTGAAACTGCACTCTGTACATAGCACAACCCTGAACCCTTCACTTCGTACATAGCGCAGCGCACTCCTGAATTACACTCTGTGTATAGGGAATCCTTGAAACTGTACTTTCTACATAGGGCACCCCTGTACTTTTGGTATTTATTGCCCTTTTAAGATCCTTCTACTCTTAGTGCAATTTGGCCACACCCACCATTTGATGCAGTTCAGGGTGTGTGGTTGAATTCCTGCACCTATTCTCTGATAAAAAAAAGCCCTGGATACATTTATATAGTCTTACAGATACAACCAATAACTATGAGAAAGCTGTAAATACAAATTTAAAGACTTTATTGATAGGTAAAAACACTAAAAATAAGCACACCCCATAATGCATAATATAGGGAATGACATAAGCAAAACATTCGTCATGACATATGCCAGTGCAAATAAAGCATTGCAACATACATTGTATATCCAAAAGCACAGTGATATAATACTGTAAAAAAATTCAATAACATTGAACATCAATTTGGTATGTTTATTAGGCACCCAAGTCCAATGCTCAAGCATATGCTTGTATGATAATAATGGCGCAAGCATGGAGGTAAATTATCCCATAATTAACATTTGCTTAGTCGATGTTTGAGCACCAGACTAAGGCAGGCCATACATGGTGCACATTTCTTCCCTGCAGCCACAGGTTGCCACACGATCCCCCCATCAATGCAGACAGTGCTGGCAGGGGAATCCCCCCTACCAAGCAATTTTCTGCTCCCGGTGTGTGTGGGGGGAGCTATTCTTGCTCGGAGAAGACTGATTATTGCTAGTGGCTATAGCAGCCGCTAGCGATAATTGTAATCTGACAGGCTGGTTGTACCCAAGTTGATTGATTCAGTCTGCCCATTGGCAGTATGGCCAGCCTTAGGTACAGTATCTAGTAGATATTTAAATTTATATGGCCTGAGTTATGTAGCCATGTAAAAAAGGTTTTTGCTTTTGGATAGTGTATTATTTCACAGTGGCTCCAGTTCAGTTCTTATACTGTGTATAACGTGTAGCGCTGCAAAATATATTCAAGTGAATAGTAACCCAATATTAAATGTCCAACAGACCCATATGAATAATGAGAGTTAGGTGAATAAAACAGCCAGAACCAGAGGTAGATGAAGCTCCTTCTCTTTACCATAGAAGCCCATCACCAACACCCAAAATAAAATGTCCTCTTACCAGAACTAGAGGCCCCCTGTGACCAGGTAGGTCAAACAGGCTTTTGGGCACTTTCACTTCTATCAATGCGCCAGCCGAATTTCAAAAACCACGAGAGCGGTGCCTCAGCACGATCACAGGATGGATACCACCAATTTCCACAAGTGTAGTACATATAGATAGAAAAACACTAGATAGTGTAAAACCTTAAAAGCAGATCCTTTATTTAAAACGTGAGCAAACTCACAGTGTGTAAAAATACATGCACATGTCTTCATAAACAATCCTGAGCAAGAAAGATAGCATCCATCTTCACCTTCAGGTGATGCGATGATGTGATCCAGGTAAGCTCATATATTTATATTTTTTATAGTAGTGGTCCTTAACCCAAATAAGGGCAGCTGTCCAATTTATAAAACAAGTAGGAAGTGCCAAAGCCTGTCAGAAAGACCCAGTATTCGGCTGTGACAAAGGGGCAGGGTAGATTAAACCTTACCACCACAGGTGTGCACACTGGGTGTGCCAGATGTGCCTGGACACACCCTAATCACCCTGTGCTCCGCAGATTCCCCCTGCTGCTTGGCTGCAGAGAAAGGGACTAGGGAATCTCTATCCTCAATCTCTAAAGTGAGACATCGGGGGTCTGTTTAGACCCCTGATATTTCACCAAAGCTCTCCAATGGGACTCCGAAAAAAAAGAAATAAAAAATGATTGAAAAAAAATAAAAAAAATAAAATTGTAAGAAAGTAATAAAAAAATAATAAAAATAAACTACTGACACCATCCACTGCTCTACTGACACCAACCTCTGCCATACTGACACTGTCCTTTGCCCTACTGCCATATATATATATATATATATATACACACACACACACACACACGTGTGTTTGAGCTCTGGGGTGCACACCCTAATGCAATAGGCTGTGCACACCTATGCTTACCACCACATGTTTCTTCACAAAAAAAGGTGGGCAGGCCTAATTGCACAATGCTCCAGTCATGTGTAATTGATCGCTACTGCACTACTGCATGGTACTTTGTAACTTACTCTATATAGAGCATTATGTTCCATCTGTTTAGTGATCAGTTACTGCTCCTAGCAATTTAACTCTAACAAATTCGGGAGCATGACTGAGTTACCTAAAGTCTCTCATTTAGTTCTAAACTCAGGCTACTAACCCCTGTTCTCCATGAAATTGCTCAAGGGCTAGGGCAAAGCAAACTAAGTGCTGACCATGTCAATAAAAAATGTGGGGGCCAAAAGACATTTTAGTACTGATGGAGTTAAATAATATTTCTCCACAATATGCATCTACAACACTGCTTCACAAACCACGCATTTCATAATGCATTCATCTCCTATCAGATTGCAAATACAGCTATTTTCCATATGATCACTGCAACCTAAATATGTCAAAAAATCTAACTGGAGATTGACTGTGTGGTCTGTGAATAGCAATAAAAATATACATCTCACATTCACGGTACAGTAGGCGATGACAAAGTCATTAAACATTCAATGTATTGACTTTGGCACATTAAATATAGATAGCTATGTGTAGCACATAATATTTAGGTTTGTACAGCAACAGTTCCTCAAGCTATTCACTGGCAAAGGCAGAGTTCAATTGATTTCCTTTTGCACCACAAAAAGCCATATATAGCTCACCTAAATTTGTCATAATTTTACATAATATACAAATGAACATTATATTCAAAGGATGAGGGGAAAATGGTGATCTGGACCCAGTGCATAGTACTTTTCTTAATTCATCCCCTGATGGATATCATCTCCAAACACATCAAGCTCCATAAACACATAAATCCTGAGAGGAGCATCCATCAAGGAAGACATGGAATGTGCCTTTTTATAATCATATACAACATTCATTTATAATTAATCTTGCACATAATTATGTACTACTCATGAACATTAAAAAATATATATATATATATATATATATATATCAGGCATGGGTAATGTTATATTATGAGAGGATAACCTGTTTTCCTATGTGTTATGTAGGTTAAAGTAGAGAAATACAGTCATGTGGTTTCTGCTCTCAATAATATAATTCTACCATGTGGATTATCTACAGTATCACTTTTGTGTACCCATTTGCTGACGTACCTTATGTATGCGGTTGATGCTTTCTGGATTATACAACTGAGATTCCTGAGGAACTGGCATATGGGGCATTTCTTTATAAGGCTATTTAGTATATGCCATAAATTGCCATTATCCTTATTGTCATGCCAGATAAGACATTTAGGTTTACCCTTACACCAGATGGCTGTGACTAGAAATACTGGGGGGTCTTTTCCAAAGTTATTTCTCAACAAAATAAAGCATCAATACATGAATAGATGGGTGAGTTTGCTTTGTATATTAAAATTAATTAAGTAGTGTTTTTAGTTTGTGGTACTGAGATACAGTGTATTTAGTTCCACTTTTAGATGACTGAATATGGGAGCTGTTCCCCTGACTTTGGTGCAAGGCTTGGTGTTGGACAATCCCCCAGGAGTCCAATACTCTGTAACGCTACCCCCACAGGAGCCGCTAGTTGAATTGGATCCTCTGCTCCTGTTTTAACCCTGTTTGAGGTCATAACATTACTGACACCACCAACTATACCTTAGCAACCAATGTAGAGTAATACCTCTTATGCACTTTAAGGGGCAAACAAGAATTAGAACCACAACCCTATGATAAATAGCAGAATGTATAGACAAGTTAAGGTCAATCAACATAAAGCATAATAATGGAAACATGGCCAGGTTCACACAGTATACAGGGTTCCTTGCTGTGAATTTAAATCCCAGCATATGCTATAACTCCTAAACCTTTCCTCATGAGATGAGCCGCAGCAAGTGACCTGAGTGGATAACAATATTTTGGATATGAGCTAAGTCACTTGGGAGCTCTGACAAGGAGGAGGTAAGCCTAAGCCAGTGGTATAAAACATATGTTCAAATACAGATCTGCCCTCACAATCAAATGACTTGAATACAGTCCTTAGTGTTACTCTTCTGCCGGATAAATTGGGGCCCTTGAAGACGTTGGCGCATGAGATTTGTCTATGATATAATATCTCTGTCAAGTACAGAGAAGCCATTTTTCTATGTATGTATATTTATTTTGAAACCTTATGCCAGTATGTTGGGTAGAGTTATGTGTTTTACTATAGACTCAAACTATATACTGTATGCAAGAGTGGGTGTTACTTTTATATTTAGTATTACTACTGTAGCCATTGCCCCCTTGGGGGTTGCTGAATGCTTTGGTTCACCTGATCACATTGCCCTCAGTCACACTCTTTCCTCACATCCAGCATCACAGAACAGGCTGGCACTTTTTTGTGTTTTTATTAGGGGATTGAACTTGGATAGGGTAGGAATTATTATGGGATGCCTACAGTTCAACAGTTCTTTAATGGGACCTCTAAATACATCACAGTATATACACTTCTCCTTCTTCACTCCAGCACATCACTTGCTGCATGATCAACTCCTTGTTCCTTTCTCCTGCACACAACTTGGTTCCGGCCTAGCTAGCACATTGTGAGGCCTGCTGTAGTTTTAGCACGTCCTCCGAGCCGCCAATTACAGGCAGAGACCCTGGAGCCTCCAAAGTGTAGCAAAGTACATATATGCTATCTAGTCTGATGGACTACTGCTCCCAGCACATCCTCTTCCAGGCTCTGCCAGCCCTCCTGGCTGCAACAGCCCTCTCCACTGCCACAGTGACACCATAGTCCCAACTGGCTCTTGCACCCTTCTCAGACTGTCTCTCACCATAATCTGCTTCAGTGTACCTCTTCCAGTTTTTCAGGGAGTGCATCACTCACTGACTCCTGTCACTTGTAGTTCCTCTCCTGGAGATCTCTCCGATAGTGCTCTCTCCTGCTGTCCTTTCCTGCTCTGTCTTGTGCCTCTCCACCAAGATCTCACTCTCTCCTCCTGGATGCACCAAAGCTCTCGTAGGCTGAGGACACCCCCCACCCCTGGACTGGGAGCTCCCTCTACAGCCTCCAAACTATTTAATCTCCAACTCTTCCACCCAAACTCTCCTCTCCTGACTGGGCTGACCCAGAATCAAAACAATCTGGCCTGACTTCCAGTCAAGTCTGATTAAATTTACCTCACCTAAACAAAAATCTCTCTCTAAGCACCTACTTATGCTAAAGGGCGCTACACTACTTTACTTGGGAGATGTTTAAGTGTTGAGACGGACGCTACCTTTCACCTCCTATGCGTTTATGTGGACTGGATTAAACAGAAGCCGGTCTGGATTTTACCAATCACCATGGCAGGGCTGGTTCCGGTCCAGGGTTTGTGGTCCACTGGAGTCCACCAGCAGGTGGCTTAAATAATCAGGAAGATATCTCACTTTAACTCTGACCTGGTACTCAGAGAGGGATCTGAGGGAGCTTTGCGTCTGTTTGGACTTTAAAAGACAAGGTTTGCATTTTGACTTATGTTTTGTGGGTGTCAGGGGTTAGCCCCACACTGCATAGTGAGGAAACTATACTGTTTAGTTTAGCGCAAGACAGCAAGGACTTATCTTCTGTTTTGTTTGTTTTTATCCTGCAAATCTTTTACCTATAAACCTGGCAAGCCGCCAGATTTTAAAGAAAGTTGCCTACACGCTATTTTGCTCAGGAAAGTTGATCCCCACGAGCTAATCTCCCACAGTGTAAATATGCTTACATCGTCTTTACATATAGTATAAAATAACTACTACCTCTAGAGGTCATTTAGATATTTCCATATGCTGTATAGAAAAATGGTGTAGCGCTGATAAAAAGTCCATTCAATATTAGATCATAATGTTGTTTCTTTAGCATCAAAAGGAGTTTCAGCCCTGATATATACACATTCCTGAAGCCAAGATTTACTGGAGATCTCCATCATCAATAAAATATGATATACATTTCTGCTACATTCGTATAAATGTGACACCCTCTAATCGAGCACCCCTAGTTGAAAGGACTCGTTTTATCGCACATCCGTTGAAAGAAATTTTAGACCGCCGAACGGTCCAAATATCCATTTTCTAAACGTCCTATTTTTGTTTGTTTTGTCTTCTATTCAGGAACGACAGAACGCGATTTGATTTGTCATATCAAAGGAGTGATACGTCACACCCCGATTGGGGACTGTGGGTGTTTTGTATTCAGTTTTACGTTTGGAACAGAAAATTTCAGGTTTGTCTG
>BLSH010045673.1:1061361-1097900 GCA_018402905.1 Glandirana rugosa | reverse complement strand
GGACATGTGAGTGCAAAATTTTATGTTTAAATAAATCCTTGTGTCTATGCAAACTGCACTATGGATTGTTTCTTTGATTACATGCATTGCTGAGAGCGGAGCAGGAGGAGATAGCGGTTTGATGAAAGATACATTAACCCTTTGATGCGTGCGCTTAAAGACCCCTGTAATAAGGGTCCACCTAAGGGGGTAAGAGTCCGTGTGTGCGGTGACGGTGGCGGTCTCTTCACTTTCTATCACCAACTCTGGCTTCAGGAATGTGTATATATCAGGGCTGAAACTCCTTTTGATGCTAAAGAAACAACATTATGATCTAATATTGAATGGACTTTTTATCAGCGCTACACCATTTTTCTATATTGTAATTGCATTGCGTTCAACAGTGTTTGTGTTGGCTGCTGGTTATAACTATATCACATATATACTAACAAGTAGGGGTTTGGCGCAGCAATTTTTTCTTTTTAATTTCCATATGCTGCTTTGTAAGTTCTGTTTTGCTTTGCTTTAAGAAAATAAACAACTTTCCTGAAGTGTCATAATGAGCTCCTCAGCTCGAAAAGAATTTCGAACAGTGTGTACTGAATAGAAAGCAAAAAATTCCTTAAAAAAGGCGACCAGTATAAACAATGTCATTATCCAGCATAACTGTGGGTCCAAGACTCTCTTTCCACTCTCCCTTGGGATTGCCTCAGCAATTAGCCAAGATTTTGGAGGGGTCCCCCTTTTAAGTCTTTAAGTTGTCTGGCGAGAAAAATGGTGTAGGTAGGGTGAAAAAGTAGGAGTCCTCGCTCGTTTCTGCAGTAGGCCTAGACAGCGGCAGTCTGGATCACTAGGTGTTGTGATACAGAGTTCCAAAGCTGTGATTTAATGGCTCAGGCTTGTACCAGAGCGATCAACCATGCAAACTCTGTCTAGTTCAGCAGTTTGTGAAGGGATGCGGTGGCTTTTAACACAGTTTTTGCCTGCCTGCTACTTCTTCACAGTGAATCACGAACAGCACGTCTCATTCCTCACTCCTCAGCAGCTCTCCAGTTGGTGGCAATATCCAATCCCCCTGCTTTCTTTCTGGGTTTCTCTTTATACCCCCCTCCCTTTGTCCGCTACTCCACCTCCCAGATAAACTTGGGTACACTAGTTGATTCACCCAACAGTGATAATGGATCTGCTCACTGTCAAAACTACATTTCCCAGCGTTCTGTGTTCTAAGTTCAAACCCAACAATAAGCACATTTGCTGTTGCCATCTTGTGGAGGAAAAAGAGTCCTGCATAGTTCAGTAACATTAATTCTGGTTACAACTCCATAAATCTTTAGTAACAGAGAATCTGAATTGTATATTGTATGGTTGAGGAATGAAATAAGGTAATTTGAATGTCATGGTTTAGGTCAAGGTATTTTTCATAGGAGCAGGTGATTGTAGTAAGGGCCATCTGTATCCTCAAAGTCTGACCACAGCTGTCTCTGCTGCAGATCACTTACCTTTTTCTAACCCTTGAATAATCATACAACTACCCAGTATGCAATTGAGCAGAGAGCACCAGGTTCACTGGGGGCTTCAAAGGTGACAAAAACATTGTTTACATTAGTAGTTCTGTGGCCGCTTTACCAGGTAAGATCCCCTTTTTATCAGATCTCATGTCAGGACCTGGTTCTGAACCTGGAATCACTGCGGTGTCAGGCAATGTCTCTTCTTGCTGAGCTACCTGGAATTCTGGACACCCCTAGACAATTTCTTGGATGATCCTGTCTTGAACCTCACGTGTCTTGAACCCTGAACTCATTGCTCCTCCCATGAACTTCTTGATTTAAGCCATATCTCTTATCACTTCCTGTATGCCAGATTATTGTGCTCTCTTCAGCCAGTATCTCTCTCCTGTCTATCCTGCTTCCATCCATATTTTGCGTCCTATCAAGCCTTGGCTTGTTATTTGACTACACTTCTGACTGATCCCAACCTGCAAATACTTGTTATTGACCTTTGGCTTGTCTACTGACCACGCTTCCGTTTGATCCCTACCTGCTTATCTGCTATTAGACCCTGGGTTGTTCACCTCCTAGTGGGGTGATCCTGAGGACAGCGAGCTATCACTTACACACAGCAAAATCCATCTCCATTGCCAGGAGCTCTTGTGAACACAGTTTAGTACTTAGACTCCGCACCTTAGGTGACCCGCGACATTCACTAGGGTCATTGCCTGTTTACCTATCCTGCTGGTTGGTGGTAGTTCCACTACTGCTATAGCAACTGGTCTTCGAACCTGACCCCTGATCGTGACATCTCAGTTCATTAACATGTAACTAATATAATGGACAAAACCTCTGATTTGCATGCTCCCCCGTCAGTGCCCCTCTTGTACTACTACTCTTATAGAAGTGCCCCTTTCTGCAACAAATGTCCTCCTCCTCAAGCAATCCTCCTCTTCTGTGCCTTACCTCCACCTCCAGTGTCTGTCATGTACTACTTTCCTCATCCAATGCCCCAGTGTCCGTCCTGCACTACTCTTCTTATCCACTGCTTTCCCTGTAGCATACTTTTTCTTTTCGTCACTGTTTCCCTGTGATGTGCCTCTCTTGTAAGTAAATGTTTCCTGCTTGTCTCAGTTGATTTAGCTGTTATGATCTTTGTTTTGATTTTAAAATTCCTGTAATTTACAATTATTGCTAACTGTGTACTTGGTCATTGGTAGTGGGTTTCAACATATTTGTGGAGTGCTTTTAATTGTTTTGTTAGTGCTTGCTTTTTTTTCTGCTTGGTTTGTGCGTGTCCCCATGTATGACACTTAGATTTGGTAAGATAAGTAGATGCTAGATAAGGTTTGGGGATAAAATTATGCATAGATGCTATTCATCTACTGCAATAATCTGGCCACATTTTAATTTAAAAAAAAAATAATTACTGTATTTATCGGCTTATAACACGCACTTTTCCCCCTGAAAATAGGGGGCAAATTACGGGTGCGTATTGCACGCCGATATGTTACCTCGAAGAGGAAGGGAAGGACAAGCGCCACTGGAATGCACCGAGCCATCATCTCCTGTTTGGCTCTCGCAGTCACACACAGTCCCGCCTCTGCCACCGGCATTGGACCAGTGTTCTGTCTTTCAAAGGAGCTGGTCTAATGCCAGAGGCGGCACTGTGTGTCACTGCGAGAGCCGAACAGGAGATGGTGGCTCTTTGAATTCCGGCACTGATCAGGCAGTATTGATGGGAGATGTTGAGGCTTCAGATGGTAATTGATCAGGCTGCAGATGGGCATTGATCAGGCTACAGATGGGCATTGATCAGGATCAGGCTGCAGATTGGCATTGATCAAGCTGCATTAATGGGAGATGGTGAGGCTGCAGATGGGCATTGATCAGGCTGCAGATGGGCACTGATAAGGCTGCATTGAAGGGCACTGGCCCTTATTTTGCTTCAAAGTTATTTATTTAAAATGTATGTTTTTTTCCTGAAACTTCCCTCTTAAAATTAAGGTGGGTGTTATACGCCGATAAATACGGTATATATTATTTTCAAATTGGCAAAATAACATAAAAATGTAAGCATGGTGATTTCAGAATTGATTGTTTGCCTCTTACACCAAATGACCATGCAAAACAATCAAAATTTTCAAAACTACACAATCCCTTTCATGTTTGAATTAATCCCTCCAAGAGCGATCAAAATGATATTGAAAATGATTGATAATTACTAGATGTTATCAGAATAACTAAACAATTGGTTTATCGATTGAAATGACATGTTTATGGCTAAAATTAACCTGCGATTAGCCAATTAATGATAAGTTACTCTCGTTTTTTTTTGTCCCAGGCGCTGAAGTTTAGTTTTAAGCTCAGTAAAGAAAAGCGTAGAGCTTTATCTTCGTTTAGAGAGTGGAAAAAGCCATCTCATATATCTTCCATTTCTGCTCTCCTAATAAGCACAGTAATTACATGATATATTCCTCCAAGCTAAAATCAATGTGTTGGACTTTCATCATACATACTAATAGTCTGTTCAAGAAAGGAAGTCAATATTAATAGGAAGTACTTTTAGAGAAACATTCAAGCGACTAGATTTAGTAAATCATATTACACAATTTATTTTACAGGTAGAGTTGGAGAAGATTTCCCTGCATCAAATTATACCATTAACCAAGAACTCCAGATTCAACCAAACTTGCAGCAATCATGCATATGCTCTAAATCTGTACAAATCCACTATAATAAAAAAAAATGTAATTGTTGTGCTTTACTCCATTCCTCAAAATGAGTCCTCCTGGATAACTCAACATAGGAAGGGAGGGGATATGTTTCCAATGTGAGGGAAATCCCCACTTAAACAGTTGTTATGGCAAAAAGTGACCTCATTGGAAAATTTCTCCTCTTTTCTTGTTTTGTTGGCAACTCAGATTTATGAAATTAACCCATTACTTTCAGTTCCTGTGACATTGGGGATCTGGACAATTAGTGAGTAAATTTCTCCTCAATTGAGACACGGGAATAAGAACATGACAGAGGTTCTAACCCCTCATCACTCACGGGTCTTGTCCCTCCCCCATCCTGTGACTGGACAGTGAAAAGAGAAGCAGTGCACTAAAAAGCTTATTTATTGGATTGGATAGTAGATTGCAAGAGGCTGATACAAGGTCAAATCCACTTAGGCTTGCCATAGACGTGTCGAAAACTGAACGTTCTGTTGATTGAAAAATGAAAAGGGCGCATACGATTGTGCCATCACTTGTTTTGTTTTTCAAAAAAAATCCAGCATGTTGGATCAGGCACTTTTGATTGCGACACAAACATTGTGTGTCGTAGCTGGCAAACTAATGGCCAAGACCGCTGAAACTCTGGGTTGTGGAGGGGGCTGAGCTAGCTGCCAGCCCTGGCATGTGGCAGATCCTGACCATATGTTCGCGATTTTGCCCAAGCCTGGACTGGCTTTGTGACATCAACCGACAGTGGGCTTCAGCCCGCTGTTTGCTGAAAATGGGTCACAGGAGTACAGAATGGACTGCACTCCTGTGATCCACAGGAGAAGTACAGTGAAATGAGCTTTGGCTGTACTTCTCTTTTAAGTTTTGCCATTTAATGGTTTAATCTAGTTATTAAACTTACAAGCTTTAGTGATCCTTTTAGATCCCTTCTTCAGGACTTGCATAAAGACTTTTACTTTACAAATATACATTTAATACTCGGTGCACCCATGACAAGAGTTCTAAAAGCACTGTGGAGTGAGCGAGCACAACAGAATTTTTGTCTCTAAGGCCTCATGCACACGAGGCATTAAAAAAACGAGCTGCAAAGCCAATACCAATGGCAGGAAAAAGCGGCTGTAAAAACGTGCTTTTAGTAGCTTTTTGCATTGGCGTTAATGCGCGTTTAGCCATGCTAGCTTTTAGCAGCGTTTCTCAGGCCTCTATTCAAAATCAATGGTTCCCTATGGGAGCCCATTGATTTGAATAGAAGTTGCACCAGAAGTCAGATCATGATTATCCGACTTACGGCACAGCTTGTGTGCTGAGGATCTTGAAGAGGAACCCCTCTCTCAAATGAAAAAAAAAAACTGGCGTGGGGTTCCCCCCAAGACAATACCAGACCTTTCGGTCTAGTATGGATTTTAAGGGGAACCCCCAAGCCAAAAACATGGCATGGCCCCCCCAAGATCCATATCAGACCCTTATCTGAGCATGCAGCCCGGCAGGTCAGGAAAGGGGAGGACGAGCGAGCGCCCCCCCCCCTCCTGGACCATACCAGGCCACATGCCATCAACATGGGGGGTTTGGTGCTTTGCGGCAGGAGGGGTCTGTGCCCCCCGCCCCAAAGCACCTTGTTCCTATGTTGACGGGGACAAGGGGCCTCTTCCCGACAACCCTAACCGGTGGTTGTCGGGGTCTGTGGGCGGGGGGTTTATCGGAATCTGGAAGCCCCCTTTAACAAGGGTGCCCCCAGATCCCGGCCCCCACTCTATGTGAATGAGTATTGGGTACATTGTACCCCTACCCATTCACCCAAACAAAAAAGTGTCAAGAATGAAAACACTACACAGGTTTTTAAAGTAATTTTGGACTTCCACCCCTTCCAGCGCCACATTTGGCACCTTTTAGGGGGAAGTGGGAGCGGATACTTGTCAAATCCAGGTAATTGCTCCCACTTCCGTGAAAGATCGCTGCACTCTGTGCAGCGAACTATGCAATGTCCGGCCCCTCCTCTGTCTTCTGGGAGACACACAGGTTCCAGAAGACAACTGGGACCATTCAGAATGTGCAGTGCGACTCGTGCTTGCACAGTAGGAAACGGGCTGTGAAGCCGCAAGGCTTCACTTCCTGTTTCCCTTAGTAAGGATGCCGGCGCCTGCACCTGGAGCCGAGGGACAAGTCAGCTTCGGGTGCCAACATCGCAGGCTCCCTGCACAGGTAAGTGTCCTTATATTAAAAGTCAGCAGCTACAGTATTTGGAGAGTATGTCAACATCGGAGGAAGAGCAGAGGGAGAAGACAGTGGAGAGAGGAGACCCAGCAGTGGCAGAAGACAGTGCATAAAGGAGAAGAACCGGAGAGCGAGAGAAGACAGTGCAGAGAGGAGAAGATCCGGAAAGTGAGAGAAGACATCAGCAGAGGAGGGAGAAGAACCATAGGATGAAGACATCGCCAGAGGGAGAAGAAATTGGAAGAGACGTTGGAGCTGCCTTAATAAATTACTTTAAAAACCTGTGTAGTGTTTTCATTCTTGACACTTTTTTTTTGCGTGAATGGGTAGGGGTACAATGTACCCCATACTTTGGGATGGGCTGAACACCCTCTGGTTTGGTTCACAGCAGAACATGCGAACAGGCAAAAAATTTGTGCGAACATTCCAACACCGTTAAAGTTTATGGGACCCGAATATGTAAAATCAAAAGTGCTAATTTTAAAGGCTTATATGCAAGTTATTGCCATAAAAAGTGTATGGGGACCCGGATCCTGACCTAGGGGGCATGTATAAATGCAAAAAAAGTTCTTAAATCAATCGTTTTTTCAGGAGCTGTTTTTTTAATAATGCTTAAAGTGAAAGAATAAAAATGAAATATTCCTTTAAATAATGTGCTTGGGGGGGGGGTCCCCTTAGTCTGCCTGTAAAAGGGTGCACCTCTGTGATGTTTAGAACAATGCCACTGCAAAATGACATTTGTAAAGGAAAAATTGTCATTTAAAACCACTCGCGGATGTAGTGTATTGCCGGTTCCCAGCAATATAGATAAAAATCACTGAAAAAATTTGCATAGGGTCCCCCCCCAGTCCATACCAGGCCCTTTGGCCGGCCAGGTCGCATTCTTGGATAAGGGTCTGGTATGGATTTTAAGGGGAATCCCACGGCAAAATTAAAAAAAAAATTGACGTGAGGTTTACCCTAAAATCCATACCAGACCCTTATCCGAGCATGCAACCTGGCTGGCCAGGCGAACGCCCCCCCTTCCTGAACTGTACCAGGCTATATGCCCTCAACATGGGAAGTATGGGTGCTTTGGGGCATGTACCCATGTTGGTGGGGACAAGAGCCTCCTCCCCACAACTTTGGGCTGTGGTTGTGGGGGTCTGTGGGTGGGGGGCTTATCAGAATCTGGAAGCCCCCTTTAATAAGGTACCCCCAGATCCCACTCCCCCATGTGAATTAGTATCGAGTACATCGTACCCCTACTAATTCACCAAAAATTGTCAAAAAAGACAATTAGGGACAAGTCCTTTATTAAAAAAGAAAAAAGTATCCCCCATTGTAATCCATTGTCAATCACGGCGTGCGAAGGGCCCCAAAAAAATAAAAGCCGCAACAGTTCCTCCTCCATGGGAGGGCTCCCTCCGACTGATTGCTTTTTGCTTTGACAGTTTATTTATATGGAAGGGTGGGGCCACCCGGTTGCTCGCTTACGTCACCAGGTGGCCCCGCCCTGCCATATAAATAAACTGTCAAAGCAAAAAGCATGCAGGTGGAGGGAGCCCTCCCATTGGGGAGGAGCTGTGCGTACCGTCTGCGCACAATGCATTATTGGGCGCTCCGTGGCAGTGAAGTCACTGCGAACGTCCCATAATGTTCTAAATTCAACTTACGTTCAACTCGAACCGCGGGCCCATCCCTACCCATACTCATTCACATGGGGGGGATCTGGGGGCCCCCTTGTTAAAGAGGGATTCCAGATTCCGATAAGTCCCCCACCCACAGGCCCCGACAACCACCGGCCAAGGCCCTTGTCCCCATCAACACGGGGACAGGGTGCTTTGGGGTGGGGGGGCAAGTCCCCCCTGCCCTAAAGCACCCACCCTCCCATGTTGAGGGCATGTGGCCTGGTATGGTCCAGGAGGGGGGCGCTCACTCTTCCCCCCCTTTCCTGACCTCCCGGGCTGCCTGCTCGGAAAAGGGTCTGGTATGGATCTTGGAGGGGACCCCGCACCATTATTTTTGGCGTGGGGGTTCCCTTAAAATCCATACCAGACCAAAGGGTCTGGTATCGTGTTAGGGGGTTCCTCTTCAAGATCTTCAGCACACAAGCTGCGCCGCAAGTCGGATCATCATGATCCGACTTCTGGCGCGACTTCTATTCAAATCAATGGGCTCCCATAGGGAACCATTGATTTTGAATAGAGGCGTGAGAAATGCTTGACGAGGTTTAACACAGCTATATCCGTTTAGCAGCTTTTACCAGCATCTGGCCTTTTTACAGCTCTAATGCCGGTCCTCAGAACAGGCTGGTCCTGGGGTTTTTTTGCAGCTTGAAAACACAAAGTCACTTACAGCTCCTAAAAGCCTATGTTACATAGTTAGTGAGGTTGAAAAAAGACACAAGTCCATCAAGTTCAACCTATGTGTGTGCTTTCATGTCAGTATTACATTGTATATCCCTCAATGCTTTGGTCCCTTAGGTGTGCATCTAGTAGTTTTTTGAATGTATCTACACTCCTGGCAGAGACCACTGTTTGTGGAAGAGAATTCCACATTCTCACTGCTCTTACTGTAAAGAAACCTCTACGCATTTTAAGGTTAAACTGCCTTTCCTCTATTCTTAGTGAATGGCCGCGTGTCTTTGTGAACTCCCTTGCACTAAATAGTTTTGTCCCTATAGTGGGGTCCCCAGTACAGTATTTGTACATTAAAATCATATCCCCTCTCAAGCGTCTTTTCTCCAGAGAGTGTGCATGAGGCCATAGAATAACACGGAGAGGTGTTTTTAAGCTGCAAAAAAAAAGTCTGACGCTGCTAAAAGCAGCTGTAAAAATGCCCCGTGTGCATGAGGCCTAACTAGGATCTTGGATGCAGCTAGACAGAGGGAGTGTAGTAAAGCTGGTCATACATACTGAGATGATTTGTCCTTCACGAATTTGTGATTGGTGTGTGGCAGTCCCCTCTTGACAGAAGTTGGTTGTATTACTGACTTCTGTGGAATGGAGTTGGAAATGTTTTCTCAATCAGTAACTGCAGCCAATTGCCTGCAGCTGCTGATCAATGCATTCTGACAGCAGGGAGTGCTGCTGTCAGAATACAATGTCCTGGGGTGGGGAAGATTGGGTTTCCTCCATTCACATTGTTTCTATTAGTTTTTTTTTAGTTTAGCCCACTGAATGAAAAAATACTAACAGTATATGGCTAGCGTCAGCTTCGGAAGGTTTACCCCCCTTCATAACCAGGCCATTTTTTGCGAAGCAGCACTGCGTTATTTTAATTGACAATTGTGTGGTCGTGCAACATTGTACCCAAATAAAATAAAAAATAAAATGTCTTTTTTTCTCACAAATAGAGCTTACTTTTGCTGGTATTTTATCACTTCTGCGGTATTTATTTCTTGCGCTATAAACAAAAATAGACAGATACTTTTGAAAAAAAAAACTTTCTGCTATAAAACACATCCGTTAGAAAAAGTAAAAAATCTAATTTTGTCATCAATTTAGGCCAATATGTATTCTGCTACATATTTTAGGCAAAAAAATCCCAATAAGCGTATATTGATTGGTTTGCGCAAACGTTATAGCGTCTACAAACGATGGGATATAGTTATGGAATTTTTGTTTACATAAGCAGATCGGCGTTCTGCCTGTGCCTCGAATGATCAGCAGGTCCCGGCGGACATGAGGTCCGCCGGACCCGCTGATTGGCTCCCTCTATGTTCCACTGCATGAATGCTTTTGTTTACTACTGTTAGGCTACTTTCACACTTTCAGTACGGTGCTAAAAATAGCGCCTGTGCAGCGCCTGAAAAACTCTTTCACACTGGGGCTGTGCGCTTGCAGGACAGCAAGAAAAGTCCTGCAAGCCGCATCTTTGGGGCGGTGTGGTGAGCAGTGTATAAACCACTGCTACACCGCCCCCTCCATTGAAAGCAATGGATGGCACTCCCGAAGCGGCTTTACACTGCCTTGGTCGCGCTGTGCGGTGGCACTTTTAACCCCTTGTTGACCCCTTCTTGGGGGTTAAAAGCACTCTGCTCCCGTCTGCATAGCGGCGCAGTAGCGCCGCTATAATAGCGGTAAATTGCTGCAAATTAGAGGCGATTTACCACTACCACCCCTCCCCGCGCCAGTGTGAAAGTAGCCTTAATGTGATTGCTGTGATTGGTCACAACGATCACATGGTGCAAGGTCAATCACAGTGTCTGTCTGGGAAGTGCTGGCTATAGTACAAGTGAAGCTCTGAGGCGCATACAGATGGATGTGCAGGCATGGACCTGCAGGTGCTCGTTTTCCACCCACCACTGATACTGGTACCAATTGGGCTATTTATGGTCAGCAGCTGTACTAATCAGCGCTGTTTGATCTAGTGTGTTTCTGTGCTCCTGTGCCAAATTCTGTATTTACTCCTGTGTTTGACCTGGCTTGTCTTGACCACGTTTGATCTTTTCCTGCCCTGACCTCGGCTTGTCTTTGCTTCCTGCTCATCTGCCTGCTTTTATGATGCTGACCCCCAGCCTGTACTTTGGCCATTCTCCTGCCTGCTGTCCATGCCTAAGCTGTCTGTTACTGACCCAGCTTGTCTGACCATGCATCCTGCCTCGTCCTGTCTGCTCAGCATCCCTTGATCAGTAAGCTAGTTACCTGGTCCCTGACAGTCATCTGCCTACCCCAGAGGGTGTGCACGAGGCATGTAAGAGACATATGGGTATTCCCTTCCAGAACAATGTTTTTCCCACTCAGCTGTTTATCTACAGTGGCCAGTCAGGAGATGGTTAATATAATCTTGTAAATTTAAATTGAGGTGGACAGTGCCACATCTATTAATAAACACAATAAAAAACACACTATTAACTCCTTATTAACCAAAAGAAATGCATGTGCTCTCATTGTAGAGACTCAGAAGTCAGAGTTAGGAACTACAGAAAACAGGGTGCCTTGGTTGGTTGCTGGCTGGTTAGTAAATTTGAGCTTGGAAATCTCTTTGTATTTGTTTGACATGCGTTGCCCCTCCAGTGCTCCTTACTGCAATAGACCAGTTATAGGTGGGGACAGTGGCCACTAGTTTGTACTTTAACCAAAAGATAACCCAGTTAACCTTAATGAGCACTAATGAAAAATGTCTTCCCCTTTGTCTCCTATTATTTTTATATACTTTTTACCATTATTATTTACATTTTGATTTTTTTTTTTTTTTTTTTTTGTAAATTGTAACAATTTTGGAGAAAATGTTCACATTTTAAATTAAAAGAGTACCTTTATACCAGAAATGTAATTTCAGAGTCATTATAAATGAGACTAGTGATGATCTAAATGCCTGGGGCAGGGCCCCTGCTAAAAATCATGGGGCCCCATACAGCCTATCTGATAGGGACCTCTATACCCAGCCCTCGATCCTGCCCCTGAGCCCATGCTATCACAGAAAGTAGGGATCAGGGGAACCGGTGGCAGCAGCTGGAACATGTTACCAGTGCAACTCTAAATACGGGTGGAACACGCAATATGTTAAAAAATGCAAACTTAGCCTTTAATAAACATTAATATTCTAATTAATATTACACATATTTTAAGCAGCTGAGATGTCTTATTTTAGAACCTTTTTGACAACAACTAACATAGCAGGGATGAGCTCGGGCATGTTCGGACGCTTGTCTAAACCTGCCTCAGCTATCTCAGTAGTAAGCAGTCACAGCACCCCACCAATCATAGCTAGAGCTGAATGTCAGTGTTTTGACATCCGTGCCTGTTCAGTTTGTGATTGAATACACCACACAGCGGACAGGGGTGGATTTGTGGTGGCTCTATGGGTGGTCAGATGTAAATGGGCTTGTGTCCTTTTACATCTGGCTACCTCTGATCTGTCACATTTAGGACTGGAAAAATAGAAAAGGATAAAGTCCTTTTCCAATTTTTATTTTTTTGACCTGAATGGACAAGGAGGTAGGTTGGTCTAAATCAGTGGTTCTCAACTCCGGTCCTTGGGACCCACTAACAGGCCAGGTTTGCAGGATAACTGAAATACATCACAGGTGATATCATTGGCTGCTCAGTGATTGCAGTATTCTGCTCTGCATCTCCCCAAAGGTAATACTTAAAATCTGGCCTGTTAGTGGGTCCCGAGGACTGGAGTTGAGAACCCCTGGTCTAAATGGACATAAATCCATTTCAAACAAGTCTGCATGAAAAACTGACAGGCGGATCTAATTGGAAAACTTAGGTGAAAGCTTCTTAAAAAGGATGATCACAGCACAGAAGGTGCCCTATGGCTCAGTCACAGTGTCACATGGCTGTTTGGTTCTGACTTTGTTATGGCTGTACTGTATTACAGTCTGTAACACACATTACAGACATAAAATAACAAAATCAGCACCCAACAACCATAAGACAGAGCCATAGAGCACCTACTGTACTGTGATCATCATAATGATGATGATGATCACAAGCAGTCTGTGAACTGCACCTTCCAGAGTGTTAGTGTTTCACGGTGTGTGCAGAGGACTGCTTGCTTGTGCACTGCCACTGGGATTACTCCTTCTGCTCCCTCTCTCAGGGCTGCAGGCCTGTAATTTTCATCATAGGTACACACTTCAACTATGAGAGACAGAATGAGAAAAAAAAATCTAGAATTTATTTGCAAATTATGGTGGAAAATAAGTATTTGGTCACCTACAAAAAAAGCAAGATTTCTGCCTCTCAAAGACCTGTAACTTCTTCTTTAAGAGGCTCCTCTGTCCTCCACTCGTTACCTGTATTAATGGCACCTGTTTGCACTCGTTATCAGTATAAAAGACACCTGTCCACAAACTCAAACAGTCAGACTCCAAACTCCACTATGGCCAAGACCAAAGAGCTGTCAAGGGACACCAGAAACAAAATTGTTTTTGCACCAGGCTGGCAAGACTGAATCTGCAATAGGTCAAAATGATCACAAGAACGGTGAGCAAAAATCCCAGAACTACATGGGGGGACCTAGTGAATGACCTGCAGAGAGCCGGGACCAAAGTAACATGTTCTGGATGATCCAGAAGTGGATTGGCAGAATGTCATATGATCAGATGAAACCAAAATAGAACCTTTTGGTAAAAACTCAACTTATCGTGTTTGGAGGAGAAAGAATGCTGAGTTACATCCAAAGAACACCACACCTACTGTGAAGCATGGGGGTGGAACCATCATGCTTTGGGGCTGTTTTTCTGCAAAGGGACCAGGATGACTGATCTGTGTAAAGGAGAAAGAATGAATGGGGCCATGTTTTGTGAGATTTTGAGTAAAAACCTCCTTCCATCAGCAAGGGCATTGAAGATGAAACGTGGCTGGGTCTTTCAGCATGACAATGATCCCAAACACACCACCCGGGCAACAAACGAGTGGTTTCGTAATAAGCATTTCAAGGTCCTGGAGTGGCCTAGCCAGTCTCCAGATCTCAACCCCATAGAAAATCTTTGGAGGGAGTTGAAAATCCATGTTGCCCAGCAACAGCCCCAAAACATCACTGCTCTAGAGGAGATCTGCATGGAGGAATGGACCAAACTACCAGCAACAGTGTGTAAAAACCTTGTGGAGACTTACACAAAAAGTTTGACCTATGTTATTGCCAACAAAGGGTATATAACAAAGTATTGAGATTAATTTTTGTTATTGACCAAATACTTATTTTTCACCATAATTTGCAAATAAATTCTTTAAATATCAGACAATGTGATTTTCTAGATTTTTTTTCTCATTCTGTCTCTCATAGTTGAAGTGTACCTATGATGAAAATTACAGGCCTCGCTCATCTTTTTAAGTGGGAGAACTTGCACAATTGGAAGCTTTTTTGCCCCACTGTATATATATACAGTGGGTACGGAAAGCATTCAGACCCCCTTAAAATTTTCACTCTTTGTTATATTGCAGTCATTTGCTAAAAATGTGATATTTCAGTTTTTCTTTTTTAATAAATCTGCAAAAATGTCAATAATTCTGTGTTTTTCTGTCAATATGGGGTGCTGTGTGTACATTAATGAGGAAAATAAATGAACTTAAATGATTTAAGCAAATGGCTGCAATATAACAAAGAGTGAAAAATTCGAGGGGGTCTGAATACTTTCCGTACCCACTGTGTGTGTATATATATATATATATATATATATATATATATATAGCGAATACAATTTATACTGGGCCATATACACCTTTAAAACAACTTCAATGGCCTAAGTAAGAGTACATAAAGGCCCAATAAAGATATATATGCTGATAGGTATTCGTCAACATCCAATATCTAAAGGAACAGAACAAAGATGCAGCATGAGGACAAGCAGTAAAGCCAGATCAAATAGATCCCAATGGTTATACATAAATACGCCCAAGCCTCAAAACTAACCTCACAGCGGGTGAGTAGCCGGGCCTGGGGGGAAGGGGTGGAGAGTAGGAACACAGCAGTGTATGGTATATACATATAAGTAGCCCACTTATAGGAGTAATCCAATCACGATCCAAAACAACCACAGGTTAAGTGACCATCCATGATTCAGGGCTATCCTAGGCTGATGACCCCCACCGCTCTGCAACATACATAGGGAAAAGAATATATGAATGCATTAAATACTGGCTAGCCACCATGTCCCGCAGATGCAATAAGGAGAAAACTGGCAAAGTACTCACATATGCTGCACGCCCCCGACCAACCTCGCCACCTCCACCACCGCGGCCATGAACAAACTGAGAGGATGCTCTCAATATATACCCCCCTGACACCCATCTGACTGGCGCCGCCATCACCACGACGTCATAGGATATGATCCCGGGGTGCGCATGCGTCAATCGGCGTGTGTGCACTCCCGTCCTCTCCAAAGGGCCACATAACTCTAACACAAATGGAAGCATGTTACAAAATTACCACAACCATACATAAAATTTAAACCATAAAAAAACACTAGAAAAGGTGTATACCAATTTTTTAGAGACCCATAGTGAAAATTCATTAGGATAGAGAAACACTTATTTGACCACTGGCTAGTAACCCTTCACAAGATAAGTTGCCCAGGTCAGTGTCCGTACGAGACTGCACAAGGACAACTAAAGGAAGGAACGATAACTATTGATCTCATTAATGCCCGGAGGGACTGTAGCTGATAATCTCTCAATCCAGGCTGTTTGTCTGATTATCCCAATCCCCTCTCCTGGGATTAGGCTGCACTACCTGAAGCACAAAAAATGAGACCCATGAATTGTCAAAGCCATGGTGAAGCCCTATATGCCTGGTGATAGGGCTAATAATTTTGCCATTACTCGGATAATGTACATGGTCTCGGATCCTCTGACCAAACTCACGAATTGTGTTTCCAACATAGAAGGCATGGCATCTACAGGTCATTAGATAAATAACACCAAGGGTCCGACAATTCGAATGGTAGCGAGATTGATGCCACTGTCCTTTAAGGAGGTGGATGCCACAACCCTTGGTGAATTTGTTTGTTCCTAGGCAAAATTAACCATTTCAGATCTGCGCTATAGCCGATTGAAGGCTACACCGCGGATCTGAATTGCCGGGAGGCCGTCAATAGACGTCCTCCCCTTTCCGCGCTCCAGGGCTTGCTCTCGCAGCCACCGCCGGCGCACCGCCACACACCGCGTGAGCGTGCCCGCGGGTGGGCAGACTCGATATCCACCTGAGACCCGCAATCTCTTCAGAGAGCCAGAATGGTGAACCGCAGATGTAAACACGGCGGTTCCCCGCTCTGTGAGGGGGGCATGACAAACCTAATGATCCCTGTGATCAAGATCAGTGAGATCTGTTATGTCCCTGTCAGCCCCACCCTCACACAGTTAGAACACATACAGGGAACACATTTAACCCCTTCACTGCCCACTTAGTGTTAACCCCTTCCCTGCCAATTACATTTATACAGTAATCAGTGTCTATTTTTAGATCTGATCGCTGCATAAATGTCATTGGTCCCAAAAAAGTGTCAGAAACGTCAGACATGTCAGCCGCAATATTGCAGTTCGGGTAAAAATCGCAGATCGCCTCCATTACCAGTAAAAAATAAAATAATAATAATAAAAACGCCATAAACCAATGTCTATAGTTTGTAGACACTATAACTTTTGCACAACCCAATAAAAATACGCTTATTGTGATTTTTTTTTTTTTTTTATCAAAAATATGTAGAAGAATATGTCCACCTAAACTGAGGAATAAATTTGTTTTTTTTTATTTTTTCTTTTTGGATATGTATTATAGCAAAAAGTAAAAAAAAATGTTATTTTTTCAAAATTGTCGCTCTTTTTTTCTTTATACCGCAAAAAATAAAAACCGCTGAGGTGATCAAATAGATAGAGGGGCGAACGAGCAGAGATGACATCATCTCTCTCTGCCCGCCCCGCATCACTGCTCTTCCGCTGCTGGCACTGTGGAGGAGAGTGAAGGATCGGATCGTCTCTCTCCACAGCCCTGAGAGTCGGACCTGGAGGGGGGGGGGCTGTGACACTTGCTCTGTCCTAGGAGGGACACTCCACTGGGGGGCACCTGTGATGGAAGGAGGGACACCACTGGGGGGACACCAGTGATGCAAGGAGGGACTCCGCTGGTGGGCACCTGTGATGAAAGGAGGGACTCCGCTGGGGGACACCTGTGGTGTAAGGAGGAACTCCGCTGGGGGCACCTGTGATGTAAGGAGGGACTCCACTGGGGGCACCTGTGATGGAAGGAGGAACTCCACTGGGGGCACCTGTGATGTAAGGAGGAACTCCGCTGGGGGCACCTGTGATGTAAGGAGGAACTCCGCTGGGGCACCTGTGATGGAAGGAAGGACTCCGCTGGGGGACACCTGATGGCATCTGGTAGCAGGTGACGTGGCAAGTGACACACTTGAGGCTCATACTGATTCTGCATTATGGTGAGTTGAACTATTTCATTTTATATTACAATGTAATAATAGAAATAATGAACTTCAATCATCCTGACAACATAACAACCATGGTGCCGGGATGATTGAAGCGCCAACACCAGGTGATTGGAGTATCTTTATTTGCTGATTGCTAAACTTTCTGGAATACACATATTGCTATTGTAGTGTAGGATCTGGGCCTGCTGTCCCTTCATCCATCTTTCTTTCCTTCATTCTCTTCTCTTTCCTTGCCCCCTATCTCTTTCTTTTTTCCTTCCTCAATCCCTCGTTCATCTCAGACGTGAGCCACACCCCCAAATCCACGCCCATTTAAGCCACTCCCACTACTTCATTTAGACCACACCCATTTCAGCCGATGTGCACTTCACGCGCCGCATTTCTTCGGGCTAGAGACCCTGGTCTTTTTCCCTCCTAGCAACGCCCCTGATGTCCAATACATATAAAGTGTTGATACATATCATGGGTGTGTGCAGCCTATTGCATTAGGGTGTGCACACAAAAATGTATTAAAACATGGATGATGTTAGTAGGGCAGCCAACGGTGTCAGTGGACTTGTCGGTAGGGCAGAGGTTGGTTTAGAAGGGCAGTTGACTGTGTCAGTATTTTTTTATTTTTTTATTTTTAAATTTTTTTTTACAATTTTTTTAGGAGCCCCGTTGGGGGGGCTTTGGGGAAATATCAGCAGGGGGAATGAGATTCTAAACCTGAAATTGACAAATTTATCCAGTTATATTTTGAGGAGTTGTATTAGAGCCATCTACCTCAAATTTGGATTCATATATACAGTATACATCAGTTCACTGATCTTCATTTACTACCTACAAATTATTTGTCATAAAATTTGAAGATGCATTCACTTGTTTTGTAGGTTTTACTTAAAATGCAAAAAAAATCACAAGCTTGGAGAGTTTATGAACGATAATGTTCCTTTATTGCAAACATCAAGGTCATAGCCTTGGATTTTTTTTTCTGTTCTGACTGCTGTTGTTCCTCATGCTATGATCCTTTTTATTATCTCTATGCTGGAGGGGTTATATAGTTCATCTCCAGTTTAATGTTTCTATTGGAAAAATAATATTCTAGAATGAATTGCATAGAATGTTCATTGTTCCCACACACTTCATAGCAAAATTTTAGGTCACTGTGTAAAAGAATAATCAATCAATGGTCAAGAATAGGGCCAACTGTGGAGATTGCTGTAATTCTTCAATGGCTGAAAAAGAAAGATTTAAGCCTCCCGGTCTTGTTAATAGCACAGATTTCTGCTATTGAGTGCTCACCTTTATGGCTATTCAGCATCTCTCTTGCCTTTCTCTGTATCTGGGCAGGATTTCTGTATAGTCAATATAGGCCGTGACACAGGGTGGTGCTTCTAAATTTTAATTATCTTAATTATGTATGGCTCTGTTTATTAACATTTGTAGACCTGAACAGGATGATTCCCCTGCAGTATGGGTAGGTCCTATTTAAGTCTATGGGATGTTAGTGTGCATTAGTATTTTACTGATCAGGCCATAGACAGCATAAGAGGCTGCAGTCAGAGAAAATAAGTTTGGACTTGTGGGAGGGTGGCATGTTTTAGCGTATTAAGGGGTTAAGGAAATGGACTTGACAATTTTCTTTAAATTCATGAATTTGTACTTAAAGTGCATATTATTTAATTTAAAACAGGCGAGTCACAGCTGGCCACTGGTAGCTCAAGTCTTCTTACTGTGTTGGCGCTGACAGGTATAGAGTAGCAGTATTACAAAAAAGTGGCAACCACCCCAAACTACGAGCATACTTTGCAGTAAGGTGCATATGGAAGGGCAACTCACATCACAAACAAACAAAAGATTTCCCAGCACACTTACCAGTCAGTCTGCCAAACATCCAAATTGATCCTGTCTAACAATGTACGTTAAAAACAGAGGGTTTTGTTTGCACACATTTGAAAATATATGCGTAAGCTGCAGTGCCCACATCAAGGCTCCTCTGTGTACTGTAGTCCTAACTATTATTTTCAGAGTCTCCTAAATAGGAGCAACATATAGTAGTGGATAGATTAACCACTTCCTGCCCAATTACATCATACGTTGCAGACTTTGAGTGGGGGTATCTGAATGATGCCTGCAGACACAGGCATTATTCAGATATGTTATTTTTCTGCACCGTATAATCAATCATAGCAGCTCTTTAGCCACTTGATTGTTTTTATGGGCAGTGAGAGGGGATATCCCCCCCATCCAGCTCACCAATTGCACGGGCGAGCGGGAGCATGAATCGGCTGGCGGTGGCCCTTTACCATACAGAATATCGAGGACCAGATGGTCCCCGGTCATCTCCATGACCTTTGGAGGCCGGCGCGATGTTATGATGTCCAACCTCGTTAGTTGTAAACATGGCCATTGCCTTGGCTGGGAAGCCAAGATCATTTTT
This sequence comes from Glandirana rugosa, assembly GCA_018402905.1. Lineage (NCBI taxonomy): Eukaryota > Metazoa > Chordata > Amphibia > Anura > Ranidae > Glandirana > Glandirana rugosa. The sequence goes on along the minus strand of BLSH010045673.1, from coordinate 1,078,196 downwards.
TATTTTTTTTATTTTAGGCTTTGCAGCCTAGAGGTGAGATCTGGGGATCTGGGGACTTAAAAACGCTGTAAAGAGGACCTTTCATACCGTATTTCTATTACAAGGGATGTTTACAGTCCTTGTAATAGGAAAAAAAGTGATCAAAAAAATATAAAAAGAAAGTGTCAAAATATAGAAATAAAAGTAAAAAAAACAATATAAAAAGAAAATTTAAAACTCTCCGTCCCTGCGTGCTTGCTCACAGAAGCGACCGCATACATACATTGCGCCCGCATATGTAAATGGCGTGCAAACCACACATGTGTGGTATCGCTGCAAACGTTAGAGCAAGAGCAATAATTCTAGCCCAAGACTTCCTCTGTACATCTAAACAGGTAACCTGTAAACATTTTTAATGGAGATTTTTAAGTACCAATGTTTGGCACCATTCCATGAGTGGGCACAATTTTAAAGCGTGACATGTTAGCTATCTAGGTATCTACTTACTTGGCATAACATCATCTTTCCCATTATGCAAAAAAATCAGGCTAACTTTAGTGTTTTGTTTTATTTTAATTCATTAAACAGTTTTTTTCCCCCAAAAAAAGTGATTGAAAAATTGCTATACAAATATCGTGCAACATAAAAAGTTGCAATGACCACCATTTCATTCCTTAGGGTCTCTGCTAAAAAAACAGATATACTTTTTGGGTTTTCTGAGTAATTTTCTAGCAAAAAAATTATTATTTTTACATGTAGGAGAGAAGTGTCAGAAGTGGCCTGGGTGGCAAGTGGTTAAGGGCAGGTGTGCCTGGAGGGAGCCCACCCCTCCTTAAAGGCACAGGAACACACGACACCCAATAAAGAGCACAATGGCAGCAAAGGTATCCAGTGTGTCCCAGCATCCAGGATGGGGGTGCCAGGCCCTGCCCTTTCTTTTGACCCCTCCCACTTCGCATAAGCCCCACCCCTTATAGAATCCACCCACTCCGTCCCCTTTATTCCACATATTGTGTCAGGAGTATAAAGCTCAGTATCACAGGACACAGTATACAGCTCAGCATCACAGGTGGGGTATATTGCAGCCAGTAACACAGTATGCAGCCAGTACACTGGTATTGCAGCCAGTACACAGGAAGCCAGTACACAGGTATTGTAGCCAGTACACAGGTATTGCAGCCAGTACACAGGTAGTCAGTACACAGGTATTGCAACCAGTAACACAGTATGCAGCCAGTACACAGGTATTGCAGCAGGTATACAGGTAGCCAGTACACAGGTAGCCAGTACACAGGTATTGCAGCCAGTACACAGGTAGCCAGGTCACAGGTATTGCAGCCAGTACACAAGTATTGCAGCCAATAAACAGGTAGCCAGTGCACAGGTAGCCAGTACACAGGTATTGTAGCCAGTACACAGGCAGCCAGGTTACAGGTATTGTAGCCAGTACACAGGTATTGCAGCCAGTACACAGATAGCCAGTACATAGGCATTGCAGCCAGTACACAGGGAGCCAGTACACAGGGGGCCAGTACACAAGTATTGCAGCCAGTACACAGGGAGCCAGTACACAGGTATTGTAGGCAGTACACAGGGAGCCAGTACACAGGTATTGTAGGCAGTACACAGGGAGCCAGTACACAGGTATTGCAGTCAGTACACAGGGAGCCAGTACACAGGTATTGCAGTCAGTACACAGTGAGCCAGTACACAGGTATTGTAGGCAGTACACAGGGAGCCAGTACACAGTTATTGCAGTCAGTACTCAGGGAGCCAGTACACGGGTATTGTAGGCAGTATACAGGGAGCCAGTACACGGGTATTGCAGTCAGTACACAGGGAGCCAGTACACAGGTATTGCAGTCAGTACACAGGGAGCCAGTGCACAAGTATTGCAGTCAGTACACAGGTATTGTAGACAGTACACAGGGAGCCAGTACACAGGGAGCCAGTACACAGGTATTGCAGTCAGTACACAGGGAGCCAGTACACAGGTATTGTAGGCAGTACACAGGGAGCCAGTACACAGGTATTGCAGTCAGTACACAGGGAGCCAGTACACAGCTATTGTAGGCAGTACACAGGGAGCCAGTACGCAGGTATTATAGGCAGTACACAGGTAGCCAGTACACAGGTATTGCAGCCAGTACACAAGTAGCCAGGTCACAGGTATTGCAGCCAGTACACAGGCATTGCAGCCAGTAAACAGGTAGCCAGTACACAGGTATTGTAGACAGTACACAGGCAGCCAGTACACAGGTAGCCAGGTCACAGGTATTGTAACCAGTACACAGGTAATGTAGGCAGTACATAGGGAGCCAGTACCCAGGTATTGTAGGCAGTACACAAGGAGCCAGTACACAGGTATTGTAGGCAGTACACAGGGAGCTAGTACACAGGTATTGTAGGCAGTACACAGGGAGCCAGTACACAGGTATTGTAGGCAGTACACAGGGAGCCAGTACACAGGTATTGCAGTCAGTACACAGGGAGCCAGTACACAGGTATTGCAGTCAGTATACATGGATCCAGTACACAGGTATTGTAGGCAGTATACAGGGAGCCAGTACACAGGGAGCCAGTACACAGGTATTGCAGTCAGTACACAGGGAGCCAGTACACAGGTATTGCACTCAGTACACAGGGAGCCAGTACACAGGTATTGCACTCAGTACACAGGGAGCCAGTACACAGGTATTGTAGGCAGTACACTAGGAGCCAGTACACAGGTATTGTAGGCAGTACACAGGGATTGTAGGCAGTACACAGGGAGCCAGTACACAGGTATTGTAAGCAGTACACAGCACAGCAGTATGGTACCTCATCCTCCTTTTTTTTTTTCATTCCCAGTGGGGAGGAGGCGCCCAAGCGCCCCCTATTGACCAGCCTCCGGGGTGCAGACAAACAGGTACAACCGATGTAGGAGAGTTTGTTCCATCTCTGTTTCACCTTAGGCTAATCACTTCAGTGGGTATACAGTATGTATTGGTTACTGGATAGTTTAAACTCTTAATGGACTGTCACTATCAAACCACAGCACTGTTAGCCTTATATTTGGTTGCAGCCCGCTATGTAAGCCAGTATGAAATCATTGCTTGCATTTCAGTGTGGTACTCTAAGTAATTGGCCCCACCTCTCACTGCTCCCCAGTCTCACGCTCCCCAAATGTTGAATTTACCTAGGTATACTCATCACATGTGTGCCCTGCCTTTCATTTTGTCCCTAGCCAGTCTTTTGCTGTCAACAATCAACACAAGGAGACCGATGGAGTAGGAAACACACAGCAGGAAGCTTCCACCACATCATTGTGCACTTCTAGGACCATGTAAAAATCCATTTTTTTAAACAAAAAATTCAGCAATAGCGCCTGTGGACCTAGAGCTGCATAGTGATGCTGAAACAAGCGTGGGGCACCTGGGAGGAGGTCCCCAGATACAGAAGATGATCAAGGTAGGGGAGAGCATCTTGGCGTCTCTGCCCTGAGTATTGGATGACCTTGTCCTAGCACTAATGATATGTATTTATAGTATTTATATCCTGCTATTATGAACAGCATTAAGTGAAAAAATGTAACTGTCTTTGACTAGTTCAAGCTACCTGGCAGAAAAAAATGGCACCATCTGTTCCTTACTGAGCCATGTATTAGCTTGTATTTCCTATTTTAAGCTGCTTCTTCCACCCATCCCCTCATTCTGCAAGCATGTAATAAAGTGGAATTCAGCAGTCCGGAATGGAATGGCACAGCAAAGCTACTAAGGAGACACATGATTTTCAGCTTTTTTTGGATGACCTCTGAGGATTACGCCTGTATTTGATCATTGTGCCAATCATATCACAAACATGCTTAACGCAAGACACCCTCATAGGTGCTTCACTTTAAAGAGCAATCCACTGAACTGGGAATGAACCAGTGATACTTTTACAAAGGTATGGTGGAAATGTGAGCAGATGCTGTAAGAAGGGTAAAGTGATCAATTTCACACAGGATTTATTAAAGGTGTTCATGTGGAAGAAAGTAAAAATAAGACACAACTAGAAAGCACAATAAAGTGATGAGTGTAAAGAGGGTTATAGAAAATGTTTTGAAGTTGCTTTAAGAAAAATATAATTTTTTAACTTGCAATCAACTTAAAGCAAACCAGTTATACCAATATAACGATATACTTTATATGAGATACTACTATGAGCTGTCGCTACTTACGTTCCCAGTAAGCATGCACTGCCCCAATCAGTCTATGGAGTGCCAAGAAATACCCAGTACTTCTGGATATGGGGGGTGGGGGGCATGTGAAACTTGCCCTTTCACTTTATAATTCATTACCCACTGTTTAAGCAGCCAATCACTAGGCCTATGTGCTATGACATGGGGGCTGGGAGCAGCTTGCTCTAGTAGAAGGTCAGGGTGATAGCAGAGCTAAAGATATTCATACTAATTTATTTTCCTGGCGCCTCTATGGCAGCATACAAATGATAGAGCTGCGTCTCGACTCCTCCCTCAGGACCAGTGAATAGCATAAATTAAAAACGTAGTCCCGCCCCCAACATTCTCCTTTTTTTCCTGATACCTTTTGACTGGTGAAGAGAGCAGCAGCACGCCCATATCTCTGCTGGCGAAGCAGATTCCGCCGGGTTCATGCCTCTCCCATGCGCAGTCCCTGTACTTAGCGCTGATAAGTCTGGGAACCCCTTCTGTGGATCAATTGGGGTCTCTTGCAGAGTTTCCTCATAGGAACGAAGCCCGCCATCCCTGTGGAGGAATTGGCGAATGTGGGTGGAAGGCCACAGGATCACCACTTTTCTACTTCTTTCGTTCTGCAGCAGTGTCCCCTAGTAGATTGTCCGCGGGGCCGAGGCGGCTATCTTGGGTAGCCAGGTATGATCTCCTTACTGCTTGTTTCATTCATCTGTTGTTAAGTGTTTCTTTTATCTGGGGTCTCTGCCAGCCACTTACTGTTATTAGCAGGCTCCGTGCTGTCTCCCTGCTAGGCTGTGGCGGGGGGGCAGTGGCGACAGGTGACTGATGGCCGCATCGACGTTGGAAAGGGCTACTGCGCATGTGCGAACGCGTCATGGTCGCGTAATTTGATGAGATGCATGCGTGGAAGTATCGGGGGTTAGTGGAGGCCATGTTTGTTGAGGGAAGGGAAGGTTTGTTCCAGGAGTTTTGCCAATAGCAGCCAGGTGCTGCTAAACAAGCAATCTCCTGAGGATATTTAAAGGCTGTTTGCAGAGGATGTCGACACTGACACCTGCACGCAGCCATACCCAGTTGGAGTCGATTTGCCTAGTAAGTAAAGGAAAAGGGGGTCTGTTCGTATATATGTGTGTATATATAGGCATATATAGGTGTGTATATATGTATATATATTTTTTTTAATGTTTTTTTCTTTTCTTAAAATGCTCGCTTCCTCCTCACTTTCCTAGCTGATCCTCCGCTCGCTGTCAAGATCCGCGATCATCCATTAGGTATGTGACTGCCTGTCGTAAGTATTTAATAGAGTGCACCGATGACGCAAAAAAAAAAAAAAGCAACACCTTCTCTTGATGTCGTTTCAGCCCTGCTCGCTCCAGGGGTTCTAGAAGGTCATCAAGACATCATGATGATCCAAGGGATTGCAGCCCGGAACACAGGACCTAATCTTCACACCGCCGATCCTCAAGGAGATCTAGGTCAAGGGGACACTACCACTCTCGCTCCCCTCCTGAGCAAACAGCGAGGAAGAAATGTTGGGTATGTGGGGCTACCCCAATGCCGGATAAATTGGTGTGCAAGAATTGTTTCCGAGACTCCGTAGCTGACAGAGCGAGAGAGTCAGCAGGTCGCGGACCTGCTGCAGAAAACCATGAGAGATTCCTTTTCTGATTTAGCAGCAATGGTGCCTACTCAACCTGTTGCACAGGAAGCTCAGCTGACTGACAGGGCCTCTGAGATCCCAGGTCCTTCCGGCAGTACACCAATCCCACCCTCAGGCCAGGGAACTAGGGATCCTCCACAAGAAGATCTGAGGGTTCAGCAGATGATTCTGAGCCGTCAGGTTTCAGCTTCTCCCTCATCCAGCCATTCACTCAAGCCGTCAAGACGGTCATGGAATGGGAGGAGCCAGAGGAGCAACCCAAAAAATCTAAGAAATACTTCCCTCTCCTCAAAAAAGAAACAAGTGGTTTTCCCTATGACGGGTGAAATCAATGATCTAATAGAGGAGGAATGCAAAAAGACAGACAGGAAGTTTGCACTAACCTGCTTCGGCAAACTATACCCTCTGGCAGAAGCAGATACGCAGGGGCTAGACTCTATGCCAGTCGTAGATGCAGCAGTTGTACGCCTTGCCAAGAACATGACGCTTCCTATGGAGGACTCAGCCTCCTTTAAGGATCCCCTGGATAGGCGTATAGACTTGGATCTGAAGAGGAGTTATCTGGCTTCAGGTGCAGCATGCAAGCCTGCCATTGCCCTCACCTCAGTATCCAACGCCATCAGGACCTGGACAGAAAATGTAGAAACGACCATACGCCAGGACGTCCCAAAGGAGGACATTATTAAGGCATTAGAGGAATTGAAAATGTCAGCAGATTTTGTTGGGGAGGCAGCGATAGATACGATTCGCTACTCAGCCTGATCAATACTGCACTCAGTGATGGCGAAGAGGGCCCTATGGCTGAAGCCATGGGCAGCAGACTTAACATCTAAACAGAATTGGTGCAAAATTCTTTTCGATGGGAAGGCCCTCTTTGGCAAGGCCATCTCCAGAGTTACTGGGGGGAAATCTGGCCTACTTCCTCATGACAGAAGGACAAGGAGGGCGGCCGGCATATTCCTCAAGATTCAGACAGTCGAGGTCCACGAACTTCAAGCAATCTCGGCAGGCCAGAGAGGGCAGGAGGAACTGGAAGAGTACCCAGTCTTCCTTTCTGGGGGCAAGAAAGAACAAAGTCTTGTCCGCCCCCCAAGAGACACAGAAGTCCTTTTGACACAAGGTAAACCCAAACGCTCCCAGTAGGAGCCAGGCTCAAATATTTTGCACCAGTTTGGGTGATCAAATGTCAGGACCCATGGGTCCTATCCACAGTCCAATACGGACATTTTTGGACTTTCTCACGACAACCACAATCAAGACACTTCAAACGGACAAAGATTCCAGCGTTCCTGCAAAAAGCACAATCTCTGCTTCAGTTTGTGACATCGCTCCAGCTCCGGGGGGGGGGGGGGCAGCTATTCCAGTTCCTTACTCAGAACAGTGCACAGGTTTCTATTTCACCCTGTTTCTGGTCCAAAACAGGACTGGAGGATGGAGACTTGTCATAGATCTGAAGGAACTAAATCAGTTTATTTCTATGGAAAGTTTCAAGATGGAGTTTCTTCAAACGATTATACAAGCAGTACAGCCCGGGGACTGGTTACTCTCAGTAGACTTGAAGGATGCGTATCACCATGTACCAGTCCTCCCGTCTTTCCAGAAATATCTGAGGTTTATGGTAGGCCAAGTCCATCTCGAATTTAGATGCCTAACATTCGGACTGTGCACCTCACCCAGGGTATTCAGAAAAGGGCTAATTTCAATCCTGGCACTCTTGAGGGAGAAGGGATTAAGGGTATACCATTACCTAGATGACGTCTTGCTATTGGCCAACAGCCGGAGCCAGCTTATCCTGCACAGGGATATACTCCTACAAGCCCTAACAGAGATGGGCTGGTACATAAATTACTAGTAGAGCCAACTGGAGCCAACTCAGCAGAAAGACTATCTAGGAGCATTGTTCAATACCCTGCAGAGTACAGTGTCACTACCCCCAGACAAAGTCAAGAACATCTCTGCCTAAATGAGTGGGATCGTGAAGAAGTCATCATTGAAAGCCACACAGTGCCTGAGCCTCATAGGCACAATATCGGCATGCATACCATTGGTCCCATGGTCCCATTGGCATCTCCGGTATTTTCAAACAGGGTTCCTGACCCAATGGAGAAGACAACGCCTCTCGCAGACAATATTGCTGACGGCGAGAACCACAAAATCTTGTAAAACCCTGTCCATTAGGACCATCTTACTGGACCATAATTACACGCGATGCCAGCGGCCAAGGATGGGGGGCCCCCTGCGGAGAGCACAGAGTGCAACGAAGATGGGAGTTCAATCCAGAAGGTCTGGTTTCAAACATACTGGAAATGAGGGAGGCATTTCTAGCACTAGCATCCCTAGAGCCCCAGGTCAGGGGGCAGGGAGTTCTGATGCGTCTGGACAAGAGAGCAGCAGTGTCCTATCTATAGAAGCAAGGGGGAAACTCGCAGCAGATCCCTTCTGGCAGAGGTGGAGCCAATAATGCTGTGGGCGGAGAGGAATCTGTTAGATATCCAAGCAACAAATCTACCAGGTGAGTTGAACAGGGAAGCAGACAACCTATCGAGGAATTTCCTGGACAGCAATGAGTGGGCTTTCTACCCTCACATATTTCAACAGATTCTGAACCTGTGGGAGTATCCTCAGATAGATCTGTTCACCTCTCCAGAGAATGCCAAGCTTTCCCGGTTTGTATCTCGCCAGCCACATCCTCAGGTGGAAGAAGTGGATGCCCTGACATGTCCCTGGAACTTCAAGGTGGCTTATGCCTTTCCACCTCGTCCTCTCATATTGAGGTTTCTTATCAGGCTCCTGAAAGAACCAGTCCAGGTACTGACAATTCTGCCATATTGGCCCAAGAGGTCCTGGTTTCCTCTAGCCATCAACCTCTGCATGGAACCTCCACTGAGGTTACCCCTATTCCTGCAACTTCTGATGCAGGGCAGGGTTCCTCATCCAGATCCACAAGTCTTGGAGCTTCGAGTGTGGAGATTGAGAGGAGGAGATTTGAGGCCTTAGGATGTCCCATTGAAGTGATCTCAACACTCCTCAAGGCAAGGAAACCAACAACCAATGCCATATATGGGAAAATATTGGATACGTTTCTGGCCTTTGCTACAGAAAGGAATGTCGACCCAGCATCTCCTTCTGCCTCAGATATACTCAGTTTTCTGAAAACGGAGCTTGACTTAGGCCTTGGCCTTAGTTCTTTAAAAGTACAAGTAGCAGCCCTATCAGCAACAACCAACACAAGATGGGCTGAGAATCCTTTAGTAATGACCTTCCTCCAGGGAGTACTGAAAACTTGGCCACTTGTCAGACGTTCCTTCACAAAATGGGATCTCTCCCTAGTATTGGAGGTACTGGCTGAGCACCCTTTTGCCCCTGTGGAGCAGACTTCAATCTGGAATATGTCTCTAATGACAGCCTTTCTTCTAGCCATCACACCAGGTAGAAGAATTTCAGAGCTGCATGCACTAGGAGTTGGAAGTGAACACATCTCCTTTTTCCCTGACAGAGTGGAACTTCGGCCACTTCGAGGTTTCACCCCTAAAGTCACTACAGCAAGTCACCTAAGGGGGCATTGGGCTCTACCAGCTTTTCCAGAGACTCAAGCAGACTCGTGTCATAACTTGGACATTTCCAGAGTGCTCAGAGCAAATCTTGAAGCCACCGAGAGTTTCAGAAACTCAGATAGACTGTTCGTTATCCCTTGGGGGAGAAACAGGTGAAAGGAGGCCTCCAGCAGGACGCTCGCATCTTGGATTTTCAAATGAATCCAGAAAACGTACAGGGCTAGGAAGATGGAAGCTCCAACACAGGTAAAGGCTCATTAAATTTATGAGAGCAGTATCAGCCTCATGGGCAGCAAGGGCAAACGTTTTGCTGGAAACCATCTGCAGAGCTGCCACATGGTCGTCACAGCATACGTTTCTCCGGCATTACAGAGTTGACCCAGGGGCCCTTACCACAGTGGATTTCGGTAGAGGGGCAATTCAGGAAGCAATGTCTGTGTCTAAATAAATTATTTTGTTTGAAGTATGACCCACCCTGGTGTAGCTAGTTATTTGTCATTTGTATGCTGACATGGATATGCCCGGAAAACTGAAAATTTATCATACTTATCGTAATTTTCCTTTCCTGATGCCTATCCATGGCAGCATACGCTCCCACCCTCGGTATTCTATATTATGGAGAATGTTGGGGGCGGACAACATCTCTAAATTATGCTATTCACTGGTCCTGAGGGAGGAGTTGAGATGGAGCTCTATCATTTGTATGCTGCCATGGATAGGCACCAAGAAAGGAAAATTACGGTAAGTATGATACAATTTTCTGTTTTCTTTGTCCCACCTGTTTTCAGATCACTGGGAGTAAGTAGGAGAATCACTCTGTGCCATGCAGCCTTGCAATGGAGTGGCAGTACTGCCCTCATTTTTAGGAAGAATGCTACATCAACATGAGATTTAATCCCATTGAGACCCTAAATACAGTTTTTTTTATTGTGGTAGAATTTCTAGTTCTGAGGAATTGGTTTTTATGTTATTCATCAAAATGCTTCTCTTTTACATTTTTTTTAGTATCCCTTCTCCCATTCCTGCTTGAAAGAAAAATCCAGTCCTTCTATCCTTTTCTAGATTGAATAACACCTATGAAATGATAAGAAGAGGAGACTCCTGTGCAGTTGTAGAGCTTAATGTCTCTATATACCTAAAAGTTGCTTTATTGTATAAAATATAATCAAGTGATAATGGTATTGCTGCTACATTCTATGTGCCCACATCACATTGTACAAAACAGTATTAATCTTTTTAAAGGCTGTGCTACACCAACTAAACATGAGTCATAAAACCATAATCTACAGTATCTCACAAAAGTGAGTACACCTCTCACATTTTTGTAAATATTTTATTCTATCTTTTGATGTGACAACACTGAAGAAATGAGACTTTGCTACAATGTAAAGTATTGAGTGTACAGGTTGTATAACAGTGTAAATTTGCTGTTCCCTCAAAATAACTCAACACACAGCCATTAATGTCTAAACCGCTGTCTAAGCCATTAATGTCTAAACCGCTGGCAACAAAAGTGAGTACACCCCTAAGTGAAAATGTCCAAATTGGGCCCAAAGTGTCAATATTTTGTGTGGCCGCCATTATTTTCCAGCGCTGCCTTAACCTTCTTGGGCATGGAGTTCACCAGAGCTTCACAGGTTGCCACTGGAGTCCTCTTCCCCTCCTCCATGACGACATCACGAAGCTGGTGGATGTTAGAGACCTTGCTCTTCTCCACCTTCTGTTTGAGGAGCCCCACAGATGCTCAATAGGGTGTAGGTCTGGAGACATGCATGGCCAATCCATCACCTTTACCCTCAGCTTTTTTAGCAAGGCAGTGGTCGTCTTGGAGGTGTGTTTGGGGTCGTTATCATGTTGGAATACTGCCCTGCGGCCCAGTCTACGAAGGAAGGGGATCATGCTCTGCTTCAGTATGTCACAGTACATTCATGGTTCCCTTAATGAACTGTAGCTCCCCAATGCCAGCAGCACTCACGCAGCCCCAGACCATGACAATCCCACCATCATGCTTGACTGTAGGCAACACACACTTGTCTTTGTACTCCTCACCTGGTTGCCGCCACACACGCTTGACACCATCTGAACCAAATAAGTTTATCTTGGTCTCATCAGACCACAGGGCATGGTTCCAGTAATCCATGTCCTTAGTCTGCTTGTCTTCAGCAAACTGTTTGCAGGCTTTCTTGTGCATCATCTTTGACAAGGCTTCCTTCTGGGACAACAGACATGCAGACCAATTTGATGCAGTGTGCGGTGTATGGTCTGAGCACTGACAGGCTGACCCCCCACCCCTTCAACCTCTGCAGCAATGCTGGCAGCACTCATACGTCTATTTGCCAAAGTCAACCTCTGGATATGACGCTGAGCACGGCACTCAACTTCTTTGGTCGACCATGGTGAGGCACTGTTCTGAGGGGAACCTGTCCTGTTAAACTGCTGTATGGTCTTGGCCACTGTGCTGCAGCTCAGTTTCAGGGTCTTGGCAATCTTCTTATAGCCTAGGCCATCTTTATGTAGAGCAACAATTCTTTTTTTCAGATCCTCAAAGAATTCTTTGCCATAAGGTGCCATGTTGAACTTCCAATGACCAGTATGAGAGAGTGAGAGTGATAACACCAAATTTAACACACCTGCTCCCGATTCACACCTGAGACCTTGTAACACTAATGAGTCACATGACACCCGGGAGCGAAAATGGCTAATTGGGCCCGATTTGGCATTTTCACTTAGGGGTGTGTTGAGTTATTTTAAGGGGACAGCAAATTTACACTGTTATACAAGCTGTGCACTCACTACTTTACATTGTAGCAAAGTGTCAATTCCTCAGTGTTGTCACATGAAAAGATAGTAATAACATATTTAGAAAAATGTGAGGGGTGTACTAACTTTTGTGAGATACTGTATATGTGTGTATGCATGTTTGTATGTACAGTATGTATGTATGTATGGATGTGTACATATATATATTCTGTTTAAAATATATGTTTAAGTAAATTGACCGCAAGCCATTATATCCACAATGCGGTTACAGACAGAAATTAAAGTGAGTGTTAAGTCTCGTTCCTATGAGTAGTTGGTTTTGCACAGAGCAGCCCGGATCCTCCTGTTCTCTGGTCCCTTTTCTGCTCTCCTGGCCCCTCCCTCTGATGAGTGCCCCGCAGCCAGCAGCTCTCTATGGGGGCACACGAGCCAAGTCAGAGCTCAGTCTATCCATTCAGACACGGAACCCCGGCCTGGCCCCACCCCCTCGCTCCCCTGATTGGCTGATTAACTTTGATTGACAGCCATAGGAGCCAATGGTGCCGCTGCTGTGTCTCAGCCAATCAGGAGGAGTCTTCCGGACGGCTTAGACATTTGTGGACATTGCTGGAGAGAGAAGGGGCTCAGATAAGTATTAGGGAGGCTGCTACACACAAAAGGTGTTTTCATCTTAATGCATAGAATTCACCTTCTGCCTTTACAACCCCTTTAGACCAGCCAGATATTTCACTTTACCCATTGTGTCCAAAACTATAAAAAAAAATGGTTGGAGCTAGGCTTTAAATGACAAAGTTAAACTTTAGTTGAAATGTGTGTATGTGGGGGGTGGGGGAGGCAGGGGTGGTTGGGTGCAGAATAATATAATAAGTCATAGGTGTGCACAGCCTATTGCATTAGGGTGTGCGCCCCAAAGTTCAAACACACAAGTCTTTCTTTGCAGCCTCAGTTGCACTGGACAGTGAAGGACAAGTCCCCAGGCTCTGTAAAGCCACATAGTTACATAGTTAATTTGGCTGAAAAAAGACCATCTAGTTCAACCAAATGAATGGGAAGGGCTCTGTGCCAAGCAGCTTCTTGTTTATTCACACAATAAGGCATAGCAAACACAGTTTACTATGCTTCAGGTATGAATGATCACAGTGAGTGCATTCACTGTGTTCATTTGGAAAAGGAAGGGGGCGGTAAATAACATTGACTGCCCGCTTCCTTTGCTCTCCATCCTGAAACACCCCCTGCAGTAGCTGGGGGAAGAGGAGAGGAGGGAAGCCAGCAGCACTGTATGGAGGTGGGGGGGACCTGTAAAGGAGGAGGAACTGCACCCCCCTACGCATGCCTATGATGCAAGTAAAAGAGGACAGCAGACACCACAGACTCCAGGATGGAGTATGGAATTCCTGTAATTAGAGGGGTGGAGGTGAGCTAGTAAAGGATCCGAAGGTTCTTTTTACCCAGTTTATTGGAACTAACTAGTGCTACATAGTAAACACTGACTTATCGCTTGGCCAGATCCAATGGGAGTCCTAATTTGGGGGAGCCAATTCACTGATCTCTATTCAACACAACGTTATAACTACACGTGTTTTTTTTCCCGCCAATCATATTTTGTCAGCTTTTCTTTTGTTATTACATTTTTAAGCTCTGCCTCGTGGGTGTATTTTTGCAAAAATATCCTCCTCCTTATTCTGTCTTCCTTCGGGTCTCTTGGCAGACTCAGGCAGTATGTGACATTTTCCAGGGCCATTACTAAGATCCTCAGGATGGCGCTGGTTCTATCCAAAGTTCTCACATTGCTGGTCTTTGTGTAATTCTCAATGGAGATCACAGTCTTCACTCCCATACGTCTGAATGTTTTCTCTGCCTCTAAGAAGTCTCCACAGGTTGCATTGGTGATAACAACGATGGGGGCAACTCCTGAAAAAAGAAATTTCAAAACAAAATATATATTTCTTTGTGATCTAGTCACACACTACAAAGCAGAACAATGTGCATCCCACCAAATGTATTCAGCCTTTTCTGGGAAATCATCATTTTGTTATTCATGACTTGAAAACTTGCAGTTACTTAAAAAAAAAAAAAAAACATTTAAATCTTCCGTCTGTGCCCCTGGGCACCAATCCCTGGTGCCTAAAGGCAAAGAAGTCCTTGACTTCCACCCAAGCTCTGCAAATACACCCACCTCCTTTCCCCTGTCCATCTGTCAAATGAGTGCTCTGTTTTGGCAGCTGAGGTCCTCACATCAGGGCTGTCTTAATGCATGGGCAACCCTGGGCACTGCCCAGGGGCCCCAGGTGCATGGGGGGCCCCATGATAGTCTTACATTACATCATACTTGCCAACTGTCCAAGATTTGCAGGGCCAGTCATGCTTTTTACTAAGCTGTCCCAGGATGGCCGTGTCCTGAGCAGCATCCTGGAACCTGCACTGTGACCTCCTGTTCTCAGTATTGTGCCCTCCTGATCCCCCTGTACTGTACCCTTCTGCCTCCACCCTAATACTGTGCCCTTTGTGTTGATTAATCATTGATTTATGGAATGCTTTTTATATTGTTTAACCACTTCCCGACCGCCGTATGCAAAATGACAGCCGGGAAGTGGCTCAGTTATCCTGACTGGACGTCATATGACGTCCTCAGGATAACGGGGCGCGCATCGTGGCGATCGGTGGTGTGGGAGGTCAGTCTGACCCCCCGCAATGCCGATCTCGGTAAAGTGCTTCGATCCGAAGCACTTTACCATGTGACCAGCCGTGACCAATCACGGCTGGTCACAGTGTAATACAGGAAAGCCGTTTATCGGCTTCCCTGTACTCAGGTCTGCAGACCTGATGAGGGGAGAGCCGATCGGCTGCATCCCTGACAGGGAGGGTTTGTGCTGATGATTTATCAGCATAGCCCTCCCTCGGATCGCCACCCAGACCACCAGGGAGCCTGCCCAGGGACCACCAGGGATGTGCCCACCCAGGACCACCAGGGAGCCGACCAGGGACCACCAGGGAGCCAATCTGGACCACCAGGGAGACCCCCCTAGACCACCAGGTAAGTGACATACTGCTCAGTGCCACCTTCACTCAGTGCCACCTTCAGATGCCACCCTAGACCACCAGGGAATGAGCCCCCTATCAATGTATATGCCCACCAGTGCCCACCAGTGCTCCTATCAGTGCCCACCAGTGCCCCTATCAATGCATACCAGTGCCACATATCAGTGCCCACCATTGCCACCTACCAGTGCCCACCTATCAGTGCTAATCAGTGCCACCTATCAGTGCCCATTGCCGCCTATGAGTGCCAATCAGTGCTGTCTATTAGTGTCCATCAGTGCCGCTTAGCAGTGTCCGTCAGTGCCCATCAGTGCTGTATATCAGTGCCACCTCTCAGTACCCGTCAGTGCTGCTTATCAGTGCCACCTAACAGTGCTCATCATCGCTGCATATAAGTGCCACCTCATCAGTGCCGCCTCATCAGTGCCAATCAGTACTGCCACATCAGTGCCCGTCAGTGTAGCCTCATCAGTGCCCACCAGTGATGGATAAAATTTACTTATTTACAAATTTTGGTGACAAAAATAGAGAATTTTTTTTTCTTTCAAAATTTTTGGTCTTTTTTTATTTGTAGCGAAAAAAATAAAAACCGCAGGGGTGATCAAATATCACCAAAAGAAAGCTCTATTTGTGGGAACAAAATGATAAAAACGTTGTTTGGGTACAGCGTCGCACGACCGCGCAATTGTCATTCAAAGCGCAACAGTACTGAAAGCTGAAAATTGGCCTGGTAGTAAAGTGTTCTAAGTGCATAGTATTGAAGTGGTTAAAATAGATTGTATTGATTTTATTGAAAGTACTGGTAAATATATATTTGATTCTATTAAGTATTTATACTTTAATTTTTGAGAGTAGGTGTGTAAATTTGGGCAGGCTGATAGCGGTCCCAGTGCATTACTTTGCCCAGGGGCCCATGATGCTAATAAGACAGCCCTGCCTCACATTGGCCAAAGAGACTTTTGGGAGGGGCAGAACTAAACTGAGTTCTTTGCTACATTGCTCTGGGATTTGAGACCTTCCTGGGAGCAACCAGATGTCATGATACGTTTCTTGGGGGTTCTGTGTAAGTCCTACATATCATATAAAGCACTCTAAACTCCCCAACTTTCAGAGTTGCCTAGGGGGTGAACCCATTTCTCACTCAACAGCTGAGTTCTTCTACATACCCACAAGTGCAGTTAATTGGTTAGGGAACCTGTTGGGGTACCAGTGAGGCCTGCTGTTCTGACTGGCTTGGATCGACCCTGTGTCTTTTAAGGATCCAGTGTGAGAATGATCTTAGCGGTATGAAAAATACACACAGAGGAATTTTCTGTGTCCCAGCTAGGTTCGGTCAGTCTTGTCGTCCGGAGTGACCATGGGGTTGTCCAAGGGATTGGTTAATTGACGTGAACACCCATACATCTTCTTGAGTCGACAACTCACTCTTTACCCAAGTGGGGGATCCGTTGAGACTTTCAACCCCTCAAATCTCACGAAATATACTATACATCCTGAATGTGTCTTGGGGGTTCTTTGCATAGTACTGTAGACCAACGAGGGTCCTTCCAGAGTTTAGGGTCTCGTTACATCGTTTCTTGAGTCAAATCAAGACGGGGAGGGTTTTCAGAGAAACCGGTTACACTCCGTCCCGACAGAATAATCGTAG
>BLSH010045673.1:1047562-1058765 GCA_018402905.1 Glandirana rugosa | reverse complement strand
ACCTAATACTGATTTAGCGTCACAAGGTCACATGTACAGCGATCGCTAAAAATCAGATCGCTGCACTATGTGATATTGTGACAGGGGGGTGACAGGTAGTGAAAGGGTTAACTAGGGGGCGATCAGGGGGCGATCAAGGGGTTAAATGTGCCTATGTGGCCTGGTGTTAGTGTAGTGTTGGTGCACTCACGTTTTTAGCTGCTTCTTCTTCCTCTCTGATGTCGAAAAGGACATCAGGGAGGAAGAGGAGTGAACTTCCCCTGCCTCTGTTTACATTTACAGAGGCAGGGGAACATTTCATTGGCAGGGGCGATCTACAGAGCCAGGCCAAAAATCATTGGCCTGGCACTGTAGACTGAAAGGCCCTCTGCCGAATGCGCTTGCATCGGCCGCGCCTAGGGGGCGCGCGCGCGCACACGGCTCGTGATCGCGGCCGCCGTCATATGACGGCGATTTGCGCTCACGAGCCACCTTGCCGCCGTCAAATGCCGATCGGCGGTCGGCAAGGGGTTAAACTATCGAGTTCTGTAAACAGACAAAAATACTTTTTATATAAAAGAGGCAAACAAAGTGCCTGTAAAATGTGAAAAGTAGTCAAAAGCTTAATCTGCTGGTTCAAGAGGTGAATGTAATTTATGTATTCAACCAACTGGAATAAAGAATATTTCTACAAATAATAATTGTTTTTTTTCCTAATCATAATATAATAAATGCGTTATGTACTAAATCTATATACATTTCTTTTAACATGCTATTCCATGTGGCAATCAATTGTATGTTTCTGGCTGGAGTTCAGGCTGTCAAGCACTCACAGAACAATACGGATGTCTTATGTTTTTACAAAAACATGAAGGGGCCGCAATAAAACAGGAGATTTCTATTTTGTTAAAAAAAAATAACAGGAATAGCTGAAACCATTCCCCGTGTCCTCCACCACACGTTAACCTTTTTAGTGAACTTGTTCCAGCCACTGACCTTATATTCTGCCACTTCTATTCAATATACATACAGTACATCAGTCACTGCATATTAACCCCATACTGTTGACCTCCATTTTTCCATTTAGTACAGTATATGTTGACATTTACTGTGCAACATTTACCACTGTGTATGTACCTTTTCTGTGTCCCCCGCACCCAACCATTACATGTACACAGTAACCCTTTACTATACAACACTGAGCAGTTAACATTAACTGTACTTTACTTTCTGTTATACATTAAAAACAGAACAGTGGTCCAATTTATACATTATATACTACACACTTCTTGCCTGTGTATACTGTTCTCTACATACACTTCATGCTACTTAGCTTGATACACTATGCTGTAAATGTATATTCTACACAGCTCCATTGACCAAATGATGCTCTTTGTATCACTCTTTTTAGCATTTGGTTAAATAAACTGTGCTATATACTCCATTCCAATCGGCTATACACACTGGCATTATATAGTCGACATTGCTCTGCTGTATACATTGTATACTCTACATATCCTTCTCCTCTCTGCTTCATACATTATGGTGTACAGTATATTATGCAGTATAATGAACATTGCAGGTCTATATAAACGAAGGCGTATATCATATGTAGTGGTACCCCCGTACGGGGTGCTAGTTTTTGTGGTCCGTCTGGCACCTGCCCAGCCAGGCACACATTCCTCAAGCATTCAGAAGACATGAAACAATCCAAGCACTTTGTTTTTTATGTTTTATTGGGGAATTAAACTTGGATAGGGTAGGGTAATTATGAGATGCCCAGATGATGGAGAAGCAGACAATGTAGGGACTGAAACCTATATACATCTCCAGTATATACAACATCATCTCTCCCTCCGGCATAAAACTTGCTTGCAGATTATCACTTCCAGGACCAGCTAGCACTGAAATGCCGGCCTGACACTGGCTCGGCCAGGCCTAAAGCAAATTACTTTTGCAGCCAGACCCTTTTGGTGTAGCAAAAATGAAGGTAGTACCTATGCTAGCTGTTCCACGTGGCTACTGATCCCAGCACTGCCTCCTCAGACCCTGCCAGCCCTCCTGGCTGCAGCTGCCTCTCTCCACTGCCCATGACACCACAGTCCACTCCAATGGCTCTGCACCCATCCCAGACTGCACTCTCCCAGTCCTCTCAGGTGTGCCTCCCCAGTCCTCCTGACTGTGTGTCACTCACCAACCCTCCTGGCTGCGACCTGTTGTTCCTCCCTATAGACTTGCCTGGCAGTGCTCTCCTGCTGTCCTCTCCTTGCTCCTGTGCCTCCTGTCCAGGACACTTCCTTGGGTTGTGAGAAGGTCCTGTCCGCACCTGAGCCCAGGCCCAAGGTCACCCCCCCCCTCAGACTGGGGAGCTCCCTCCAAGGCCACTACAGCCTAGAATTCCATCTCCAGCTTCCACCCGAACTACTCCTCCACAGCTGGACTGGCCCTGAGAATTTGAGGAGGCCTGCCCCCTGCCAATCCAGATTGGGGATTGGTCAGGTCTCCCCAGAATACTTCAGGCAGCTCCACCTCTCCTCTTCTCCTTTCCTTCCGGAAGATTCCAGCATGTTCTGGAAAGAGGTGGGAGGTTTCAGTGATATGAACACTGGGGAAGTCCTGGCTCCTTGCAGTTTATCACCTGACTGCAATATACAGATGAATAAAAAGAATACAAGTTATATAGTGGATACTGATACACTATGGGAGTGAGTTTTCTCTATTCACTTATGTGAGGGGGAAGTTTATACAGCACACTGATTGGAGTAGTTTGGAGGACTTATTAAAAGAAGACTTGTATGTGATTCCTATCACAAGGCGCATTTATTGCCTTATTAAGGTGAGAGTTTTGAGAGCACGGGGTGGATAGCGTCATCACATTAGCCCCCCTGGTGGTGTACAAGGCTACCCACCAGATCGGCTCCACTAGCATCACCCAAGGCACATTTGTGATTTATTTTGAGCACATTTGATACACTATGCCATCGGTTGGAATTAGGTGGAACTGTCTACTTATTAACAGCAATTATTGAAGCGCTATTGTTTAATTGGAACATTTTTTTTCGTTGATCCACTTTTTGGAAAGAAGCGGGACTGTTCTGAGTCATCCATATATATTTGGTTCATTTATTGCAGGCATCCTCAAACTACGGCCCTCCAGCTTTTGCAGAACTACACATCCCATGAGGCATTGTAAAACGCTGACATTTACAGACATGACAAGGCATGATGGGAATTGTAGTTCCTGAACAACTGGAGGGCCATAGTTTGAGGACCCCTGATTTATTGTATACTAGTCACCTAATGTGATATTTATGAGTTAGGATTATTTTAGTGTACACGTGTGTTCACACGAGCACATTTTTCCATGTCATATATTGTATATTGTATTTTATTAATTTATGTATGATATTTTAGTTTTTACACGCATGCACTTTATGATTGGACACGGTTATAATTATTGTTTTTTCACTTATGCTGACTGCGCGCTACCCAATTATCTATTTATCCACACGTCTCAGTGGTGCTGCCTGTGAGTCACCCAACTCTGCCTGAGTCACTCCCAACCCAGATTAAAAACAAACAGGCTTGGCTGCCAGCCAAACCTGAAATTCACTTACACTACAGAAAACCTAACTGCTGTAGCAACCTAGCAACACTAGAGGGTGCTACATATAATTACACACTGCTCAACTGCATAAATATACTTCATGCTGCATGGCTATTTACACTGTGCTGTACACTATATACTCCATGTGGCTCCTTGCTATTCCCCTTGATTTATATTATAAAATCCACCCTGCTCATTTTTTATACACTGTTCAGAACATTGCATATTGTTGGGGGTCATTGTGTTTTACATTATATACTTCATCATTTTCTTATGTATACACTTCCGGTGAAATGTTTTAAAACACCATCATTTACCCATTTTTATTGACATTTAAGCTGTTTGAAAGAGTTCAGGAGGTATAAAAAAAATTATACCTACCTATGTGGATTCTGCATCTGTCCCCCTACCGTCTCTGAGACTGAGAACTGAGAGTCCAAACACCACTAATTGCTCTCTGTCTTTAGACTGCAGAGAGCCGTGACTGCCAGTTACCAGGCTTCTGCTCTGCCCTTCACTGGAGCGCCGGGCTGTGGAGGGGGGCAGGAGCAGCCAGCTCAATCTCCCAGTGGCTCACTAAGAGGCTGACCCAGGTTCAGGTCCAGACATTTTGGACCCTACTCATATGGCCGGGATCGTTTCAGAGCCTGGACTGCACCCCTGTGATCCATAGGAGAAGTACAGCTAAAAAAGCTTTGGCTGTACTTCTCCTTTAGTTGCTGTGAATAACCTGAAAATGAAAAACAGTAAAATGCCAGAGGTTAAGTAAAAAGGTAAAAAGGTTACAAACAAAAAGAAAAATAATGTACATTTTAGTGTTATACAGAAAAAAAAGTGCTTTCCAAAACCAACAAAAGGAACTTGGAAATTGGAGGAACCTTTGTCAGAGACAGGCAAAACAGCCTCAAAGCTACAGAAGAATCATAAGATACATTTTTAACACTTCCCGACCAGCGCCGTAAATAGGCGGCGGTCGGCTTTGAGCGGCTCTACCGGGACATAGCCTGCAGCTGCAGGCTATATCCCGGTACCATTTTTTAGAGTTGGCGGTCGGCTATCCAGGGGTAATGACCGATACGGCTCTTCTCCGGCCTCCCGTCCCACCGGGAGACCGGATCGACAATCCGGCGCGTCCGCTGGCTGGAAGGAGACCCGATAGAAGCTGTAATCGGCTCTGATCGGATCTCCTTCGGCAAATTCCCGAAGCGACGTCACAACGTCACTTCCGGTTTACTCATCGGCTAACGGCGCCAATTTAAAAAAAATTACAGTATTCAGAATGGCCGTTTTTGGCAATCTGAATACTGTGAAGTGCAAAGAAGGGATGGGGGGTCTTTTAGACCCCCCGGCCCTCCAAAAAGAGTACCTGTCACCATATATTACTATCACAAGGGATGTTTACATTCCTTGTGATAGCAATAAAAGTGGTCAGATTTTTTTTTTTTAAAGGAACAGTGCTAAAAATAAATAAATAAATAAAAAATTAAAGTGCCACCGTCCCCGCGAGCTCGCGCAGCAAAGAAAACGCATACGTAAGTCGCGCCCACATATGAAAACGGTGTTCAAATCACACATGTGAGGTATCGCCGTGATCGTCAGAGTGTGAGCAATAATTCTAGCAAAAGACCTCTTCTGCACCTCTAACCTGGTAACCGATAAAACATTTTAAAGCGTCGCCTATGGAACTTTTTAAATACCGGACTTTGTTTCCATTCCGCGGGTGCGCGCAATTTTCAACCGTGTCATGTATGGTATCTATTTACTCGGCATAACATCCTCTTTCACAATATGCAAATAAATTGGGCTAACTTTATTGTTGTCTTATTTTTTAACTCAAAAAAGTAAACATTTTCCAAAAAAATCGCACTTGAAAGACCTCTGCGCAAATACCGTGTGACAAAAAGTATTGCAACAATCGCCATTTTATTCTCTAGGGTGTTTGAAAAAAATATATATAATATTTGGGGGTTCTAAGTAAAAAAAATGTTTTTAGCTTGTGACCACCAAATGTAAAAAAGTGGCCCGGTTGGTAAGGGGTTAAGTGTCAACAGTAGGGATGAGCAGACAGTTGCTTCTAACCTAGGTTCAGACCAAACTTTGGGTGTATTTTTATTTATGACAGTTTTCCCCTGTCAGTGGTTCCTAAGGAAGCACCTGCTACATCCCTAGCAACCAGTGCAATCACGGGCATGTTGCCTTACATGGCCAGGCATCCCCAGCCATGTAAGCAAGGGGCGGGGATAGCAATGACATCACTACTCAAATATGGTCACATGCCATATCTAGGCAATTATGTCACTACTGTCCCAACCTCTTTCCTTATATACAGTATCTCACACCCCTCACATTTTTGTGAATATTTTATTATAACTTTTCATGTGACAAGTATATTTGGCTTTTTATTAAAACGTGCTTCACTATCGGAGTTCAGTTGACCCTTGGGGTCAGGGAGATCTGGTAAGTGGGAAAGCCTGCAGGTTTCCAAAGGCATTTTATTGAAGATCAGCCTACATTTGTATCGCTACCTTTTTTACACATACAGCACCCTGTTCATTTATTTCCTGGGACACTTCTAAGATTCAAGATTCTGGACATTGATTATGAATGTTTAGAATCATTTAGCTTAGGAATTGTAAGACTGCGCTTTAGTGTGAATGCAGTTGTGTACTTATCGGTGTTTATTAAAGTGATAGAAAAATGATGCGGGCGCTATGATTTAAAATAAGCAGTAAGTGTCACCTCTGGGATTATTTATTCTGGAAGAAATCACACTCATCATACAAGAGAGGCATCTCCCTATGTATAAAGTACTGCTGAATGAGCGCGGTATTCAGTGAATTCAATATTGTTTTAAGTGTAACACTGTATATGTTATACCGTTATACCAGCTGCTCGTCTTCCCCTTTCTATTTATTTTCACTTGCTACGGCGCGGGAATTCTCTGTTTTTGTGGACCAGGGTTGTGGCAAAGAGGTTCCTGTCCTCATCAGTATGGGGACAAGGTGCTTTGCCAGAGGGGTCCCCCTGACAAAGCACCCCCCCATGTTGAGGGCATGTGGTCTTGCCCCCCTTCCTTTCCTGTCTAGATAGGTTACATACTCAGATTAACCACTTCACCTTCGGAAGGTTTACCCCCCCTTCCTGACCAGGTCATATTTTGCGATACAGCACTGCGTTATATTAATTGACAATTGCATGGTCATGCGACACTGTACCCAAATAGAGCTTTCTTTTGGTGGTATTTGATCACCTCTGCATTTTTATTTTCGTGCTAGAAACAAAGAACGACAGTGAATTTTGAAAAAAACAAAGCATTTTTTTTTTTACTTTCTGCTTTTAAACACATCCAATAAAAAAATGTAAAAAATCTAATTTCTTCATCAATTTAGGCCAATATATATTCTGCTACATATTTTTGGTAAAAAAAATCCCAATAAAAGTATATTGATTAGTTTGCACAAAAGTTACAGCATCTACAAACTATGTAATATTTTTTTTTTATTTTTTACTAGTAATGGCGGCAATCAGCGGCTTATAGCGGGACTGCAATATTGCAGCGGACAAATCAGACACCTAACTGACACTTCTGACACTTTTTTGAGGACCAGTGACATTATTACAGTGATCAGTGCTAAAAATATGCACTGTCACTGTACTGACACTCGCAGGGAAGGAGTTAACAGGGGTAATCAAAGGATTAACTGTGTGCCTAGCTATTGTTTCAGTGTAGTGGGAGAGGTGCCTTTACTAGTGGAAGGCATGGACCAGTGTTCCTGCTTTACAGAAACACAGGATCCATGTCTTCTGTACTGACAGAATGACAGGCTGCCTTGCTTACCTAGGCAGACTGGCATTCTGTCAGTGTAATGAACGGTCAGCGGCAGAGATCAGGTCCGCGGGACCCGCTGATCAGCTCCTGCTGTGTAAAATCATACATACTCACGCCCGAAATCTAGAAGTGCAGAATCACAAATATATACACGTGATTCTACGCATCCTGTAGCAGTAAATCTGCTATGGAGCGGTCGGCAGGTGGTTAAGGACTTTTGGGGGGAACACTTTTTTTTTTTGTTTTTTGCTTTGTTTTTTGTGCATGAGGATTCCCCTTTATTTATTCTTTTTATATTACATTTTTTTTTATTTCCAGAAGTCTTACAAATCAAATGGGAATCAATTGTATAGTAACCATAAACAATAAAAAAAAAGTGTTGCATAACGGAAAAGTCATAATAGAATGTACAGTAAAACCTTGGATTGAGAGTAACTTGGTCTGAAAGTGTTTTGCAAGACAAGCTAAATTTTTTTTATATTTTGCAGGGAATGTACAGTTTTGATCGGGGTCATTTGGGTAGTTTCTGCTGTCATTATGATTTAAAAAGAGTAAACACAGTTGATTGATAATAAATGGCTTCAGTCAAACACTAACCATGAGTGAAAGAAATGTTTTTGTGTTATCATTCATATTCTCTGAAAAATGGCCAAATTATGCTCGCAGTCCAAGGTTTTACTGTACTACACTTCCACAGTTCAACACTGTAAGCAAAAAAGAAAACAGTGCCTGAGAGGAGCTCCCGGCAACCCGGCTGCAATCTACAACCATCCTGCCATCCACAAAGCTGGTGAGCGCCATCGACGCCTCAAATAGACCCTCCTAACCCCTTGCTTGGCCCTGGGTAGAAAATTGACCTGATCTGCTGCCCGCCCATAGTGCGATCTGAGCCACCATATCGGCCACCCCACTGCAGCCGCCGCCATCTTGTAGGCCTCAACCCGGCTGGAGCACACTGATTCAGCCCCATCCTCAGCCCAGGAACAAGGGGCTGATAGCTCTCCCGCTCCCCCTCAACCGGGTGCCTCCCTGCCACAGTATAGTGGGAATAATAGCAGTGTCGGCCAGTCAATTCAGCCACAGCCTATTGAAGCCTGCTGACGGCCGCCATCTTGCTACACCCAGCCCTACCATCAGAACTGGGCTGTGTCCACTCTGGGCCCCCAAAACATAAGCTGACAGGTCCCAGCTGCCTGCCTTCCCCCCTGATGTTCCACAGGGGGGGTTGAACTGTAATCTGCTATCCATTGCACCCAGGATCCACTGAGGCCTGGTGTCGGCGACTATATTGGTGCACCCGGCTTTCTTCTCTACACTGCCATGGGCCCAGGCTGCTCTCCATCCTACCCCCCGGAGCATACACTGGACATATATATCTATAAAAAAGACCCCGGGGGGGGGGCGTGTCCAGCCATGGAGGAATGAAAATGCACTTCTGCTGAGCTCTGTGCCAGACCTCTCCAGACAAGCTGATTTCAGGCACCAGAACACCCGCATCGCCCACTCCAGCTATGTCAGCACACAGCTCCCACCTCTTTGTGTCTGCTGAACTTCAACAGGGCACAAAGCAATGCTACTTGATCTGGACTCCCCAACCAGAAACCTGGGCCTCCAAGGACAAGACAGTGACAACCCGTACCACAGGGGAAACACAAGCTTCACCCTCCAGCTCCAGCAGCGACAGACATAGATGGGGACTTGGATACCAGTGCAACCTTGCCCCCAAACCCCCCGGATTCTTTGTCCAGGTCAGTGCTCTCTACCGCTCCTCCTCCAGCCCCAGCATGTTTTACCATGACACCTTAGGCCCCAGGGGAAACCTCTAGATCAGAGTCCTCCGCCCTCCTATTGGCCCTCTGGGCTGAATTTGAAACCTGGGCAGTAAAAATGGTGATCTCTCTCCACAGGGACTTGCAAGCCCTCCAGTAGTAGGTAGCTACCACAGAGACCACAGTGTCCGACTAGCTGACAACCCAAACCGCTCATGAGGCACGCATTACCTCCCTGGAAACAGCTTCCAAAGACCATTTACACCGGCTAAGGCAACATCAGCTGCGCATGGAAGATGGTGAGAATAGAAGCCGTAGGAATAATATCAGACTGCAGGGCATTCCGGAGGTCACAGTCTATTTAAAATCAACTGTCACCACTATTATTAATCTAGTGCTGGGCAGAGAGGTCTCATCCCCTATGGAACTGGACAGAGTGCACCGAGTGGAGGGACCTAGGAGAGACAATAATGACTGTCCCCATGGTACACTATTTCACCCTTAAACAAGAAATAATGCACAAAGCATGGCGCCTGGGCCCAGTAGACTTTGATGGTTCCCAGATAAACCTCTATCCTGACCTCTCTCGCAACACCATATATATGCAGCGTGTGGTTCGTCCACTCCTGGAGCTGAAATGCCAGGTTGGAGCGACCTACACCTGGGGGCACCCTTTTAGCATCAAGGTGACCAAAGTTAACAGTAAATTCACCTTATCTGATATGAACCAGCTTCCAGACTTTTTTCTATTCCTGGAACAGGACCCGATAGATTTACCAAATTGGATGTACCCACCAGAGGACCGTGACCCCCTCCCACAACGTCGCAGACGCCCGAGGTCCAGATCTATCTCCTTGGGCCCAAGTACACGCAGGCCTACCTCCAGAAGATTAACTTTGTTCTGACTTATCATTCATGAGGTGCCTGTCAACACAACTTTGCACAACATTATCTTCATCCAGTGTTCACCCCCTATTGTGCCAAACAGGTTTTTACCCGGAACTCTTTTACTTTTGTTACTAAAGCTTTTAACAGCAACGATATTCTCCTACGACAGTTCATTATTTATTTCTGAGTTCCACTTCCTACTGGTTACATGCTGTAAGCACTCACTAGGTCTTTACCCTGCTCTTCGCTGATGTCTCATTCTCAGCTGGGGTTCAGCTGAATACTGGAACTTTTAGTGGCACCGCCTTGTGCTCTAGCTTTGCAAGATACGAACTTCAGTTACATTTTCATATACCTATCAGACTCTGTTGTGTCACCACACTGGCCTCTAAGTATGGACAGCATTACACAGCGGCGTTCCTTTTCTATTTTTGGATACATTGCAGGCTAGTGGAGATACCCTCAGCAGATATAAACTAAGGATTCGAAGATGATAATGACAAGCTCACGCTATTTCCCCATGTTCTCATTGGCCGCCAAGGTCTTTAAGGCATTTTTCTCTCTTGTTTTCCTGTGTGCAGATCCCCATGTTCCGTTATAATGCACCCTCATGTTTTAGAACCCTAAATTAACATAGAAGTTGCCTCTTGTTTACCTTTTGTTTTGTTTTTTATATAAGAAACAAAGGGAGGCGCCTCTGAGTGCAGCAGCAAAGTTAGTCTTTAATACAATAGATTAAAAACACTCACATGTTCCAAGTGTTAATATGGCATGCAACGACTGTCCCTATGTCAGCAACGTACGGTATAATTGTGAACCTTGTACACTCACAAAAATTAGATAACATAATTTCTGATTGAAACGACGACGTGAGTCTCCGCGGAGGGAAACAAAGAATATATTTTTTGTTTTGTTTTCCATTTGTTCTCCGTTGAAGATACAATTAAATCCCAAGATTTTGTACTCCCACGTAATATTGCCTTGTACCCCTAGACGTGTGTCCTTTTGTTCTCTCTTTTTACGGAATTTCTGGAACCGCCGGTTACTCTTGTACCCCTTTATCGCACTCGAACAGTAATAGTAGAAGCTTAGGAATCAAATATAGACGACTCCCATAGAGGTGATCGGACG
>BLSH010045673.1:1029155-1040188 GCA_018402905.1 Glandirana rugosa | reverse complement strand
GTGTGCTGGGGGGTGATTAGAGGCATTGCTGGGGGGGTGATTAGAGGCATAGGTGTGGGTGTGCTAGGGGGGTGATTAGAGGCACAAGTGGGTGTGCTGGGGGGTGATTAGAGGCATAAGTGGGTGTGCTGGGGGGTGATTAGAGGCATAAGTGGGTGTGCTGGGGGGTGATTAGAGGCATAAGTGGGTGTGCTGGGGGGGTGATTAGAGGCACAAGTGACTTGCGACCGGGCTCCGAGGAAAGGGCCCTGTCAGAGGGGGCCCTTAATGGTTTCTTGCATCGGGGCCCTGAGGGTTCTAGTTACGCCACTGGATGGTGGTGTTCGCTAAGTCTAGACACGTACTATACAAAGACAACAGACCGTTATGGCTCATGTACATACTAACTACAACAAAAGATGATTCTTGATATGTATAATCTGCTCATTGGAAGATACATGTATACCTGAACTGTTTCTATTCACTTTCTGTTGATTGGATGTGTATTTGAAATATTTTATCTCTTAATAAAATAAGATTGAACTAAAAAAGAAAACACAGAGCATAACCTACACTTTACAGTTACTTCCATATTTGAGAGCCCTTATTTTAGAAGGAAAAAGGAACAGGGGGAAGGTAACAAATTTGGCAGTGGATCCTACTAAAAAAACAGGTTTGAGTTAAGTTCCTCCATCAATATACGTAAAGAGAAAAAAAACTAACACAAAACCAGGCAATACGGTGACCTAAATAAGTCAAAAAAAGTATTGGAGAAGATGAGAGCTATATTCAGAGGTCATACAGAATTCACGCCAGGTGGACCATATATTTTTAAATTGCTCCTCTCTATTATAGAGAGAGGCCGTTAAGTCTTCCATAATTCCATTAATCCAGGCAAGCCACTGGGACACATTTGGTGAAGGAGTCTGCTTCCAAAGACTAGGAATGGTGGCCCTAGCTGCATTTATCAAATTAATTAATAATGTCTTTTTTAAAAAATTTTTATTGAAAACGAGGGTACATACAGGAGAAATGCTAATTGGGCATTGCCCAGATTGACTTCTGTGAGCTTACAGCATAATACTTGGACTGAAGACCAGAAAGCTGTAAGGACAAGACAGTCCCAGAATATGTGTAGGAGTGTTCCTCTGTGTTTTTTACAGCGCCAACACACAGGAGAGACATGAGGGTTCATTCTAATCAAAAGATCTGGGGTCCTGTACCATCTAGTGAGTTATTTATAGCCTGCTTCCTAGACATGTGCAGGATGAAAAAAATTGTTTTGATTTGTTTAGATCCGATATTCAACTAAATTCATGCATGCGTTACATTCGTTTTCAGGATTTGTTTCATATTCAAATTCGAAAAAATTCGACCGAATTAAATTTTTTTTTATCAAATTAGAAAAAATTCTACCGCATTTCAAAAAATTCTACCAGATTTGAAAAAATTCTAAATTTAGATTTCGGAAGATTATTATATATTATATTCTTTCTATTTTATTATAATCTTTTCTATTGTTTTTCTATTCTATTCTTTTCTATTCCATTGTATTCTCTTATGTTCTATTCTAATCTTTTCTATTTGAATTTATTCTATTCGAATTTCGGAAGATGGTTATATATCCTATTTTAATTTTCTCTTCTATTGTTTTCTATTCTTCTATTCTTTTTCTTATTATTATTGGATGCCAAAAATTTCTACCGGATTCCAAAAATTCCTATCGGATTTGAAAAATTTGTACCAGATTTGAGTACTGTCCATGATACTTTTTTTATTTGCACTAACATAACATTTTTTCAGGACAAGCTTTTGGGGTATCTCCCCTTCTTCAGGGTCCAAGCAGTACTGCTTGGACCCTGAAGAAGGGGAGATACCCCGAAAGCTTGTCCTGAAAAAATGTTATGTTAGTGCAAATAAAAAAAGTATCACAGACAGTACTCAATTTTCTGTGGCACAATTGCACTAATACGGCTACAATTACCTCTACCAGATTTGAAAAATTTCTATCAGATTCGAAAAAATTCAAAATTTGAATTTTGGAAGATTGTAATATATTATATCCTTTATATTTTATTATATTATTTTCTATTGTTTTTCTATTCTCTTCTGTTCTATTGTATTCTCTTATGTTATATTCTATTCTTTTCTATTCTAATCTTTTCTATTCAAATTTGAATTATGCTATTCGAAATTCGAATTTTGAAAGATGGTTATATGTTCTGTTTTAATCTTCTGTTCTATTGTTTTTCTATTCTATTATTGTCACGCACCTGGTGGTGGAGTCTGGTTTGTGCAGGGAACAACCACTCTTGCGCACCTGATTCAGGGACCCACTGATAGAGCAGATAGGTGGTCCGGGAGTGCAGGATTGCACGGGGGCTGGGTGGTCACTAATGTAGTTATGTGAGATCTCAGAGAGGTCATGCAAATCAGCAGAGTGGTGGTACAGGCAGGGTCGGCAACTGGCTGGCGGTGCAGTACAAAGGAGCAGGCAGGAGAATGGTCAAGTCCAAGCAAAGTTTGTAACTGGGCTGTCAGCAGAAGTACAGAGGGGTCAGACAATCGGATGGTCGTGGATAGCCGGGGGTTGGTGCAGGCAGATAACAGCAGGTCAGGACAAGCCGGGTCTATTCAGGAAACAGGAAGGATCACAGGAACAGGCTAACAGGTACAGAGCTGGGACTCACAGGTACTCAGACACTGTAGAACGGACAGCACCGGCTACAGGGATCAGGCAGCTTAAATAGGCTGTTTGGCGCCAATGCCGACGCCCAGGCGCGCACAGGCTTTCCAGGGGCCACAACAGCTTCTTTACAATTATTTTCTATTTTATTCTCTTATTTTCTATTCTATTATTTTCTATTATTGTCTATTCTATTACAATCTTCTCTTTTCAAATTCAAATTCAATCTATTCAAAATTGGAATTCATTCTATTCGAAATTCACATTTCGGAAGATTTTTATATATTATATTCTTTCTGTTTTATTATACAGTATTCTTTTCTATTGTTTTTCTATTCCATTCTTTTCTTTTCTATTGTATTCTCTTACATACTATTCTATTCTTTTCTAACCTTTTCTATTGAAATTCGAATTTGAATTCATTCTATTCAAAATTTGAATTTTGGAAGATGGTTATATATTCTATTGTAATCCTCTGTTCTATGGTTTTTCTATTCTATTATTCCTATTCTTATTATCGGATTCTAAAAAATTTTAGCGGATTCCAAAAATTTCTATCGGATTCAATAAGTTTCTATCGGATTCAAAAAATTTCTACCGACTTAGAAAAATTTCAAAATTTGAATTTCAGAAAATTGTAATATATTATATTCTTTCTATTTTATTATATTCTTTTCTATTGTTTTTCTATTCTATTCTATTCTTTTCTAATCTTTTCTATTCAAATTCAAATTTATGCTATTCAAAATTCTAATTTCGAAAGATGGTTATATATTCTGTTTTAATCTTCTGTTCCATTGTTTTTCTATTCTATTATTTTCTATTCTATTATTTTCTATTATTGTCTATTCTATTTTAATCTTCTCTATTCAAATTCAAATTCAGACTATTCAAAATTGGAATTCATTCTATTCGAAATTTGAATTTCGGAAGATTGTTATATATTATATTCTTTCTGTGTTATTATACAGTATTCTTTTCTATTGTTTTTCTATTCTATTCTTTTCTATTCTATTGTATTCTGTTATGTTCTATTCTATTCTTTTCTAACCTTTTCTATTGAAATTCAAATTTGAATTCATTCTATTCGAAATTTGAATTTCGGAAGATGGTTATATATTCTATTTTAATCGATTCTGTACTATTGTTTTTCTATTCTTTTATTTTCTATTTTCTTCTCTTATTTTCTACTCAGTTCTACTCTATTCTTTTCTATTCTATTATAATCTTTTCTATTCAAGTTCAATTTCAGTCTATTCAAAATTGGAATTCATTCTATTCAAAATTCAAATTTCATAAGATTATTATATATTATATTCTTTCTATTTTACTATATTATTTTCTATTGTTTTTCTATTCTGTTCTTTTCTATTCTGTTCTTGTATTCTCTATTCAAT
Organism: Glandirana rugosa; assembly: GCA_018402905.1. Taxonomy (NCBI): domain Eukaryota; kingdom Metazoa; phylum Chordata; class Amphibia; order Anura; family Ranidae; genus Glandirana; species Glandirana rugosa. Next base: position 1,036,126 of record BLSH010045673.1, on the reverse strand, counting down.
TCTTTTCTATTCTATTCTAATCTTTTCTATTTGTATTTGTTCTACTCGAAATTTGAATTTCAGAAGATAGTTATATATTCTATTTTTATCTATTCTGTTCTATTGTTTTTCTATTCTATTCTATGATACTCTAGTATTTTCTATTCTATTACTATTCTTTACTATTCTTTTATTTTTATTATATTACTTAATAATTTTATATTCTTTTATTAAAAAATCTATGGTTTTTTTCTAATTTGTTTCTTAATTCGATTCGAAACGATTATGTCCAATTTTTTTTCTATTGGAATTGTTATTTCGGATTCGTTTAATATCGTTACTATTGTAATTCGGATGCATCCAAATTCCAAATAATGAAAATTTTGTGCGAATTTTGATTCGAAACGAAACTAACTGTACATGTCTATTCCCGAATTTTATTGGAGATAGAGGCTTTATGCGCTAAAAGAAGTATATAATCTATTTGGCCTTGTGTAAACATATAATTGAGATCTTTTTTCCTAAGCTTGAATATATGAAGGGGGTGTACAGGCTTCCGCATCTTGAAGAGTAGCATATACCAAAGAGAGTGTGTGCCTGTGTGGGAGGATTCCCCTTTAAATGCATATCAGACCTGAACAGTCTAGTATGAATTTCCTCAGGGTCCTCACACGTTTTGTTTTGTTTTTTGTTTCCTTGCATGAGGTATCTTTGAAGAGGGACCTTTGGAGTGGTTTGTGTGTATTTTTTTTCAAATAGAGGCTAAAAGGGAGATTCTAATTTTTCAGCATTTTAAAAACATTCTTTGTTTTCTAAATGTCAGTGTTTTAAAGACAATCTCCACTCATGGCCAAAGGGCTGAATTTTGGAAATGTTTTTTGCACTTACATGTTCCCCAGGGTAGTGTTTGAAGTCCAGCCTGTGTGACAACCATGGCTCCTTCCATAGACACAGTTGAGAAGTGAGTGTAGCCATGTAGTGCGCTTACAAGGTGAAAATGAAGGGAAAAAAAGTGTAAAGAAATAAGACTAATACAGCCACCATATCAAAGAATTTGTAAGCCAAGACATATTATATTTTTGTTTTTGGGTTTGGATATGCTTTAACAGGGGTCAAATAAGTTTAACGTTTAATATCATTTAGTGAAGGTATGTATTTATGTTTTCTATTTATACATTTCATTGATCATGTTATGTTTTGCACTTAATGCTCAAGGCTGTCCATGCAGCTTACTGAAAGCTAAACGGGCCTCAATTAAAATAAATGTCAATAACATACGTATACACATCAATACAAGGACGTCTTGTTATAAGCCTTCCAGCCCACATTTTCAAAATCCTACGTCAGTAGTGAGTTTACATTGTTTTCTTCTCCCAGCTTTGCAAGTGTGTAGGTTGTGGCCCTCTTATTTACTATAGAGTTGTTTTTGCTGATTCCATTTACTAGAGACATATTCCACCTCTTATTGCTCAAATGTTTCAAGGTTAGGGCATGTTCTAGTCATTACCAGCATTAAGCTGTTATAGAATGTATTGTTCTAAGGATACCGTGACATAATGACCGGAAATGAAATATCTAGAGAATCAAAGGTACACAGCAGTATTCACAGAGACTATGCTTGTGAGCAAAGCAAAAAGTAGTTCAAGGTCTGAATAAATGGATGTTCTATTTCTTTAAATGATTCCTTTGTTGGCCTGTTTATCAAAGGAGGTCCTTAAAGGAAGATCCTTGCCATCAATTGTTCAATACCTGTTCAATACTTGTAATTGCCTTTATATTTAAGTACTGAAACAAGCAATCAGACTACAGGGCTGGTCTGCCCTCAGGCCTCCAACCCCAATATTACCAGTATTAGAAATTAGCTATCATAAATGCATTAATTTGTATGGAAACAAACCAAAAAATGTACAGGTAATCCACGTGTACTAAAAAATTGTATAACACTAAAAAAAAATACAATAGTACAAGCAAAATAACATGGCTATTTACTTCCCCCAGTACTTTTTCTATATAAGTGATCTGTAGTCTTTTAATGTTATATAGATATATATTATTATTTATTTTTTATTTAAATTTTATTTTGTTTCAATATACAAAATCTATTATTATTATTATTATTATTATTATTATTATACAGGATTTATAATCTAATCTAATATAATCAAATTTATAATCTATTAAAACATCAACAACATATTTTCAATCCTCATTACCAGCCCCACGCACCCTCCCCCACGCCAGAAACTCCCTACCCCCCCTCTCCCTCCCCTCTTCCTGGGCTCCTACTTCCACACTAGTTCTCCAACCACTTTACCCAAATTCCAGAAAACTTTTCTATCCAATCTTCTTCTCTACTACTCAGATACTCCATTTTAAATATATGGTCTACTCTTTTAGTCTGGATCCACACCTATACATTTTTAGTGCTTTTTGCATTTTGCAGATATGCACTGCACTCCATTTAAAGAGGAAGTAAACCCAGATTGGGTTTACTTCCTCTGTATTCCCCTGCAAAGTAGATGCATAATGGGCTACTATGCATCGCATAGTAGCCTATTATGTGCCACTTACCTGCAAACGAAGCCAGCGATGTCCAGCGATGTCCCCTGTGCAGGCAGCATCCATCTTCAGCCCCTCTTCCTTCCGGGGCCGCGACTCCGGCCAGTCACAGAGACGTCACTCCGGTGCACGCCAGTCACGGCACGATCACAGTGAAGAAACGACACGGAGGCCGTTTCTTCACTGCGCATGTGCCGAAATGACGTCGGCACAGCTACTACACTGCATATCTCCTGAACTGTGCAGGTTTGGGAGATATGCAGGGCACCTACAAGTGAGCCTTATTATAGGCTTACCTGTAGGTGAAAGTGGTTGTCACGAGTTGACAACCACTTTAACATGGTTTCCTATGGAACACCTTCTGCAGTGCAAATCTGCAAAATGCAAAAAGCACTAAAAATGCATAGGTGTGAATCCAACCTTAAACCATTCCATTATTTTAGGTCTTTCTAGATCTAGCCATTTTTTTGGAATTACTCCTTTAGCTGCATTTAATAGTAATGGCACCACTGCACTCTTATACAGTTTTTTTGTTTTATTTATATTATGGAATAGAAAGCTCTACGGATCATCAGGAACCTCTATTTCTGTGATCTCTTCTATGTATTGCTGCAACTCCCACCAGAATTCCCATATCTTTGGCCAATCCTACCACAGGTGGGTCAATTTTACACCCTCTACAGTACATTGAGGGATTGTTTTGATTGACATTTAATCGCTTTCACCGGAGTTATATACCATCTTGGCAGACATTTGTAGTTCATTCCTATGCTGTTTATATCTACCAAAAAAACTATATACAGATCTCAGTATTTTCTTTAACTGTTGCTCAGTTAACCATGTACTCAATTCCCTTACCCATTTTTCAATGTATGGGGGTATTCTCGGCTCCAACATCTGTGTTATGGCGTGTTTCACTGATTGCGAATTACATAGGTGTTCAAGTGGGTTCAGATCTTCCTCTGATCTGATTGGTTGCGGTAATGCAGACGCAAAGTGCTTTAGTGCTTTAGCTGTGAATATCTCCATTCATTCTATTTTATCAGTTCTCCCTTGCGCTTCAATTCTTGCAGTGAACATATCTTTCCCTTTCTGTGATGTCCTTTAACTGTGCGTTCTTAACCCAATCCCCAAATTGTGCCCTATTACTTGGTAAAAAAAAATGTGTACCCATTAGTGAATTTAAGGGTGAATTGTATTGCCAATTTACTTGCCAATATATTCTGTCCCAAACCCGAAAAACATTTCTAGTTAATTCAGGTGTTTTTTCATTTACTGTTCTATACTTGTGTGGGACCCATATTTTCTCCCTCTCCACTTAATGTGTTTTCTACCTTTACCCATTTTTTATCACTTTTTGTCTTAGTCCACTCTACCATTCGTGCTAATACTATTGCCTCATAATATCTTTTTATATCTGGTGCTGGTAATCTCCTCTGTGCTTTATCCTTACTCAAGACTGAATACTGTATTCTCGTTTTATTTATTATTATTTATGACCACAGATGATGTCCCCACAATTTCTACTCTAAACCTAAATAGGAGGCAATATTTGTTTATCCTATACTATACTGTCAAATATATAATTTAGTGCAAAGATTCATTAACTTATCATATGCAGTTTGTTGATATACAGTATCTCACAAAAGTGAGTACACCCCTCACATTTTTATAAATATTTTATTATATCTTTTCATGTGACAACACTGAAGAAATGACACTTTGCTACAATGTTAAGTAGTCAGTGTACAGCTTGTATAACAGTGTCAATTTGCTGTCCCCTCAAAATAACTCAACACACAGCCATTAATGTCTAAACCGCTGGCAACAAAAGTGAGTACACCCCTAAGTGAAAATGTCCAAATTGGGCCCAATTTATCAATATTTTGTGTGGCCACCATTATTCTCCAGCACTGCCTTAACCCTCTTGGACATGTAGTTCCCCAGAGCTTCACAGGTTGCCACTGGAGTCCTCTTCCACTCCTCCATGACGACATCACAGAGCTGGTGGATGTTAGAGATCTTGCGCTTCTCCACCTTCCATTTGAGGATGCCCCACAGATGCTCAATAGGGTATAAGTATACAAAATTATCATACCAAATACTGTGCCTGACCTTGGGGTGAGTGTCTCCACGTTATTCTAAAAAACATTATTGTTCAAAAGAACTAAGTATATATAATATGTATTCGGTATGATAATTTTGTATACATACCCATGTCATCTGTTTGCTTTTATTTATTTATTTTTTGTATTTTGTACATTTTAACAAAACTCTGTAATGCCTTTTGATGGTACCGAGAAAATTCTGTTGACTCATTAAATCCAATTTCCTTTTCACAATATTTAGGATGTGGGTACCTATATTTTAGGCTAATATCCCCCTCTGAGCAACCATTTTGAAGCAATGCGTAGTAGGCGGAAATAAGCCTGGAGTGACCGGGTGATAGAAGTGCGCGTTTTAGTATACAGTTGCTATATTTACATTTTTAAGAATGTATATTTTTAAGATGTACAGAAAATACCTGTTGCTGTTGACAGAAATGCAATGTTCTTCCTGTGACATTACTTCAAGTTTGTACTGATATGTTAAGTTTGGACTCTTAAACTTAGCATTTTCAGAAGCAAAGGACATATTTCCCTCAGCAAAGTATAGTATAGTGGCTTTGTATATTTGCTTTCCTTTCACTCATGGCTAAAAAAACGAATCTTTTTGCCAAATATGAACATTCATATTCATATTTTGTAATCTCTTTAAGTTTTTCACATCCGAATCAGGCTTGCAAGAAGGCAGAGTTGTAAAGAAAAGATCAGCCCATAATTTAGGTCACACCTACCCAGTAGGTCTTGTGTGAAGGTGATAACAGACTTTGGAGAACATTCACCTGATCCAGCAGGTTATGGTTAGATCAGAGAATGAAGGTACCAGTAGGAAAATTGCACATGAACAGTCGAAGAAACATTTTGATGTCTAAATGGAAAGACACTCATGAAATGGGGAGCGCTAAAGCCAAACTGGTCAGAGCGACGGCGATCAACTATTGAGCTTTGGCAGAGGATTCAAGAGTGGCACCAAGTACTGTGAGTGGATTCTTTTCTTTTTAATGAAAATTTTAATAAACCATATAATGCTATGAGCCTTTTCTCTGCTTGATTCCTCTCCTGTATGAGCATGAGGCATTCCATATATATCGATCTTGGGAAATTGCCATATACAGTGGGCCTGCATTCCAACGCTTTTGACCTACCTTAGCGTAAGTTCAGGTGGTCAACATCATCTGCTGAGCTCAGTCCCAAAAAGGCATAGGGCATTAGACACAGAGTGAAGCAAGCTTTGTGGTGTAGTGGCACAAATTGTTGCACTTTATTTTAGAAGATTTACAACACTTGTGACTGCACTTTCACTTTATATGAGCATGTATAGCATTTTATATGTGTGTGAAGTTTTTTGAGTTGTGTTATAAAGGGTTAGGATTGGGAAGGGGCGGCTCTAGTTTATTCATTTGTCCTCACTGTGTTTTAATCAAAAATTATTTAGGCCATTGGATCAGCATGACAACCAGTTATCTAGCATTTTCAGAAGCAATGGACACATTTCCCTCAGCACAGTATAGTATAGTGGCTTTGTGTATTTGTTTTCCTTATAGTCATGGCAAAAAAATGTTTTGTTTTTTTTACCAAATATCAAAATTCACATTCATATGTTGTAATCTCTTTAAAGCCATACGGTGGAGCTTTTAGCTTTGTTTGATGTACCTACCTCCTAAGCAGCTAAATAGCTCAGGCTGAAGTTTTCACACACAAGTGAATTGGTCAGAACAGTGGCTCATGACAGTGATCCATACCTTATTAGACAGCTCTGTCAAACGTTTCAGTGAGTTAGACCATAATTCTCTGGAAATCCTTTGTTATCCCCTTTAAAAAAATGATTAAAATACAATCCAAAAGCATTACAGGTTATACATTTGCATCGTGTTTACAGGTAGAGTGCTTTTTCACTTGTTCTTACAGCACTATTTCATCTCTTAGAGAAATGAGATACTAGAATTAATCACAACAAAATCTTATTTTACAATGTATGACTGTAACAGAGTATATATTTAATTACCATTGTCCGATGCAAGCACAGGCCCCTTTAACTTGATTTCCCAAAACTCCCTGTATTCCTGGACATGCCCATGGAAGATAAGTATCTCAGCTTCCCCCCGACACCTTGGACTACTACCCTGCTTAGGATCATAGAGTAAAGAGATTCTCTACTTTATCACGACATTCTTTTTCACTTTTTCGTGAGATGGACATTTGTGTCACGTTTACATATTGGACATTACGAAAACCTAACATAAAATTAGTTAAAAAAATTTCCCCTATTGTTTCCTAAAGGTCTCTTAATACCAGATTGAGTGACTTTGAAAACTGTCTCAACAGATTATT
>BLSH010045673.1:1012186-1029145 GCA_018402905.1 Glandirana rugosa | reverse complement strand
GTATCTCAGCTTCCCCCCCCCCCCCCCCCGACACCTTGGACTACTACCCTGCTGAGAGGGAGACTGTTCATGATGACAACTGGTAGTCGCTGTGTTTTGAACTGTTTTACTGAAGTAGTGACTTTCAGCTAGACTGTCTGTTTTTACAGAGTCAATGCTATGAAACCACATGTTACCCTGAAATGAGACAAAGGGTCATTGCTGTGAACAATCCATATTTGTGCAGTTTTCATAATCTGTTTTGTATTTAGGGATGAGTGAATGGGCCTGGGTTTGATTCACTGGTCATTCCAAGAACTCATTGCAAATTTTATTTGTGAAAAACTTGAAATTAAAATTTTGGCAAGACTAATAGGTTGTCAAACAAAGTAGCTGGACACTGCCATGGGGGGCCTGTACTAATGAAAAGAACATTTTTAAATATTATTCACTTGGGAAAGGGGCTTTGTTTTTATGCAACTTTAAAAATTGTAAATGTAAAAAACAGCATTCATTTGTAATAAAAGCTTGGGAGATGCCTTTAAGCTGTGTTCTGAAAAAGCACAACTCTTATGGAAAAAGTCGCTGAAGGAACAAACTCCACCAGATGGAAAGGGAGGAGCAGTAAAACCAACAATTTTTCCAAGCTGGCATTGAGATGCTGGGCACGGGGTTGATTGGGTGACCATGTTTTCTTCCACTCCAGCAGCTGGGGAAGAGACACGAGCCTAGTCAAGGATGATGCTGGAAAAAGTAGGGTGGGGTTAAGAGACATGCGGCATGGTGCACACCTATGCTAACTCTCTCCCCCGCTTGATGTACTGTAATGTAAGTCTCTCAAATCCCCTGTCAACCCTGTCACTTGAGGCTGCAAATGTTGCAGTAGATGCAGATGGAGATTCTTCTGGAGTGGGAGAAGAGGTGGAAAGGGAGGAGGAGAGTGGGTATTTTTTGCCAACCAGTATCATTCATGTGCTGCTCCTACCGGGCTTTGTGCTGAAGAATCATGTCTCTATAACTCTAAAAAACTAAGCCCAAACTCCACCCTTGAAAACTAAACCACAAACCTATATGCTTTTTTTTTTAACAACATAATTTTTTGTATAACTAGAGAAACTAGAAAAGTGAGGCAGCAGCTAAACAACAACTTTACTGACACACAAAGAAGTAGTCCTGAAAAGGACTGTTGAATCTTTTAACTGTGGACACAGAGGTGGATACACAATAATATGAAATCCTAAAACACTGCAATTCACAGATATGTATCATAATACAAAAAAGTGATCACACAGGGTTACAGACTATGCAATGCAATTCACGATAATAATATAGCCCAATGCAGCACTTTGTACTGTAGTACTGTATATAGCACAGATTAGCAGCAATGTATAACAGCAATGTAAAACAGCAACAATTTTTTTTCTGCAAACATTAGGTCATCTGTCCCTATCTACTGCAAGTCACTACACACACTGACAAAAGCCCGGGAACCCTGACTTTTATAGGGGGCTAACATATAAGAAACCCCCTTCTCATTACTGTCCCTTCTAAACCATCTGACCATAGTTCAAAGGCTAGGAAGTGCATAGATAGTAATTGGTTGCTATGGGCGCAAATGATCACATTAGTTCGCTGTTTTCCTGAATGTCTTGAGTTCGGGTCAAACTCATGCTCGACCCAAACCACAAAGCGGAACTTTACCCATAACATGATTAAAATGAATGTTAATTAGCAAGGAACATACTTCCACATTAATACTTATGCTACCAAAAAGGGGAAATCTTTCAATGGAGACACTAGTTCTGGTCACCTGGGGGGCCCAAAATTATTCCCTTAATTTGCAAGGATTTTATTCCCAACTTAGATATGGGAGAGTGAAGGCAGTGGAGAAATAAAGATACATCTCCCCAATGGGACAAAGATGAACGACAGGGGTTATAATCCTTCCTTACTCTATCCAAGATAAAAAAAAGTTTTGCCTATAGTTCTACTTTAATGGCTAAGATCACTTTTTTTTCTAAATTCCAGCTCCCCTATGTACCAATATAGCATTAATGTACTTATTTTGAAAAAATAAAACAGCTTTCCATTAATTCTACACCGGCTTACCTAATTCTCTTCATAGTTGTTTAAAAACACTGCTCGATTAGTTCTGACTTACTTCCTGGTCAGACTTTAGGTCATGACACAGGAAGGGAGCATTTATTTTGACCTTGGGAAAAGGGAGCTAAGGTTTGATAGTGGGCATGATCCTGAAGTTTATTATTCATAGAAAATGAAAGGACAGCTTTTGCACAAAATACTGTATATACAGTAGGTAAAGGACACACTACGGTTACGCTCCATTTATGCGGACTCTGAAGAATGCATGTTAGAAATAATTGATTAAAACAAAAATTATTTTTTCACATCTACTTTTCTTCTATTTTTTTAAGCAGTTACAGCAATAGTTTTTTTTTCTTTTATGAGATTTTACAAAAATGAATAATTTCCACTGGGTAGAAGAAGCATAAGGTTATCAGACAGAGAATGGCAGCCATAAATAAAATTGTTGATTTCACTACTTTCCAATGTCACATACACTATATTACCAAAAATATTGGGACCCCTGCCTTTAAACCCACATGAACTTTAATAGCACCCCAGTCTTAGTCTGTAGCGTTCAATATTGAGTTGGCCCACCCTTTGCAGCTATAACAGCTTCAACTCTTCTGGGAAGGCTGTCCACAAGGTTTAGGAGCGTGTCTATGGAAATGTTTGACCATTCTTCCAGAAGTGCATTTGTGAGGTCAGGCACTGATGTGAACGAGAAGGCCTGATTCACAGTCTCTGCTCTAATTCATCCCAAAGATGTTCTATCAGGTTGGGGTCAGGACTCTGTGTAGGCCATGTCTTTATGGACCTTGCTTTATGCACTGGTCCAAATCATTTAGTGGAGGAGATATTATGGTGTGGGGTTGTTTATCAGGGGTTGGGCTTGGCCCCTTAGCTCCAGTGAAGGGAACTCTTAAGGCATCAGCATACCAAGACATTTAGGACAATTTCAAGCTCCAAACTTTGTGGGAACAGTTTAGGGATGGCCTCGTCCTGTTCCAAAATGACTGTGCACCAGTGCACATAGCAAGGTCCATAAAGACATGGATGAGCAAGTGACCTCAACCCAATAGAACACCTTTGGGATGAATTAGAGTGAAGACTGCGAGCCAGGCCTTCTCATCCAACATCAGTGCCTGACCTCACAAATTTGCTTCTGGAAGAATGGTCAAACCTTCCCATAGACATGCTCCTAAACCTTGTGGACAGCCTTCCCAGAAGAGTTGAAGCTGTTATAGCTGCAAAGGATGGGCCAACTAAATATGGAACCCTACTGATTAATACTGGGATGCCAAGTTTATGTGTGTGTGTAAAGGCAGGTGTCCAAATACTTTTGGTAATATAGTGTATATCAAAAAGATATATTCACACTATGAGCAGCACATTATGATGGTGTTACTTGATTTAAGAAAGCATTTACCATATATATCTTTTATTCTTAAATCCCAAGAAAAGGCATACAAAAGTCTAAAATAGAAGTTAGATTGCTGATGATGATGACCTAATTATTTTTGCTCCTAAATGCCTCCTTCCTCTTATCTTAAATACTCAGGATCAGTGCAAGGTGTGTTATCTAACGAAAGATTATGGAAAATTGTCTGTAAGGAAAAAGATGACGACACATTCCTAAGTATTCATAAGCAGGTCAACCTGTCTTTGACTGCCTTTCAAAGCACATTATCTTAATACATGGTATGGCTGATTTTAATTTGCTAAGATCAAAAAGAGTACAGACAAGAAGTGTCTTTGAATGGCATCATGTAATTGTAGTATGAATGAGAGCAGACATTCAATGAGCATGTGCGGCCAGTACATACTCTTATATTTAAAGGGAGGCTGCATCTCTGCCTCCTGGCAGCAGCACATGAAAGCAGTTATCTGCTGCTGCACAGATAAACAATCTCCATCTCTGCTTCAGAAAAGGCAGATCATTGTCAGAACTACTAAATACAGTCAACAGACCCGGAAAATTAACTTAATCTAAGGATGAACACTTTGTCTGTTAGAAAGGGCATCACTTGCCCTCCTCAAGATGCTAACTGCACTAGGATTCTGGAGTCCATGAGCACCTGGAATAGTTCAGAAGTGAGCTCATACAAACTTGTGGAACTGCCACCAGTCTTCACCACTATGGTAAGTTCTATCCTACCTACGGCATAATATATAATACCTCTAGCACAAGGTTAAGGAGCTTTATTTTAGCCATGTAAATGTGATATTCAGATCTCATTGGACCCACCTGAAAATAACTGTCACTTAAAAAAAATAAAGCTGTTTAACCTGGTACGTTTTCTTTATGAATTGAACCTCTGCCATGTTAACTCTAAACCATATTTACATGCAGCAAAACATATGCAACTAAAAACCTTGTATGTATATTTGCAACTTTACAAATAACTAAATCATTTTAAACTATTTTTTGAGTTTATTATTTTATTAGTGATATACAGGATGAATATCAAATATGTCTACATGTTAAAAAAATGCCAACCTATGGGCACTAAGGTTTTCTTTTTTTAATATTTGTATTTGACCTGAACTGCTTATTTTAAAATATAACAAGTATCTACTTTGTCAAGCTGAGTAACTTTAAAACATGTATCCTATTAGGCTTTATTAATAATATGAAGACAAGGAAAGTTGTGTGGTTGCCCAAGGCAAGTAGTCACTGCTCAGAATTAAATATTTCCTATTTAGTATACTGTTAAATTGTACTGTGGTCATAGTACAGCACGGCTATTTGTGTTGTCTTGTAAAATAGGAAAAATAATTTAAAAGAAAAAAGAACACTTAGTGAAAACTGTTGAATAAAACTAAGATAAAATAATAAAAATAAGAGAAAAAATGTTGATGCTTTTACATATGACCTTCATTGTAATTTAAATGATTTTAGTATATAGATAAAGCGTATCTTACAAATCACTAAGTGATATTTATTGCATATGAAACTATTCATTTTCCAATGTAGGTTAGGCATATCCATGAAACAAATGTAGTTGTCATTTGTCTTGAAGTCAAATGTGTGCATTGGAGGTTGAAACCTGTGAAGCTTGATGCAGGTGCTAAGTGGTTTAGAAGAGCAAATTCAAGGGTAAAATAAGAGTGCTTGCGGGTTAACGTGGAATTTTAGGCAAACACATAATACATGAATAAACAAGGCATAATACAGCTACCTTTTTAAAACAGAATTTTTTTATGCAAACTATTTTTTGGAAAAGTTAACAATCAAATTAAGGCCCAGTATAACTGAAATTTCAGAGCCATGCTATTGCATGGACTGCCGCCGAAGAAGTCACTGAAAGAGGTGACAGGGCTTATTTCCAATAAGAAGAGTCCATTCCTCGAGTAATAGCAGTGACTCCCCTGTCAGCTGGTTTTGTTGATGTACATTTAGGGATAGGTACAGTGTATCCCAATGTTCAGCAGGTGTTGAAGGCTAAGAGGTGGGGTTGAGTATAAGAGGTGTACTCTCCATTTAGGTTTGCTGTGAGGCAACTTACACAGAGGGGACACTATGCTTGTGTGAAACACCATATACAGAGGGGACACTATGCTTCTTTGAGGCACCTTATATAGAGGGGACACTATGCTTGTGTGAAACACCATATACAGAGGGGACACTATGCTTGTTTGAGGCACCTTATTTAGAGGGGACACTATGCTTGTTTGAGGCACCTTATTTAGAGGGGACACTATGCTTGTTTGAGGCACCTTATACAGAGGGGACACTATGCTTGTTTGAGGCACCTTATACAGAGGGGACACTATGCTTGTTTGAGGCACCTTATACAGAGGGGACACTATGCTTGTTTGAGGCACCTTATATAGAGGGGACACTATGCTTGTGTGAAACACCATATACAGAGGGGACACTATGCTTGTTTGAGGCACCTTATATAGAGGGGACACTATGCTTGTTGGAGGCACCTTATACAGAGGGGACACTATGCTTGTGTGAAACACCTTATACAGAGGGGACACTATGCCTGTTTGAGGCACCTTATACAGAGGGGACACTATGCTTGTGTGAAACACCATATACAGAGGGGACACTATGCTTGTTTGAGGCACCATATACAGAAGGGACACTATGCTTGTTTGAGGCACCTTATATAGAGGGGACACTATGCTTGTGTGAAACACCATATACAGAAGGGACACTATGCTTGTTTGATGCACCTTATATAGAGGGGACACTATGCTTGTGTGAAACACCATATACAGAGGGGACACTATGCTTCTTTGAGGCACCTTATATAGAGGGGACACTATGCTTGTGTGAAACACCATATACAGAGGGGACACTATGCTTGTTTGAGGCACCTTATATAGAGGGGACACTATGCTTGTTTGAGGCAACTTATATAGAGGGGACACTATGCTTGTGTGAAACACCATATACAGAGGGGACACTATGCTTGTTTGAGGCACCTTATATAGAGGGGACACTATGCTTGTTTGAGGCACCTTATACAGAGGGGACACTATGCTTGTGTGAAACACCATATACAGAGGGGACACTATGCTTGTTTGAGGCACCTTATACAGAGGGGACACTATGCTTGTGTGAAAATCCATATACAGAAGGGACACTATGCTTGTTTGAGGCACCTTATATAGAGGGGACACTATGCTTGTGTGAAACACCATATACAGAGGGGACACTATGCTTGTGTGAAACACCATATACAGAAGGGACACTATGCTTGTTTGAGGCACCTTATATAGAGGGGACACTATGCTTGTGTGAAACACCATATACAGAAGGGACACTATGCTTGTTTGAGGCAACTTATATAGAGGGGACACTATGCTTGTGTGAAGCACCATATACAGAGGGGACACTATGCTTGTTTGAGGCACCTTATATAGAGGGAACACTATGCTTGTGTGAAACACCATATACAGAAGGGACACTATGCTTGTTTGAGGCACCTTATATAGAGGGGACACTATGCTTGTGTGAAACACCATATACATAGGGGACACTATGCTTGTTTGAGGCACCTTATATAGAGGGGACACTATGCTTGTGTGAAACACCATATACAGAAGGGACACTATGCTTGTTTGAGGCACCTTATATAGAGGGGACACTATGCTTGTGTGAAACACCATATACAGAGGGGACACTATGCTTGTTTGAGGCACCTTATATAGAGGGGACACTATGCTTGTGTGAAACACCATATACAGAGGGGACACTATGCTTGTTTGAGGCACCTTATACAGAGGGGACACTATGCTTGTTTGAGGCACCTTATACAGAGGGGACACTATGCTTGTTTGAGGCACCTTATTCAGAGGGGACACTATGCTTGTTTGAGGCACCTTATTCAGAGGGGACACTATGCTTGTGAACTAAATGAAACAAAGTTTTAAAAACAAACAGGAGTTGTTGAAAAAATGCATCATCCGCACTCCACTCTTGCCGTAATTTTAGTTGTCAACAAAATAACTGCATACCGCAATGTCTCCCTCCACCTGGGAACCATCCTTCCTTGACACGTTCCACCTCTCCTGGCTTGTACACAAGGAATGAATAGCGAATCTGTAGCGCTCAACCAGGTAGGTATACACTAGTGTTAAATGGGTTAAATTGGTTGTGATCCCACTATATAAAGTGCAAATTATACAAGGATAATGATCAAACTGTCCTCATACAAAGTGCATGTGCATAAAAAAATTAATACGTGTGTATCTACAACCAACATTGAACAATATCATATCATAATTCCATAATAATAACAGTGCAAAAATTCATAATAATATTCCAAAATAGTCCGAAAAGGTAGATGAGTTCATATTTATACGTTTTAGATATGTGCAGGAAGATTGTGCTCCGAGGGTCCACTGGAGATTCTCAGCTGTGCTATTTGCTTTTCCAATCCACAGTTACTGGGGATCACTGAGCAACGTCCGCTCACCAACCCACCGGATCCCAGGACTACACTGCGACCACTGCATGCAGGACCCCCCTCCCTACATCGGATACATTCCTATACTGAGCCCCACACAAATCCGGCATTCCCTTTGGATAGTTCAGGAGAAGACACTTCCCTTGTAGCATACTGGTCCTCTGTCTGCTTAGCCTTGTGCTGTCACCAGGTACCTAGTAGAGAAAGGCGGAAGTAGTTGTATCAATACACGGTGATACATCGGTGTTTGGTCTCACAGTGTCCCCAATTGAATGATTCGAATAAGGAAGTGTTTTCAGATTCTGGATAAGGATAATATATTCAGGCTTGAATATATTGGCTTTCTGGTAAGCACAATATATTTATGGTGGAGGATCACACTTGAATGAGTGCTTGACGCATTTGAATACGATAAGATTTGTTTGAACTTTCCAGCACTTATTTTTGCACCAATTGCACAATCTTCCTGCACATATCTGCAATGTATAACTATGAACTCACCTACCTTTTCGGACTTGTTTGGATTATTATGAATTTTTACACTGTTATTATTATGGCATTATGATATATTATTCGATTTTGGTTGTAGATACACACATATTTATATTTTTAAGCACATGCACTTTGTATCAGGACATTTTCATCATTATCCTCGTATTATTTGCACGTTATATAGCGGGATCACAACCAATTTAACACTAGTGAATACCTACCTGGTTGAGCGCTACACATTCGCTATTTATTTTATTCACAATTAGTTTGGTTGTCGTGTAGCAGCCACCACATCATTACACTTTGCGCGGTATATAACATCTATTATTTCTAATTGTACACAAGGAAGGTTGGTTCCTAGATGGATCCACTGGAAGTTTTCTTCTACCCCCACCTGCAATCTTCTGCGGCATGTCCTAGAAGGCTGTGGGATCATTTGCAAAGCACAGCGCGGATCACGCATGTGCAGTGGGCAGCCGGCTGTGAAGCCACAAGGAATCACAGTTGGTTGACTGCAATAAACATGCCGGCCCCAGGGACCCGAAGACTGGCTAAAAAATGGTTCAGATGAGGATGGCGCTAGATGCCTGAACATGTAAGTGTCCTTATATTAAAAGTCAGCAGCTGCATTATTTGTAGCTGCTGACTTTTATTTTTATTTTTGAAACAGGGTGAATAATTGCTTTAAGGAAGTGGCAGGCAATCTCTGCAGAGTTATGTAAATTTCCTCTTAGGTAGTTGCCACCAGAACAAGTGTCCTCCCTGGAAGATTTCCCCTCTGTTCATGTTCTGAAGACAATTCAAAATTTTGGGTTTTCCCTCACCTTCAATTCCAGTGGCGGTGCTCATCTGGACTATCAGAGAGGGCCAATTTCCCTAATAAGGACACAGACAGGGATAAAACATGTTATAGGTTTTTACCCTACCTCACTGCAAGGAAGGATTTTTACTTTTCCCAGGGTTTGGCTTTAAAAAAGACCACAGGGACTTTAATACAACAGTAGTTAAATAGCAATCCTCTTTTCTCTAGGTAACTGCATATATTGTAACTGGATAATAGGTTACAGCAAGTTTGAATTTTGTTACTCTCAGTTTGCTACATATAGTAAATGTTCAAGCTATAGTGTTTTCATAAATTAGAGTAGTATCACTTTTTGTAGATGTGCCATAACAGGGTGGTCATACATGGACTTCTTTCTGAAAGCAACTTTATTTGGATTCCATTTGGGCTGTTTAAGAGTTACTAAGCTAGAGAATATGGGCAAATACAAACAATTAATTTAGAAACTTCTTTATGACTTAAAGGAGAAATCCAGCCAAAGCTCATTTGGCTGTACTTCTCCTATGGATCAAAGGAGTGCAAATCGTTTTGCACTCCTGTGACCCGCTCTCTGCTGACTTTACCAATGTCAGTTCAGGCAGCGCCATGTGTCTCGACTGACGCCCGTCTCAGCCTCTCTGTGGGCCACTGAGAACCTAAGACGGCCGCTCCGCCCCTTCACAGCTCAGAGCTCCAGTGAGCAAGGAGGGAGAAGAGCAGAGAGCTGTGACTGACTGTCTACAGCTCTTTGCTCAAGGAGCTCTGAAAACCGAGTGATCAGCGGTATTCGATCGCTTGGTTCTCAGTGCAGAGGCACCGGGGGACAGATGCAGCATCGGACCAATGCTGCAACCACGTAGGTAAGTATAATTGGGGGAAAAAAATCACATACTAAGGATAGTTCTTCATACTTTCATAGAAAAGAGCATTACACTCTTCTGCATGGGCTATACTGCAAATATCATGCTTTCCACAAAACTAATGAAAAAGGTGTGTATGGTTTATATCCAGCTGATTACCAGCTAGCAATGTCTGCTAAAGACTGCGATTATCACTGGGTGTGATAAAGAAACAGGATGGCATAGCTTATATTTGCAACTGGGTCCTCGCGCCTAGGGATCCATATTTACCATATTCAAATGTCTTCTCTATTAACATCACAAATGTTCAGCCAAATCACGTCTAAATGAGATAGCACATACTGTGCAATCTGCAGAGAATTACTAGAGTACTGTAGAAGAGGTGTTAGGACCATGTATTTTTTTTATTACAGGTACTTATATAGCGCCGTCAATTTACACAGCGCTTTACATATATTGTACATTCACATCAGTCGCTGCCCTCAAAGAGCCCTCAAAGAGCTTACAATCTAAGGTTCATAACTCACATTCATACACATACTAGGGCCAATTTAGACAGGATCCAATTAACCTACCAGCATGTCTTTGGGGTGTGGGAGGAAACTGGAGTACCTGGAGGGGTTCCACGCAGACACAGGGACAACATGCAAACTCCATGGCAGGTAGTTCTGTGGTTGAGTTGTGGGTTTTAAACTCAAATAGGGTGCTCATTAGGTTGGGAAAGCTCAGGAGCCCATACCTTAAATGAATGCACTTTTCTTTTTTTAATTGGTTATTTTCATATACCTTGAGTATATTCAATTAAATATGTAGCACAAAAAGGTGAACAATGAGGCATAGAATATAGCAAAACATTTAATCGTACAGAGGATTTTATATTCTAGAAGTCAGCGTGTATATATATTGCTATTATACAGAGTGGATTTTATCCCTCAGAGCTCCAAGTGTGTAGCATACACAAAAAAAGGTGAATGAGGCATGAATTTGCCATAGCATGTGTCATAGAGAGCATCCATTATCATAAAAGTCAGGGTACAGTATGTATATTACTACTGCATGTTCAAAGAGCAGTTCTTATCATTCAAAGCTCTAAGTTGAATGGTGCATTAAACTAAAAACTGTAAGCTGGATGTCACAGATTTTTTTTATTGGTTTATTGGAGAGTAGGGATGGGATTTAGGTTTGTAGCTACCATAGGTCTGAGGCAAACCCAACCTATAACTATGAAACAGAGAGTATTTGATGGAGGTGGTAATTAAGATTTTTGAACAAAATGAGGGCTCTGGAAAGAGTATGGTGGTAAGGGATAGATTACATGAAATGTCCAACCTGCATTGCCCTCCAGTAGCTAATGGGGGGCTACAGAAGTGATGAAATCTCCTGAAAAGTGGCCCATCCCCCAGAGGATACAAAGTTCCTTACACAAAATGTGTGTACTTCTAGGAGCTCTTTCAAATCTCTTTGTTCAAGACCCTTGGGCAATTCTGGGTCTCCCATAACTGGAATTGAAGGAGAGAAATGTGGCCAAGCAGTAGGTAGATGTATTATTGAATTTTGTTACCCATAAGGTAGCATCCAATAGATTTAGGTAAGGTAGTTTTGTGCTGTTCCTGTAGGGACATGCACGTGTCATCCTTTTCCATTTGCATCTATGCTTTAAACTTGTAAGAACCAATTCACTACACAGGAGAAGTGACCAGTTGGTTAGTCAAGGATAGGGATGCACCTTCAGAAATAAACCAGCATCAACAGGTCCAATAAAAGTTTCTTAGAACGGGTTTCCCTAAAATGAGAAGTAGAATCATGAGCACTGACAGCTCCCTTTAGGGGCAGATCTACAAATATAATGACTATAGCAAAAGCATGGGTGAGCAAGTTTAAGAAATGCGGTAATATCCAAAATGACAAGAAACACTGTAATACATAAGATAAGGGCAGATGAGGATCTAACATATGGATTATTTATGAACTTTTATTTCCTTTGTTGATTGCCTATTACACTAATACCATAGAGGCAGTTGTTTCACAGATTGTGCTACATTACATTTACTGTATCCTTTGACAAACACTGTAATAATGTATATAAATATACCTACGCTATAAAATCTCTATGTACAGCATGGGAATTTTATATGTGTCTGAGCAGCAGCGGAGACTTTTCACAGACACAGCTGAGAAAGGACACTGTTTGTGGAGCTGAGAGGCCTGTGTTAACCTCACCCCCACCCAATAGGAATGCACAGAGAAAAATGGTTTAGGAAGGTGTAGTTCTTTACAGACTGATCTAGCTTGGTAGGATGGGAGGAGAAAATTACAGATCCCACAAGGCAATGGGGCGCAGAAAAGAGGTAGTTTCCTGTTTTTCCTGGGCTGAGGTGAAGGAGTGTGGAGGACATTCAGAGGGACTGAGTGCACATTAGGTTGCCAGAAGACTGCTTATCTCTGCACCTGAGATGAAGAGAGGCTTACTGGTAGACTTTCTGGGCCATGAATACCGATGGAGCCTGGTACCTGATCAAGGAAAACTGCATCAAGGACATTGCAGACACTAACTGGTTGTACTGCCAACAGTTAACAGAGGGAGATCATCTGCTACTGCAGGAGTTGGTGAGAGGCCACCAACCAAAACCCCACTATGCTTTGACAAAAGAGGGACAGTGTTACCTGCAAGCATCACAGAGCCAGTTCCTTTATAAGTGATCTATTATTCTGAGCACTGTGACATAAGAGTTGGACCCAACAAGCTGGATGCAGAAGAGAAAGAGTATATTAATGACTGCTGAACTGTTATGGTGGTGTGACTCCCCTTGTTTAGAATTGCCCCAGTATAGGGTTTAATTTAGGTGGGGTTGCTCTCTACGCCAAATATTAGTTTCCACAATATATTATTTGCTACTGTACACCTATTTGTAGTATATTTCTTGCTACTCTTCACCTATTTACAGTATATTTCTTGCTATTGTTTACATTTTTGCAGTGTCATTACTGTTGGCCATATCTCTTTTTGCTACCTGGGTACTGCTTGTACATCTGCAATAAATATTCCCCACCCGGCCAGGTGTGTCAGAGTGTATGGTATTATTAGAACCCGTTCACACAGGGGCGACTTGCGATCCGACTCAAGTCGCCCCAAGTCGCTTGACATCTGAAATGAATGGGAGCCGTCTTAATGTACACTACTGAAGTCGCTCTGACCAGAGGCGTAACTAGATCCTTCAGGGCCTGGTGCAAGAAATTATGAAGGGCCCCCTGGCCCCTGGCCAGGGCCCTTCCCTCTTTCCACTGATCCTGGGGCCCTTTACTCCTATCGCGGGTCCCTTTATTAAGGGTACCGCAGCGGGGCTGATAGTTCCCTCACTGGTGTCAGTAGTTTTTAATCTTTATTTTAATTGTATTATTTATTTATTTTTTACCATTTCATTTTATCTCTTTTACAATTTTTTAGGAGCCCTGTTGGGGGGCTTTGATGAGATATCAGGGGTCTAAGGGGGTAGCTGTGCACCGAGCATAGTAAAAACAGTTTACTATGCTTCAGTTATGAATGAACCAATTGGTACCAATCACTGACTCTGTTCATTCAGAAAAGGAAGGAGACGGTAAATTACAAATTTACCTACCCGTGCTCATCTCTCCATCATGACACATCTTTTGCAGCAGCTGGCAGGAGAGAGGAAGGGGGAAGACAGACGCTCTGTGGGGGGGGGGCAGGGAAGCACCCAGTGACCCTGGGAATAGCAGAAGACAAGTAAACTGGATAGAGGAAAATGGAGGAGATTGGGTCCTCTAAATGCCACCCCCGCCATCCCTGCTGTTCAGGTGTACAAGGGAGGCACACGGGCCCCCTGGACCATGGGGCCCAGTTGCAATTGCAACCCCTGAAACCCCTATCGATACGCCCCTGGCTCCAACTTCAGAAAAGGTTCCTGCACGGCTTCAAGGTGACTTCTATCCGACTGGTGCCCATAGAATTCAATAGAAGTCACCTCCAAGTCAGATCCCCCATCTATATGGAAGTAACTTTACAGTGAAAAGAAAATAAATTATCCAGGGAAATCCCCTCCCCCCCTTCTCTGATTGGCTACAGACAAAGTCGCCTGGCATAAAGTCATGTTGTAAGTCGCCTGAAGTCGTGCTGAAAGTCGCACTGAAAGTCACCAAGCAAAGTCCGCTGAAGTCGGATCGCCCCTGTGTGAACGTACACTTAGGGTCCTGGGTCAGGGGACCTGAGAAGCAGCAGCTCCTTCATGGGTAAGCGCTATACACACTTAACAAAGATAGTAAATATAACACACATTTTGTATTTGCATTCATTGCACATAATGTAAAAGTAATTCAATGAAAACCAATTACAAAAACATTTGAGCTTTGAGTGCTGTCAGTGCATGTTGTGTTAAATCCTATTTGCAGTTTATCATTTTATCTATCTAGAATAGCATATTAAGGTGTCTACACAGCACAGCACAGCACAGCAAGGTATGACCTGTCCTTCCATAACACCTGTATTTTGTTATCCAGAACATAACGACTACTAGATTGCAGCAAACATTCCTGTTGTGTTTTTGGTTCCATAGTTTAATGGATCAAAAGCTTGTATTGAAAATAGCAAAATGCACCTGGAATATGCATCAACTGCAATCTGCATAGGTTAGGGTGACCACGTGTCCCGGATTGCCCGGGACAATCCCACATCTGGCAGGTTTGTCCCGGCACCTTCATTCCGGGACAATACAATGACCCGGAATGAAACTGTCAGTGTGAGCAAACCCCGCCATAGCGCAGGCGCTCGCTCTGCCTCCGCCTCCTTCTGAGATTCTGGTAACTGGTTGCTAGAGCCGCCTGGCGTCAAATGACATGCTGCCTCTGGTGACAGGCGACGGTGACAAGTGACGCACTGCATCTGGTGGCAGGCGACGGTGGCAAGTGACGCACTGCATCTGGTCTGGTGGCAGGTGACGGTGGCAAGTGACGCACTGCATCTGGTCTGGTGACAGGCGACGGTGACAAGTGACGCACTGCATCTGGTGGCAGGCGACGGTGGCAAGTAACGCACTGCATCTGGTCTGGTGGCAGGTGACGGTGGCAAGTGACAAGATCAGGTTTCCTACTAATTCTGCATTATGGTGAGTTGAATAATTTCATTATATATTACAATGTAGTAATATAAATAATATGATTTGATCATCCTGCTGTCAGGATGATTTAAATGCTAACACCAGCCATTCGTCTGACAAATCACCTGCTGCCAACACCCGGTCCTTGTCAAAATTGTCTCTGAATGGCAGTTTGGAAATGTGGTCACCCTAACATAGATGTGAACCAGGCCTTAGTGTCTTTGCACTTACATATTAGCATTCTGCAATGGATATAGTTAACCTGTTGTCAATGCTCAGTGAAACACAACTCTGCACTAAAATAGCTGTGGAGGAGAATGGTGGAAAGCAGGAGTCTCGGCTGACTGAGAAATATGAGCTTTTTCTTTTTTCTTTTATACAGATCAGGGTTTCTCAACCAGGGTTCCGTGGAACCCTAGGGTTCCTCCAGAGGTTGCAAGGGGTTCCTCGAGCAATGGCCAATTTCTACCTCTCAGATAAATTCCCATCGACATCATTGGTCTTTTTAGCTATCTGTTAGGGGATAATTCTTCCCAATGACCACAAGTGTAAGGAGCATTCTTCCCATTGACCATCCCACTAATGTGTCATGAGTTGTACATTGTTAATTTTTATCAGGGGTTCCCTGAGACCGGAGAATTATTTCAAGGGTTGCTCGGTGTTGAAAAGGTAGAGAAAGGCTGATATAGATGTTGACAGACTGAATCACACATTTATTTTCAGTCTGCTGTAACTGATGGTGGAAATTCTACATCAAGCGCAAAGTTATCCCAACTAAACTTGTCCTTTATCAGGAGTCTCATACTTCTTACACCTGCTGCAAAAGAAGAAGTGAAACTTCATAGGGGGAAAGGGCACAGAGCCAGTGACTTCTGCAGGGATAAATTCCTGCTTGTGACTGCAGGGGATATCAGTTCGGTGGCAATAGACTTTAAATATACCATCAACTCCAGTACATGTATCCTACCCTTTACTTTATTAGGGTTCATTCAGATAGTCATGCAATTTACTGAAAGTAAAATGAAATGCTCACATTTGAGTTTTTAACCATTATCAGCTGTTCACAGCATATAATAGGATTGCAAAAGCTGGTGCAGCTCTGCATAGAAACCAATCAGCTTCCAGGTTTTTTTTTTTGTCAAAGCCTACTTGAAGAAGATGAAGTTAGAAGCTGATTGGCTACCATACACAGCTGCACCAGATTTTTCACGCTCCAGTTTTAATAAATCAACCCACTGAGTCTCAGCCCTGACCATCGTCGACCAGTCACGACCTTGGACGAATAGGACACTCGTCGACCAGTCCCGACTCTGAGTCACCCAACTAAATAATTTTGACCTCGCACTTTTTAGACCACGTCGACACATACCATCGGTTAGTCGAAGATTGAAGTAGAAGAAGTTCATCCGAAACTGTTTTTTTTTTTGGACCTTCGACTAACCAAAGATACGTCTCGACGTGGTCGAAAACGTTAGGATAATATACGACACTTGTCGACTATTACCAATTTTTGAGTTTACACTCGTAAAGTAAAATGAAAGTCATTTAACGTACTGATAGACTTACTTGGGATTATTTCATTTCCCATCCTATGTACATGACCTCAACTACCATATAAATTTCAGATAACGGTGGCTTGACTATAGGGGACGTCAGTGTTCGTCCTTAAATAGGGACGTCTTCAG
>BLSH010045673.1:1000336-1011073 GCA_018402905.1 Glandirana rugosa | reverse complement strand
TTTTTTTCAGCGATTTTTTGCATATTGCCGGGAACCGGCAATACATTACAGCCACGATAATAAATGACTATTTTTCCTATGGAAATGTCATTTTGCTCTGGCTATGTTCTACACCTCACAGAGATGCGTCCTTTTACACACAGACTAAGGACACCCTCCAGGCACAATATTTAAAGGAATTTTTCATTTTTTTTTCACTTTAAGCATTATTAAACCACTGCTCCTGAAAAAATTATAGATTGAAAAAAAATTTTTTTCATTGATATATGTCCCCTAGGGCAGGACCCGGGTCCCCATACACTTTTTAGGGCAATAACATTGCATATAAGCCTTTAAAATGAGCACTTTTGATTTTTCATGTTCGGGTCCCATAGACTTTAATGGTGTTCGGATGTTCGCCCTGAACTTTTTGTCTGCTCGCATGTTCTGGTGCGAAACGAACCGGGGGTGTTTGGCCCATCCCTATCCCGAACATGTCTGCACTTGCTTACATCACTCCCCAACCCAATATTTCTCTTCAATCAGTTGCATGCAAAACTGCACACTTTGCTGATACCTTGGGATATTTATACTACCTTAACTCTGAGTCCTTGGGCTCTGTACTTTTGCACTCTCCAGTTTTAGCAATTCAACCCCAGTGTCTTTGGCACGCTGTGCTTCCTATGTATTATGCTATCCTCTCTGTTGTTATAATGTCTTTGGACTCTTTCACCACAATCCCATAACTGCCACAATAGAGGCACAATCAGAAATTAAAATCATCTGCCATTTCATAAATATGCATGATTTTCTGCCCCTTCCCACCCATTGTCACAGGTATATTATGGCTGGTACAAACACCTGCGCTACAGATTTATAACTCCTTCACCCAGGCCACAACTATTTCCCTTTCTACCTTCCATCCAGTTAATGACCAGTTCCTCCTCTGCTTTCCATCCAGATACTGTCAGGGCTGGGCTCAGCTCTCACTTCTCAGAGCAAGGTGCTCAGCTGAGGGTTAATTGCCAGTCTCAGCTTCTACTCTGTCTCACCTGATGGCCATATCCTGCCTCATCAAGCCAGTTCTGCTGCTATATAAACTGCCTGGATCAGATGGCAGATGACTTCGCCTTGGTCAACATTTCTGGAGAAATCTCTGCTGTGTGGTCCTGTGAAAGACTTTGCCTGTTTGACGTTCCCTTCTGGATGCTGGATTCAAGACCCTGCTCGGCTGACTCTCCTCCTGGCTCCTGACCCTGCATTTCATTTGTTCGATCTCGCTGATCTCTGGACTCCTGTTTCACTGGCATGCTCTGACTATCTGCTCTGGTTACCAAACCCTGGCTATGTTTTGACCACGCTTACTCTGTTTATAACATCTTACCTTTTTATTAAAAAGTGTGACTTTACTGCACTTTTGCTTTGGTCTGATTCATGATTTCTGACAGATACAGAGCCAGCTGTTGCTTCCCATCTTAGATCAACAAGCAGTTATGAATACATTTTCTCTCTTCATTGTCTACAGTTAGTGTAACTTTACCTTCCTTCTTCCCCAGCTACAATATTTCCCCCCTATGCCCACAACCATGTTCAACAGCACTCTAAGTTTCAAGATGAGATCATGTTTGGCCTACTCTATCCCTGATCTCACTATATCTCCTTTATCCCTTCACATGCTCCATAATAATCTCTTCTCAAATGCCCCGCCCCTTACTTTTGCCTATTTCTCTCTCATGAAATTTCATTGGTTCATGCACAGCCTCCTCTCTCTTTATTCCTCGATCAGCTACTTCTCTGTCTTTGAAATCAACTGGATTGTAACCTGCTATTGTTCCTCCTTTTCCTCCATCCCTTGTTGATTAGCTTCGACTCTACCTCCTCTATACTCCCTATCCATAACCAATTTTCATTCTAGCTTCCTTTTCCTGACATTCCATAAATAGCTACCACTCTGCCAACTCTACTAGTAGTCTATAAACAGCTCCCTTTCTGTCTCTCCCCAGCTTAACAAACAGCTTAGACTTTATTTCGCTCAATGATCAGTTCTAGTAGAATGGTACAATTTACCAAATAAATATATGCACTCATATAATTCTGCCCAATAGGCAGACATGCATACTTGAGCATTATGAAACACTGAATATTCACATCTACCCTATCAAATCCTGAACATATTTGCAATTGTTTCATATATTAGCTCAATATTATACATGATCTTATATAAAAATATAGTTGTTTTGTAATACATTTATATTTGAAGATATTAGCAGTTATAAACCATTTTAAAAGTGGGAAGAAGTACATCCATACTTCCATAGTTACTGATTTCCACAAGACACAAAGTGAAAAACAAGAGAAGAGATTGTTTAAATCTACATTCTCCCTACACACAGAACTCTATATCATCCATACCACGAAAGAAACCTGCATTCCAGTACGCAGCTCACCCTACAGTATTCATGACAGCAGATAAATCTGCCACTTATTTCTAGCCAATGCTATACTCTTCATCTAATTCAACCAATTATATCCACATTAATAAAGAAGAAAATGATGTCACTCTGATGTCACTTCCTCCTGTTCTAGAAAATTACACATCCTGGTGTAAATGTTCTTCAGAAAGGTTACCAAATTTTCAAAATTACATGTGGGTGCACCTTTATGACCAGGCTCACTTTTAACCACAAATCTCCTTTTGTTGCTACACCAACAAAGCTGCCAAAAATGTGCATGTCTGTGTAACGTGAAGGAAAATTGGCCTGAGAGACAATTGTGATGCATGTGCGGCTACAGTGCTATACGAGGGACATTCAAGTCAAACTGGGACTTTTGAGTTTATATAATAAAAGAATGCATTTCAAGGAGTGGAAACTGCATTTACTTTTAAATATACTCCGCTGCTACATTTATACACTTATGCAAGCATTTAAGGAATTCCTGGAAAGCTTTGGCATGGAAAGATTTGTCAGTAAGTCTGAACCATCCTAGGACAGCCTGCTTCCCTTCATCAAATACTGACCTCCAAGGTATTCTTATAAGGGTCCAAACAGGTGAAAATCACCTGGAGCAAGGTCCTGGCTGTAAGGGGGATGTGTTAATACCTCCCAGCTGAGTTGCTGTAATGTGCACATGGTGCAGTAAGCAGTATGAGATTTTGAGTTGTCCTGGAGATACAGGACACCCTTAGTGATCAAACCAGGTAGTTTTTTCTGCAGTTATGTATGCACATCACTCAGAGAACACAACAGCAATATTCACTGTTGATAGTGGAACCATGGGGTAGAAAATCCACATGAATAACGCCACACTAGCATTCCTTTTTATACCAATAAAATTAAAAGTCCCAGTTTGACTTGAAGGGGATCACCCTGCTACAATCTGTGTATATATATATACATGTAGCCTGGGGCTATGTGTCATATTCCTGGCAATAGAGACATTTCTGCCTTCATGTATAATGCAGCTGTTTCCCCCTTATCACATACCTGGTTGAGGCTTCCCTTACACCTCCTGTCCTGTTTCTCCTGAAGTTGGTGACAGGATGTAACAGGGCGCGGAGTGGCGCTGGTGCCAGGTTGGAGAACTTGGAGAGAAGATACTTGCAGCATATACCAAGCAGTGGGCAGGTTGGTGGACTGGCCGATGCAGATGCACGCCAACAGGCGCAGGACAGCAGGCACACTATTGGACTGGCAGATGCGAGTACACAGCAGCAGGTGCAGGACAGCAGACAGCAACCAAGCTGGAGTGCAGGCAGATGCAGGATCTTGGGTGGTCAGGTAGGCAGAAGTCGATAATGGCCAAGCATCAGAGGTACATAATCGGATCCAGAGAGGAGTCAGGGCTAACCCAGCATTGGTATCAAGCGAGCAGACAAGGTAGAACAGCAGGCAGAAGGCAGAGTTGGATCACAAGTCGGGCCAGCAATCAGGTATCAGGAACGAGTAGAGTCAAACAGGCTGGGTATACACAGTAACAAGAATAGGATCAGGTCACAGACAGTAGAAGCTGACAACCACTCAGCAATCTTCTGGTCTATGGAGCCAGTTTAAATAGGCAAGAGGGAGCCAAGTACTCACGCTAATGTGCATGTGCACGTGTGCGGGTACGTTAGCATCGCAGGAATGTCTAGTCGTCACTTGCTAATTCTTATGCGCATGCCTGCGAGTTATGGAACCTCTAGTTGTCACTTGAGAATTCATATTAGCGAGTGCACATCTTCTTGCACGTCTTTGTGCATGATTATGCATTCGATTTCCCTGACACCTCTGGGGCCAGTTTGTTATTTTGTGACTTTAACAGTGTTAAGAGAAATGCACTCTGGGGGTTGTAGTTTGCTTTTGAGGATTCACCCTCATGCTGTGCTGCAGGAGAACTGCATTTCCCATCTGACTGTGTGGCAGAGAAAGGTTCCTGGGAGAAGAAGTGCCTCATGGGAGAAACTATTTAAGCAGAGGTTGTGGCCTAGCGTGCTCTCTCTGGACGGTGGTGATTGATCAAGCAACACCCTGTGTGTAATGGTGAGTGAGTTGCGGCCCACTCCCACAGACTTAGCAGTTCAGCAACTGTCAGGATTGAGCTTACCTACTGGTAGCTCTGTGCTGCTCTGGGCTGTTTGCTGCAGCTCCAGTGGCCATCAGCAGGTGTCTCCCCAGAGCCAGCAAGCTGTAACAATCAGCCACACCTGGGTTCAGCCATTAGATGGCTATTTAAGACTGTTCCTCCCTTTCCCCAGTGCGTCATGATCCTGTTCGCCTCCTTGCTGTCAGATCCTTGTGCTTGTGTCCCCTGATATCCTGAAACTTCCTGTACCTATCTGCCTTGCTCCTGCTTCCTGCCCTAGTACCCAGCCTTGATACCCTGCTTCCTTGTATACCCTGTACTCTTGTCTTTTATATTACAGATATTGTATATAGTTATTTTTGGTCCATAGTGTAGTTAGGTTTATTAGTTATTCTTGTTTGTGCATTGGGGGTTTGGTTCTTGTTTTTGTCTTTGAGGTTTGTTTTGCTTACTGTTTGCTGTGTATGTTTTTTGGTGTGTGTTTCACTGTAAATAAATATCACCTTAAAGTTATATACTTTGGTCTCAGTTCCATTGTGTAGCTACGTGTCTGGCCTGCCTAGCTGCAGAAACCTGACAGCAACCTTGTAGCGCTTCAGTGAGCAGTCTGCAAAACCCACCCTGCACCAAGCAGAGCTTGTTCCTGATTCCTGCATTCTGCTCAAACGATCATTCTGGGAGAACCACAGAGAGAAGCGGTGGAAGCCGATACCAGGAGCCAGAGGGCTGGAGTGAACATCATCATCATCTCTATCCTTGTCATCATCATCATCCACAACAGCGGATTCATCATCTACATCCATTGTTCTTGTGGGGTAAAAGCCCATTATTGCAGACATTGTGCACACATAACCTGCTTCAACATATTCATTGTAGTCAAGGCCTAGATCTTAACACAGAGAAGGAAAGTTGGAATACTAGCATTTATACCCCTTTTACGGGATTGCTGTAATCTGTAGTTCCACTATAAAAGTCAGTGATAATAGAAAAAAATATTGTGCATCCCCTAACTCAAGAAACGAATATACCCAGCAGCACTACACAACAATGTCAATAAAATTGTAACAATATTCAAACAGTGAAAAGTGATGCGCTAAGTGATAAATCAATTAAAATAACAGTCATTAATCCAAAACATATATAAAGTCCATAAATGAAAATCCTTTCGGAGTATCCACGTGCTTATATAAAAGATATAGCCTCCACCAAGATCACCATGTGTCCAACACCGCAGGTAACTAGATATTCTTACCAGAGACAGATGTTAGAAAAACATTCGGGTCTATTCCAGACAGAGATGACATGATTCTCAGGAGGACATCCATTCAGGCTAACTTTGAAGTGGTTAAACCAAGATTTAATTCTCTCTTTGTTAGCAAACACCCATCGGGACATCCATAGAATAAAAAAATAACCCGCACATAGCAAGATACCGTAATAGCAAAAAGGTTTATTAAAATAGAAGATAAATCCACTCACATGATCCAAGTTTAAAAGAAGCGATAAGGAATTCCAAATCAAGGTGCGCAATGGAAGGGTGTGGGGCTCACAATCACCCAACGCGTTTCGTCTACTAAGACTTCCACTGGGGAATCACTGTGAAGCTTCATTGTATTGCTACAGTAAGACTGTTTTATGCTAATACAGTGCACCTCCTGGAAACCTGTTCTGTTGCAGCTGCAGTTGCTTTTGGTATATACCATTTAAACTATAAAGCTGGCTGAAGATTGTCTGAACTTTTAAACAAGGAACATTAAGTTACCACAGCTTTTCATCTGTTTCTTCCCCCCACTTAGTAGGCCTTTAAAACTTGCTTGAGTATTTGCAGATTGAATTCACCTAAGAACTCTCTCTATTAGAGCAGGTTTGTTTATCTACAGTAAACTGGTTTGTACCTGTTTATCTAGAGTACACTGGTCTATACCTGATTATTTATTATTTACCAGTTAAACGTGTTTGTTCACCATGTGGCTTGACGTTCAGTAGTCACTCCCCTTCTCTCCTGTGCCCCACTCTCATGCACAGCAGATACATTTCTATATGGAATCTCCAACCACTTGCCAACCGTCAACCTCAGGTTGACAGCGACAAAGTGGCTCGATATCGCAAACCGCCATCATACGACGGCGGCTGCGAGATTGTGCATTGTGAGCGCGCCGCCGGAGGTATGCCCGCGCGCTCACTGTGTTCGGGGGGGCCAGGGAGCGGGTGCGGCGGACTCGATCACCGTCGGCTACCCGCGATGTCCCCCGCACTGAAAGAACGGAGGTCCGTGTAAGTAAACATGGACCTCCGTTCTGTGAGAGGGGGAAGGGCTGTGATCACAGCCTTCCTCTACATGGAAGCTGTGATCACTTCCCTTCCCCTGCTAGGGCAGCCCACACACAGTTAGAACATGCCCAGGGAACATAGTTAACCCTTAGAGCGCCCCCTGCAGGTTAACCCCTTCACTGCCAATGGCATTTACACAGTAAGCAGTGCATTTTTATAGCACTGATCGCTGTATAGATGCCAATGGTCCCAAAAAAGTGTCAAAATGGTCCGACATGTCTGCCCCAATATCGCAGTACCGCTAAAAATCGCAGATCACCGCCATTACTAGTAAAAAATAAAAAAAAAATAAAAACCCCAGAAATTAATTCTCATCATCCGTAAATGCGGCCACTTTTGCGCAAACCAATCAATAAACGCCAATTGCATTTTTTTTTAATCAAAAATATGAGGAAGAATATAAATCGGCCAAAACCGATGAAAAAAAATGTTTTTTGTATTTTTTTTTTTGTATTTTAGCAAAAAGTAAGAAATTTGTTTTTTTTTGCAAAATTGTCGCTCTTTTTATTTATAGCAGTGATCAGAAATGACGCAGCGATGATCAAATACCACCAAAAGAAAGCTCTATTTGTGGGAAAAAAGGGACGCAAATTTTGTTTGGGTACAACGTCGCATGACCACGGAATTGTCAGTTAAAGCGACGCAGTGCCGAATCGCAAAAAGTGCTCTGGTCCTAAAGTGTGAAATCCTTCCGGGGCTGAAGTGGTTAAAGTATAAGTAATATATCAAGTTATTCATTTGTATTCTTATTATCACATTTGGAAGTTGATTCTGTGTATCTTGTCAAGAAATATTTTTGAGTAAATACCATTGATTTTCTCAACTTTGTGTGCTTCTTTTACTGTGTCCTATTTAAAGGGGAACAATATATAATGACTGGCGGGGGTCACAAAAAGTGCCACATCCCTATATCAATACAAACAGAGAATACCCCTGGGTCTGGGACTTTGAAGGCACTAATCCACTAGATTTATGTAAAAAATATCACAATTTTATTGGTACATAGCAAGACATATATATTAAAATACAGTGGCACGAAAGGGAATACTCACACATGGATCATAGATGGTAATAAATACAATACAGAAGATGCCTCAATCCGACATGTTTCAGAAATCTTCCTTCTTCACTGGGATTGTCAGAGGAAGTTACTGTATCTAGGTTAGAATACAACATATCAATACAATACAAGGACAGAGACCCATCATACAGGCATTGTATACATATGAAATGTTGATGACAGATGTTACTTACAATTATTCCATAATGTGACTTTACATCTGTTCATGCCAGAGTTAAAAACAATATAGATATAACAGCCCGCATGGTGTCCATTCCATAGGCCCCTATTGCCTCATAGTGTGCCAACAATATGCTGAACATATAGTTACAGTAGTGTTTTTCCTATAGGTGTATGTACACCTCATACAAGGAAAAATTATCAGGATCCCTTTCTGGGAGAGAGATAAACACAGTGCGGCCAAAGCCAGACCCCTCAAAAACAGGCCTAGGGAGAAGTAGATTGGGTCACATGTAAGGTGTAACTGGGTAGATATTTTCTATAACCGTGTATGTACATAGATCCTCATATTACCTACATACCTGGAAATGGAAAGACAAGTCAGGCTGAGATTGGATGCAGGATGGCGTTTAAGATCTAAAAGGTAATAATAAATGTGCAGGCTATAAGTAGAGTTGAGCGGACACCTGGATGTTCGGGTTTTCGTGGAAAAGTTCGGGTTCGGTCCGAACTTGACCCCGGACCCCGAACCCCATTGAAATTAATGGGGACCCAAACTTTTGGGCACAAAAATGGCTGTAAAAATGTCCTGGAAAGTGCTAGAGGGCTGCAAAAGGAAGGAAAGTGGGGGTAAGAGTAGGACAAGTGCCCTACAAAGAAATGGGGATAGGGAAATAACAATAATCTGTCCCTTACAGCAACAGCAGGAACCTGACCCTATAGAACTAGGAGATGATTTTAGAACAATATTCTGTCCCTTACAGCACCAGCAGGAGCCTCTCCTTATAGCTGTTTGATATGATTTTAGAACAATAATCTGTCCCTTACAGCAACAGCAGGAACCTATCCCTATAGCAGTTTGATATGATTTTAGAACAATAATCTGTCCCTTACAACACCAGCAGGAACCTCTCTCTATAGCAGTTTGATATGATTTTAGACAATAATCTGTCCCTTACAGCACCAGCAGGAACCTCTCCCTATAGCAGTTTGATATGATTTTAGAACAATAATCTGTCCCTTACAGCACCAGCAGGAACCTCTCCCTATAGCAGTTTGATATGATTTTAGAACAATAATCTGTCCCTTACAGCACCAGCAGGAACCTGACCCTATAGCAGTAGGAGATGATTTTAAAACAATAATCTGTTCTTTACAGCAACAGCAGGAACCTGACCCTATAGCAGTAGGAGATGATTTTAGAACAATAATCTGTCCCTTACAGCAACAGCAGGAACCTGATCCTATAGAACTAGGAGATGATTTTAGAACAATAATCTGTCCCTTACAGCAACAGTAGGAACCTGACCCTATAGAACTAGGAGATGATTTTAGAACAATAATCTGTCCCTCTAGGCAGTAGACTCTAACTAGTCCAGTCAGATTGTTCTGTAATGCAGGATGAGATGTTATTAGATCTGCAATCTGTCCCTAAAAGCAGTAGTAGTAGTAATCTCTACCTAGTCCACAATTAGAGCGTTCTGTAATGCAGGATGAGATGTTATTAGATCTGCAATCTGTCCCTCACAGCACCAGCAGCATCCTCTCCCTACACTAGCCTGAGAGCATATGACATGCAGCACTACGTGACTCCAGCTCATACAGAGGCTGGGTCACATGATGCACTGGCCAATCACAGCCATGCTATTAGTGGGCATGGCTGTGATGGCTTCTAAGAGCAAACCAGTGAAATGCTTGTTGATTGAAAATACCAGAACCCAGAACCCAAACTTTTTTTCAAAAGTTCGGGTTCGGGTACCGAACACTGCAAAGTTCGGTACAAACCCGAACTTTACAGTTCGGGTTCGCTCAACTCTAGCTATAAGGTTCCCATCAAAGAGTTAATGTGTAAGTATATCTATATAGGTAGAACCCAGATATTAGGGTGCCTGGTGTCACAGAACTAAATAGTGGAATAAAGGCTGTTTAAAACAGTAAGGAAGTGGGGTTCACATGTGTCATATTGCATGTTTGACTGATCAGACATAAGGGCTGCGAATGGTTACAAAAACCCCCCTAGGAACCATAGTATATATATGAATCTGATGATCTGCAATTGATCAACAGTAGCTTTGCAAGAGCCTCACACCTGCTAGCCCCATTCTCCAGGGGGTCATTCCCCTGGAGAATGGGGCTAGTAGGTATGAGGCTCTTGCAAAGTCCACAGCAGCAGTGTATCTCTCCACGAGGTCCGTGAGTTGGTTGCCTGTTTTCGGGCACCGTGACTGACCCACTTCCTCAAAGCAGCAGGGAGCGCATGTAGATAGCGGTCAATGACTACGCTACCTCCTCCTCCTCCACCGCCACTTTCACCGCCTCCTCAACCTCCAACTCCACATCCACCTCCATTTTTGATTTTTTTTATGTGATTTTAGCTTAAAAATTATTTTAACCACATTAATACCGGACGTTTATACCCCCTTCCTGCCCAGACCAATTTTCAGCTTTCAGCGCTCTCACACTTTGAATCTCAATTACTCTCTCATGCTACCCTGTACCCAAACAACATTTTTATCATTTTTTTCACACAAATAGAGCTTTCTTTTGGTGGTATTTAAGAACCTCTGGGTTTTTTATTTTTTGCGACACTCCAAGAATTTATGGTGGTTTTCTTTCGAGATAAA
>BLSH010045673.1:967516-977851 GCA_018402905.1 Glandirana rugosa | reverse complement strand
GAAGAGGAGGATCCGTGGTGCTCTGTGCAAATCCACTGCAACAGAGGAAGGAAGTATAACATGTTTGTTATTTTTATAGGGGAAAAAAATGAGCCTTTACAGTCACTTTAACCACTTCCCTACCATCGTATGCAGAATGACGGACGAGAAGTGGTTCAGTTATCCTGACTAGGCATCATATGAAGTCCAGCAGGATAACATGCCAGCGTACACCTGTGGGGGCGCCCATCGCGACGATTGGTAGTGTGGTGGGTCAATCTTCCCATCGGAAGCTCTTTACCATGTGATCAGCCATGACCAATCATGGCTGGTCACAGTGTAAACAGGAGAACCCGTTTATCTGCTTTTCCACTACTTGCATCTGCAGACGCAAATAGTGGAGAGCCGATCGGCTGCTCTCCTGACGGGGGGGGGGGGGGGTTCTGTGCTGATTGCTTATCAGCGCAGTCCCCCTTAGGATCACCACCCTAGACCACCAGGGAGCTCACCCAGGACCACCAGGGAGCTGATCATGACCACCAGGGAGCCGATCTTAGACCAACAGGGAGCCCACCCTAGACCACCAGGTAAGGGGCACAGTGCCCAACATGGATGGCACTTAGTGCCAACTTCAGGTGCCATCCTAGACCACCAAGGAATGGGCCCCTATTAGTGCATCTGTCATCTGCTGCCCACCAGTGCCACCTACCAGTGCCACCTATCAGTGCCTATCAGTGCCACCTATCAGTGCCCAGTGTCACCTATCAGTGCCCATCAGTGCCACTTATTAATGCCCATCAGTGCTGCATATCAGTGCCCATCAGTGATGCATATCAG
Organism: Glandirana rugosa; assembly: GCA_018402905.1. Lineage (NCBI taxonomy): Eukaryota > Metazoa > Chordata > Amphibia > Anura > Ranidae > Glandirana > Glandirana rugosa. Next base: position 977,035 of record BLSH010045673.1, on the reverse strand, counting down.
TGCTCCCTATCAGTGCCCGTCAGTGCTACCTCTTCAGTGCTGCCTCATCAGAGCGAATCAGAAGTGCCTCATCAGTGCCCATCAGTACTGTCTCATCAGTGCCCATCAGTGCAGCCTCATCAGTACCCATCAGTGAAGGAGAAAATGTAATTATTTACAAAGTTTTGTGACTGAAAAAAATGTTTTTTTTTTTTAATTTCCAGTCTTTTTTTATTTGCAGCGTAAAATATAAAAACGCAGAGGTGATCAAATACCACCAAAAGAAAGCTCTATTTGTGGGAAAAAATGATGAAAGTTTTGTTTGGGTACATCGCATGACCGCAAAATTGTCATTCAAAGCGCAACAGCACTGAAAGCTGAAAATGGGTCTGGTAGGGAAGTGTTATAAGTGCCCGGTATTGAAGTGGTTAAGCAGCCTCCCAGCTTCAAAAATGTAAAGCTTATTTGTATCATTTATTTAACAATATAACGAGATATAAAGCATATATGTCAAAAGCTGTATTAGAAGTTTTTGTTTAGTGACTGTAGTACAGGTAATTTAGTTTGAAACTAAACATTTATAGATGTATTTATTAGGGCAAACAATAATATGTAACCTCTTCAGCGCCAGAAGGTTTTACCCTGTTCATGACAAGGCCATTTTTTGCAATACAGCACTGCGTTATTTTAACTGACAATTTTTTCCCCCACAAATAGAGCTTTCTTTTGATGGTATTTGATCACCTCTGCGGTTTTTGTTTTTTGCGCTATAAACAAAAAAAGACAGACAATTTAAACAAAAAAAATATATATATATATTTTTTTTTTTTACTTTGTGCTATAAAACATACCCAATTAAATAATGTAAAATATTGAATTTCTTCATCAATTTAAGCCAATATATATTCTGCTACATATTACTGGTAAAAAATATCCTAATAAGCGCATATTGCTTGGTTTGCGCAAAACTTAGTGTCTACAAACTATGGGATATATTTACGTTTCTTTTTTTACTAGTAATTTTAGCGGGACTGCAATGTTGCAGCGGACAAACTGGACACTAACTGAAACTTTTTGGAGACGAGTGACATCAATACAGTGATCATTGCTAACAAAATGCACTATCACTGTACTAATGAAAACGGCAGGGAAGGGGTTAACATCAGGGCGATCAAAGGGTTAACTGTGTTCCCTGGGAGTGCTTTCTAACTGTGGGGGAGGTGCTTTGACTGGGGGAAGACAGAGATCTGTGTTCCTGCTTAGCAGAAGCACAAGATCTCCATCTTCCCCTTTCACAGAACGCGATCTGCCTTGTTTACATAGGCAGACCGCCATTCTGCCTCTCTCAGGAAGGATTGTGGGCTGCCGGTGAACATCAGGTCCGCCAGACCTACTGATTGACTCCTGCTGTGTCCAATCACATCGTGGGCAGGTCACCTGCAGCGCGTGTGCATGCCCTATACCCCGAACTAGAAATAACGTACAGGTATGTGATTTTGCCCAGGAGGGCCGTCCTGCCACAGTATATGTGTGGGGCAGTCCGCAAGGAGTTAACCACTTCTTGACCACCCGCCGTCATGTGACACCAGCAAAATGGCTCGATATCGCAAACCGCCGTCAAAGGGACAACGTCTATCTGAAGACGAAACGTGCGTTAGGGAGGACACGTTGACATCATCGCCTTCGAGTTTACATGTTGCTAGCAGGCCGGTTGTTTTTATGCTGTCTATGTGCATTGTTCTTATACTGAAATGTAAGTGCATGACCTTTACTTTTAATAAATAGAGGTGTTACAGTGTTACACTATACAAGCTTTTTATTTCATGGTGGATACTGATCTAATGGGGGAACGGACTTGGAGTGTGGTATATCTGAATATTGAATTATGGGGGAGAGGAATCTCTTTATTCCCTAAGGGGACCCTGGCTGGGTGAAAAGTCTAGGGGCTTTTCCTACTTATGTCTGGTGAGCAGATTTAGTATTTGGTGACGGATTCCCACAAGATTATCTGCTGCCTTCATACACCGGGTGCCCCATTCCCCTTCCCCTTACTATGAAAATGTGCTGCTTTGTTTATCTGAACATTTTTCTACAATAAGGACATATATGCTGGACTTGATCGAAGATTCACACCTTCATTTGGCTTCAGTTTCCTATGGAGAATGTTTTTTATGATTATTCCTTAATATCCTATTGTGCAGGACTTTTGGTATAGGGGGTATTTACCCAAATTTTTTATTATACGGACATTTTTTATTATATGGACATTTATATTTAGATGGTAACGTTTGCCCCACACATTGCATGGGGAATATATGTATCTAATTTATGCTGTTTTAGAAGCAATTTTTCCAGCGGTGTAGTCTTCAGTTTAGCGCAGCTAAAGAGCAGCTGAGAATTACACAGCTCCACCACACAGGATGGTCCTGTCTGCAGTTTAGTAACACATACAGGTTTTATCCCTCCCCCAATCTGTGACTAGACACTGAAAAGAGAAGTAGCAAAACGATGAGCTAATTTCTCTGTCACTCTGCTCTCTCCTCCTATTAACATGCTTGCACTGCAGCACAACTGATGTGGTCTGTGTGCTTTTTCTCTATTCCCCAATCTTGGCTCTGTTGAAGGGGGACTTCAAGAGGCTGATATCAGTCACATTGAGGTACTTTCATGGCTAGCGTAACAGGATGGATTATTGGCCAAATTAACAACAGAGAGTAACTGCAACTTACAATTTACTAAAGAGGCACAAAGTTACAGTCAACAATGCAAAACGGTCAGAGTGGCAAACAGCATGAATGCACTGCAGAATAATGGAAAGCATATAATGAAAGATTCACAAACATGGACTCACAGCAATGAATCTGTAGCTCAGTCAGGGCATAGCAAAGTCTCTATAAGACTCCATATACAGCAAAGAGTCTGGCTAAGAATTACTACTACATTAAAACAGTACAGAACATAAACAATTACTTGTGCGTATTCACAAAAATCTCTCGCAGTGAAGTGGAGGCAAATTATGGTAACGCAGGCAAACGGCTGGAGGAATCCAGGGCTTGAGGAACTGGGTGGGCCACCCCACTTGGCACTGTAGTACTCTGGTGGGAATTGGGGAGGTGCTCCTCATAGTATGTCATATACCTGATAGGAGACTGAAATTACGTGGTTGGCCCCCCTTGTATCACTGGCCCAAGCACCAATGGTAGTTAAAAAGACAGTGTTGAGGAACAGGAGCAATGCGAGTGTTGGTATATGTTGTCAGAACCTTCGGCTGGAAATGCAGGCTGAGAGGATGCAACAAAACATCTCGCAGTAACCTGTCAGGGCTGGGCTCAGCTCTTCCTTTTCAGAGCAAGCCGCTCAGCTGAGGGTTAATTGCCAGTCTCAGCTTCCACTCTGTCTCACCTGATGACCATATCCTGCCTCGTTAAGCAAGCTCTGCTGATATATAAACTGCCTGGATCAGATCGCAGATGCCTTTGCCTTGGTCAATATCTCTGGAGAAATCTCTGCTGTGTTTTCCTTTGAAAGACTTTGCCTGTTTGACGTTCCCTTCTGCTTCCTGGATTCGAGACCCTGCTAGGCTGACTCTCTTCTTGGCTCCTGACCCTGCATTCCGTTTGTTTGACCTTGCTAATCACTGGACTCCTGTTTCACTGGCTCGCTCTGACCATCCGCTCTGGTTACCAAACTCTGGCTATGTTTTGACTACGTTTACTCTGTTTATATCTTTTACTTTTTTATTAAAAAGTGTGATTTTACTGCACTTTTGTGTTGGTCTGATTCATGGTTCCTGACAGAACCGCAGCACAACAAGAAGAACCAGCTGAGCTTAAAGGGAAACTCTAAATGTACTGCAGGTTCAGAAGGCGGGGTACTTAGTGCTCCCGTTCAGCCTATTGACAGGAACACACAGAAATTACTGGAGCTGATGCTGGATGCAGCCAGAGCGTGGACCCGATAACAGAATGGAGCCAAATCAGAGAACAGAAGCATAGTCACATAGGTAGCCAAGGTCAGCAGCAATTTGGCAGCAAGATACAGAATCATAAGCCAAATCAAAGTCATTAGCAGAGGCGAGGTCAGGAACTGGTAAGCAATGGTACATGCAGATTCCAAGATCAGGTCAGTAGCTGGAATCATATACAGGACACAATCAGAGCACAGCTGAAGACCAATCAGGACTGACATTGGGTTAGGACATCCCTTCCATAGGCCATGTGGCACCAGCATTGACTGTGAATGTGCACCCATGTTTGCGTGTAAGGCAATGCACAATTCTTCATGCATGTGCACGCCTGACCGTGATTTTATGTACAGCACCTGCACATGTCTCTGAGCCAGTTGGCTCACAGGAATTCCCCAACACAGTAGCTACCTCTGTCTCATCAGGTGTGGAGCTGATTAGGTATGGGCCGAACACCCCCTGGTTTGGTTTGCACCAGAACTTGAGAACAGGCAAAAAATTTGTGCGAACTCGCATTAAAATCAATGGGAATCGAACATGAAAAATCGAAAGTGCTCCTATTAAAGGCTTATATGCAAGTTATTGCCCTAAAAAGTGTATGGGGACCTGGGTCCTGCTCTAGGGGACACGTATCAATGCAAAAAAAAAGTTTTTAAATCAATAGTTTTTTCAGGAGCAGTGCTTTTAATAATGCTTAAAATGAAACAATAAAAATGAAATATTCCTTTAAATATCATGCCTGGGGGGTCCCCTTGGTCTGCCTGTAAAAGGGCACACCTCTGTGATGTTTATAACATAGCCAGGGCAAAATTAAATTTGCACAGGAAAAATTGCCATTTAAAACCACTCGCGGTGCCCTGCAATAAAGATCAAATCACTGAAAAGGCATTGCGTTGCCCCCCCCCCCCCCAGTCCATACCAGGCCCTCCAGGTTTGGTATGGATTTCAAGGGGAACCCCGCACTAGATTTAAAAAAAAAATTGCGTAGGGTTCCCCCCAAAGTCCGCAACAGACCCTTCAGGTCTGGTATGTATTTTAAGGGGAACCCTACCCAAAAAAAATTGCGTAGGGGTCCTTTCAGGTCTGGTATGGATTTTAAGGGGACCCGTGCCTAAATTAAAAAAAGAATGACGTGCCTCCCCCCCAAAGTCCATACCAGGCCCTTCAGGTCTGGTATGGATTTTAAGGGGAACCCCATGCCAAATTTAAAAAATAAAAAAGGACGTAGGGGTCTCCCAAAATCCAAACCAGACCCTTATCCAAGCACGCAGCCCTGGCATGGCAGGAGGGGGTGGGGACGAGTGAGTGCCCCCTCCAAACCATACCAGGCAACATGCCCTCAACATGGGAAGGATGCTTTGAGGTCCCCCCAAAGCGCCTTGTCCCCATGTTGACGGGGGGAAGGGCCTCAACCCCACAACCTTTGCCAGTGGTTGTGGGGGTCTGTGGGAGGGGGGCTTATCAGAATCTGGAAGCCCCCTTTAATAAGGGGACCCAAGATCCCAACCCCCCTATGTGAATAGGTATGGGGTACATTGTACTCCTCCCCATTCACCAAAAAAGGAGTAAAGTGGTACAAAACACAAGAGGTCGTTTTTGACAAGTCCTTTATTGTGTAAAATAGCTCTTCTTCTTCTTTCTTCCTCCATCTTCTCCTGCCCCGGTCCTTCTTCTGGTCTTCTGCTTCTTCTTTAGGTCTTCTTTCTTCCTCTCTTCATCTTCAATCTTCATCTTCTTCTTTCACAGGCCCCGCTCCCGCTGCTGCCGTCCAGAGGCATCTCCCAGAATGAGTTTGACATTTCTTCTATAAGAAGGGGCGGGGCCATCCGGTGACGTAAATGATGTCAGAAGGGGGCGGGTCACCCATTTACGTCACCGGGTGGCCCTGGCCCTTCTTATAAAAGAAATGTCAAACAGAAGACCGCCCATTCTGGGAGACGCCTCTGGACGGCAGGGCTGTGGCAGTGGGAGAGGGGGCGGTGAAAGAAGAAGGGAGAAGAAGGGAGAAGAAGTTGAAGATTGAAGACAAAGAGAGGAAGAAAGAAGACTGAAAGAAGAAGCAAAAAAAGACCAGAAGGACCGAGGCAGGAGAAGATGGAGGAAGAAAGAAGAAAAGCTATTTTACACAATAAAGGACTTGTCAAAAACTGCCTCTTGTTTTTTGTACCACTTTACTCCTTTTTTGGTGAATGAGTAGGGGTACAATGTACCTCATGCCTATTCACATGGGGGGTTGGGATCTGGGGGTCCCCTTATTAAAGGGGGCTTCCAGATTCTGATAAGCCCCCCGCCCGCAGACCCCCCCACAACCACCGTCATGGGTTGTGGGGATGAGGCCCTTCTACCCATAAACATGGGGACAAGGTGCTTTGAGTGGGACCTCAAAGCACCCTCCCTATGTTGACGGCATGTGGCCTGGTATGGTTTGGAGGGGGGGCGCTCGCTTGTCCCCACTCCCTCCTGTCATGCCAGGGCTCCATGCTCGGATAAGGGTCTGGTTTGGATTTTGGGGGGACCCCTACGCCATTTTTTTTACATTTTGGTGCGGGGTTCCCCTTAGAATTCATACCAGACCTGAAGGGCCTGGTTTGGGTTTTGGGGGGACCCCCACACCATTTTTTTTTTAATTTGGCCCGGGGTTCCCCTTAAAATCCACTCCAGACCCCAAGGGCCTGGTTTGGATTTTAGGGGGGACCCCCAAGTCATATATATACACTAGGAAGGTGTATATATATATATATATATATATATATATATATATATATATTCTTGCACTGCCTGCACTAACTTCACTGTACACTAAACTGCCTGTATATAGATCGCTCTATCTATCTATCTATCTATCTATCTATCTATCTATCTATCTATCTATCTATCTATCCTATCTATCTATCTATTTATCTATCTATCTTTCACAATGCACAATAATCAGCTAGCTACACTAAACTGCCTGCACGCCGCTAGCTAAGCTCACTCTCTATCCACTGTTATATACACACTGTACAAACGGCTTTATATAGTGTGGGGAATGGATTGAGGCTGCCTTTAGCCAATCATATCTCTCACAGCAGAGCGCTCTGTGATTGGCTAAAGCATGCAGGTCATGTGCATGCTTTGGCCAATCAACGGACGGCATTTCCCCCGCCATTGGAATGCCTTATGGGGCGCTCAAAGATCCCGCAAATGCCCCATAATGTTCGGGATGCGCCGAACAGGCAAACCCCCGATGTTCGAGTCGAACTGGGGGCCTATCCCTAGAGCTGATATACAATTAATGATGTATTAATGAGTAGAGAGCTACATTAATTTGTATAATTCATATCTGCCTGGATATCAGTACATGTTTCCCTTCCATTGCATTGTTTCTAATAGGGTTTGAAGGATACTGACAAAATCAATCATGTTAAAGTCATAGGATAGATATGGGATTACACCTTTGGCATAGTTATCTTTATAATTCTTATAATTATAACTCTTATAAACAAAGACAGTATGGAACTGGCTGAGACATTCGTTTTTCTGACTGCAAGTCTTCTCTTAACTCAGTAAGTACTAAACAGAACACACATTCAAAAGACTCTTTGGGTGGAAAAAGAGCCCTGGGCCTATGGAAGCCAACCAAGTCATGCTGTAAATTTAAAAATATTATGTCTGAGATGAGTACACACTGTAATGATGCTAACATTCTGAACATTGTCCTTATTTTAAAGGTAACCTGTGAATGTTATAAGAATTATGGGAGTTTAGAAGGTGTATGCTGAACTTCACAGAACAAAATGAATCAAAGTTTCCACTACTGATGGATATTTTTAAGGCTATTGGCATTCAATTATTTAAGCTTCAAAATAAGCTCTCACTGAGCTTTGTAGCTGCAGGTACTGTGGAGTAATTCATTATCAAAGTTTACAACAAGAAGACTTTCACTTTCAACTACTTAGTTCATTATATCCCCCTTGCAGTAGCTTGGCAGCCCTCCAGATGTCTAATCTATAATGTAAACACAGAACAGGTGCTGTGGGAGTAAGGGAGCAGAGTGTTAAGACCCATCTTGATTAACTTCAGTAATTCTGCTGGGAAATATGAAGATGAAATATTTAACAGTGCCTGCAGCTATGAAGGTTAGTGAGGACTTGTGTTATAGTAATTATAAAGGCAGAAGGTTTTTTATCTTGCATTTTATGCATTAAGATAAAAAGCCTCTTGTGTGCAGCAGCCCCTCTCAGCCCCCCTAATACTTACCTGAGCCCCATCTAGATCCAACAATGTTGTAGGAGTGTCTCTGCTGCCCGGGACTCCCTCCTCATTGCCTGAGACAGCAGTGCAGCGCCATTGTCTTCCAATGCTGTCAATGAAAGTCATTCAGCCTGTCTGAATGGACACATGGAGCTGCAGCTCGGCTTGGGTGCCCCCAAAGCAAGCTGCTTGCTGTGGGGGCACTCAACAGGAAAGAGGGGCTGGGAGCACCTAAGAGGGACCAGAGAAAAGCAGAATCCAGGCTGATATGTGCAAAACCATTTCACAAAGCAGGGAAGTAGAACATGTTTGTTATTTTTAACAAAAAAAAAACTGAATTTAGTATCACTTTAAACCATTTTTTCTATTTATTTCAAATATGTACAGTATATAATCCATAATCTGGCCACATATTTTGTGTTAAACTGTTTGCCATTTATGAGTAAAGAAGTTCCTTAGGTATACTGTGTGTGGACAAATATTTCCTTCTTGAGTTTAGGGAAACATTGGACAGATAAACAGATCTTTAGCCTAGCATAATTAAATATTCTGTAGGGTTGATTTACTAAAACTGGACAGTGTAAAATCTGGTGCAGATGTGCATAGTAACTTCAGCTTGTTCAGTTGGGCTTTGAAAAAAGACCTGTAAATTTATAAGTTTCAATCCAATGCTGCACCAGATTTTGTGACTTATCTGTAAAATCATTTTCTTGGAGTACAGTACAGCAGGATACACAACTTTAGTCATAACATTTAGTCATGGGTTCAAGTGATTCAATACTGGAAAACAAAGCTGCTAGGACAGCTCCATATAAGCCCTCTTACTCCCAGCAAGCCTCAGTTTTGTAACTAGCAATAGGGAGGTCACAAAGAACAGAGGGCAGGGACCTCTGTCCTGGACAGTACAAGGCTTAACCACTTAAGGACCGGAAGGATTTCCAGCTTTAGGACCGGAGCCCTTTTTGCGATTCGGCGCTGCGTCGCTTTAATTGACAATTGCGCGGTCGTGCGACGTTGTACCCAGACAAGAAACACTGGAGGGATAACGATCAATGTTTTGACTCCGAACGACCCTCATTCTCCCGAATATACCTCGACAGGATCGTCGAAACAAAAGGTCATAACTTAGTGAACTTGGGTACTGATTTACAATACTGATTTCAACACATAGGACGACATGACATGAGGTTCTTTTACTAAAATGTCTATTCAGTGTTTTAGACCACGTCGTAACCTAACTTTGAATATTTAAATGTCCAGAAAAAAGTTTCGGGTTGACTTGTTCGACTTCAATGATACGTGTAGACGTGGTCTAAAATGTGACAGGTCAAAATCATTTAGTT
>BLSH010045673.1:944907-962261 GCA_018402905.1 Glandirana rugosa | reverse complement strand
AGAGCAACAGCACAGACAGCAGTAGTAAAGTAATCTATCTCAGGATGCAGGATGAGGTCTTAAAATGGCTAAAATCTGTCCCTCACGCCGTCAGCTACCTTTCCCTACACTAACCCAAGGAGCATGTGACTGCAGCACTGTGACTCCAGCTTATAAAGAGGCTGGGTCACATGATGCACCGGCCAATCACAGCCATGCCATTAGTAGGCATGGCTGTGATGGCTTCTAAGGGCAAACCAGTGAAACGCTTGTTGATTGGCTGCCCTGCAGCTTCTCAACACGTGGAGTAAAATAGCAGAACCCCGGACCGAACCCGAACGATTTTTGAAATGTCCGGGTCCGGGTCCGTGCCACGGACACCCTAAAGTTCGGTACGGACCCAAACGTTACAGTCCGGGTTCGCTCAACACTAATTGCTAACCAGGGGTTATTCACAGACCACTGAAGAGCAGAAAGGGTTAATGGCCATACATCACTAGGTCCAGCGTTGCCAACTTACCAGATTGAAATTTACTGACACAACACCCAAAATTTACTGGCACAGCCAAGTTTTTACTGCCATTTCCAAAAGTTATAAAATTACAGTTTTAAGTGCAAATTTCATTATGTATACTACAAACAATTACAATATGCAATCAGCAATGTGATTTAAGGTAGATATTAAGGCAAAAAACATATTTCCTATTTTATTTTTATAGTAAATAAGTAGCTCAGGGATAGGACTCAGGGGGGCAAGAAATTAGAATGGACGCACACACACATGAAATGACTCTCACAGTGACACTGACAGCAGTGTGCAGCAGCAGCACAGATGATGATGACACCTCACCCACACGTCCCCTCCTGAGTCACAGTGATAGTCTCTCTCCACGCCAGGTGGTCCCTTCAGTCCACTCCAGTCCAAAGAGTAGTCCTGCTCCCGGCTTGCCTTGCTCCTGTCCCGCAGACCCGCACACAAGGCTCCCTTGCACCATGGCACCACACGACAGGCTCAGGCACCGCCTCTGCCAGACCCATCCCCCCGCTGGCGCCATCCAAACACACTGTAGCAGGCACTGGGATGGTCTCGGCTGGCTCTGGACCGGAACTGTGCATGTGCAGTTCTGAGCCGATTGTCACAACCATATTTTTTACTGGCAATCTTTTCCTGTCACTGGCATTTACTGGCAGGAGAAAAGTGACAGTTTTTACTGGCTGCCAGTAAAAATACTGATGGTTGGCAACACTGTTTAGGTCACCATAGGCTGCTGTCCAACAGTAAATAGTGAATTGCCCACAAGATTGTCTGACCCGCCACTTTAACCACTTGCCGACCGCCGATTGGCATCTGACGGCGGCAAAGTGGCTCGTTCCCGCAAATCGCCGTCATACGACGGCGGCTGCGGGAACGAGTTTAGTGAGCGCGCGCGCGCCGCCGGAGGCGCACCCGTGCGCTCACTGTGTCCAGGGAGGGCCAGGGAGCGGGTGCGGCGGCTTTGATTGCCGCTGGCCACCCGCGATGGCCCCCCCGGAGCGAATGAGCGGAGGTCCGTGTATGTAAACACGGACCTCCGCTCTGTGTGAGGGGGAAGGGCTGTGATCACAGCCTTCCTGTACGTGAAGGCTGTGACCACTTCCCTTCCCCTGTTAGGGCAGTCCCCATACAGTTAGAACACACCCAGGGAACATAGTTAACCCTTAGAGCGCCCCCTGCAGGTTAACCCCTTCACTGCCAATGGCATTTACACAGTAATCAGTGTATTTTTATACCACTGATTGCTGTATAAATGCCAATGGTCCCAAAAAAGTGTCAAAATGGTCCGACATGTCCGCTGAAATATCGCAGTACCGCAAAAAATCGCAGATCGCCGCCATTATTAGTAAAAAATAAAAAAAAATAAAAACCCCAAAAATGAATTCTCATCATCCGTAAACGCGACCACTTTTGCGCAACCCAATCAATAAACGCCGATTGTGATTTTTTTTATAGCAAATATGAGGAAGAAAATAAATCGGCCAAAAAAAGGTGAAAAAAAATGTTTTTTTATATTTTTTTTTTTGATTTGTGTTTTAGGAAAAAGTAAGAAATTTGGGTTTTTTTGCAAAATTGTTGCTCTTCTTTTGTTTATAGCGGCGATCAGAAATGACGCAGAGGGGATCAAATACCACCAAAAGAAAGCTCTATTTGTGGGAAAAAAAGGACGCAAATTTCGTTTGGGTACAACGTCGCACGACCGCGCAATTGTCAGTTAAAGCGACGCAGCGCCGAATCGCAAAAAGGGCTCCGGTCCTAACGCTGGAAATCTTTCCGGGGCTGAAGTGGTTAACAAATCATTTTCAAGGAACATACATTTTTATTCTGATACTGGACTTCTCACAATAGTAAAAATTTATATCATGTAAAAAACCTAATTACCGTAATAACATAAAAAAATAACATGTAATAAATTCTAATCATTAACAAAAATCAAGAAAATGTTGCTATGCTTTATTTACGACTATATACCTTGAGGCTGTTTTATTGAAGAAAAGAGCCAGATTACTTAGCTTAGTAATTGAGACAAAGCTGCATTCACTTTATATACCCAATCATGTGCAAGAGAGATTTAGAAAACAGGCTTTTTGATGATACATAGTTGGATGATTAAAGTAAACTCAGCTTCACCTTACTCAGTTTGCTCAGTGAACAGTCTTTATTTTTTAGCAAATCAATGCCACATTCTATTACTGTACAAATAAGTTAGACAATTGTTTCAGCAACTTTACAGTGCTATTAATATTTTTTCAATTTGCCTGAATACATTGTATTGTTATATCATAGTATATGTTATATTTTACCATATCTAAATTTGGCAGTATATTACATCCATAAAGATGATCCACACAACCGCTGTTGCTCTAAAATCTTGCTCTTATTTAGGAAACCGCAGTGTACAGTAAGCAGGTACAGTCAGTGGACATGCTTCAGCTTACATGGCTATGATTAAAGCAGTGTAGGCTGAAATGCATCAACTGACTGTACCTGCTTACTGTACACTGTTGTTTCCTGAATAAGAGCAAGATTTTAGCCCAACAGCGGTTGTACGGCTCATGTTTATGGATCGTTACTCCCAGATGGGCGACTGTGGGTCAGGCACCTGTGAGCTCTGTTGATGGTGGACTATATGGGTAGTAGCACTGAAATCTTTGTTTGCCTTTAATACATAACATTTGAAATATATGCTTGGTTATTTACTGCTTGATAACCTTACTGAATTTGATTAGATTCATTTACATATTCTTCCTTTTAATGTATTATCTAGGAAACACCAAAGGATAATGTTCACCACGTCTTCCCTACAGTTGATGCTCCAGATCATGTCCACTATACAATTGGAGCTGTGATCCTGGCAGTAGGAATAACAGGAATGCTGGGTAACTTCCTAGTCATCTATGCTTTTTGCAGGTACTGACATGTCCCACTCTAGAGACTGCCAAACGTTATCATAATGTTAAACTGGTATGGAACTTTTGACGTACACTTCATTTGGATTATGCAGTGCATATTCCTCAAAGATAATTTCCAGGTATAGATATTTTTACATAGTTACATTGGTCCAGCTTGTAACTATGCATTTGCCATACCCGGGATGCTAGAAATCACTGTAGTAGGCACCATGACTACAGTGATCTCCCCTAACTTCTGGCTCCTACGCCAAGTGTCAGCTATGTTGCATGATGAACACAGGAGGCTGCCCAATCAGCATGGGCATTGTTCAGAGAACACTTTGCATTTTCTAAACCTGAACAAATGCATCTATATAAATATCCATTCTGGGTATTCATCTTGAAAGCTGAACTCCAGGGAAACAGGTTTATTTTTCAGCTCATGTCTATGCTGTAGGCTTGGTGTACAGTAGAGCTCAGATTGGGTTTGGGAAAACAGCCAAATTTTAGTATTTCTTGCACCATAAGACGCACTTTTTTCCCCGCAAAAAATGGGGGAAAGTGTACCTGCGTCTTATGGTGCGAATATAGCTTAACAATGCCACCTGGAACTTATTCTCTCTGGAGAAAAGACGCTTGAGAGGGGATATGATTTTAATGTACAAATACTGTACTGGTGACCCCACTATAGGGACAAAACTATTCAGCGCAAGGGAGTACACAAAGACATGCGTCCATTCACTAAGAATAGAAGAAAGGCGGTTTAACCTTAAAATGCGTAGAGGCTTCTTTACGGTAAGAGCAGTGAGAATGTGGAATTCTCTTCCACAAGCAGTGGTCTCTCCCGGAAATGTAGATACATTCAAAAAACTACTAGATGCACACCTAAGGGACCAAAGCATTGAGGGATATAAAATGTAATACTGATATGAAAGCACACACATGGGTTGAACTTGATGGACTCAAGTCTTTTTTCAACCTCACTAACTATGTAACTATGTAACCTAATGCCGCCACCGTGTAACATACCTGGCTAGTCGCGGTGCCTTGACACGGCCGCAGAAGGGAGAAAGCCGGCGGCATCTTCTAAGGTAAACAGGCGGGCAGTTAAAATCATTTTTGGGACCGTCAGGGCCCCAGCAGCATGGCTGGGTGGAAATATCCATCCAAGGACGCTAGCGGCAGGAGAGGAGGCCCAGTGTGCATGCCGCCCAGTGTTACACCCACCCGACATCATTACGTGTTGCTCCGCACACTGGGCCTTCTCATCTGCTGCTATCCTGTGTTCGGTCGCTTCCCATGGAAAGTGTCTCGCTTGCCTCAGGAGAGGCATTGTAGGAGAAAAAAAAAAAAAAAACAGTGACAGCAGATCCAGGGTGCCTTCACTTGCCTTAGGAAAGGCATTGTAAGAAAGGAAAAAAAAAAAAAAAAAAAACATAACATTTACCACAACCCACAGTAAACCTAAATTTTAATGTGAAAGATATGAATTTTAATAAGAATAAAAGTAAAAAAAAAATTATATTAAAAATAGATTTACAAAAACCCCTAATTGATCGTTTAATATAAGTTCTAGTAGCTGGGAGGGTAAGTTATACATAGCTGGGAAAGGTATATATGTGTTAATCATACACTCCCTTCTCTTAAAGTGACAAACAACTTTTGTATTCAGAAGGGAAGATTTAATAGATGGAAAGTTGAAAAAATTACTGAAGTTCTGCTTTAATGTCATTGTTGACTGCTGTTCACTTTACATGGTTGAAATGTTATTCTGTTATAGTTTACTAAATATTTTAGTACACCATTTGGTTCAGAATATTTTTTTTCTAGTTTTCCTCCCCTAAAACCTAGGTGTGTCTTATGATCAGGTGCAAAAAATACGGTACTCATGCTGGTTGCATTTAAAATACATAAGAATTTTTTTTCATGATCACAGAACTGCATTCATTGATGCTTTTTATGTGCCCAGAGTTCAGCATTACAAATATAAACCAGCAACCTTTGTAGTTTAATATGCAAAATATGATGTTTGCTAAGATGTGTGTGATTGTATTACACATCAGCTAATTTTGTTGCATGCTTTGTTTTTTTATAAGAAGAGAATCTTTGGAAAAGTAGGATAAATGTCAAACTTTAATTATATTATTTCTTGCTGGATTTGCTGGATATCATCCAGTTTCTATATTTAATGTGATCTAACTTTAACTTAAAGCTAATCAGGTTAAGAAAAGCGGATTGAAACAGTACTCTGAAATCTACTTACAAAATTGACTATATGGGCCAGGTAACCTGCATGCATTCTTCTTGGTTTACAATTCGCATAATGCAAAGGGTTACACAACAGTAACCTAGAACAAGGCCAAGCAAAACACGTGGGAAATGATGGTAACTTTGCACAATGGCCTTGGCATCCCAGTCTCTTAGAAAGTACTTCATAATAATATTTAAAGTAAAAAAGCTGTGATCTACAGTTGTTTGCAGGAATACAACATCCAGCTCTATGAAGTATACAGTTTGTGACACTCCAGTGGTAATCCCAAGGTGGTTGTGAACATAAAACTGAGTCCCTTATAACACACTTTCCAAATCATTAGGAGAAGCTGCCTTTCTCACTTGCTAAGCAAAGTGTTACTAAACCCAGGATCCCACATTCACTATATCTGATCTACCACAGTACACAGAACATGGAAATGCAATAGCTTTAATAAACATGCATTGCTAAATACCTTTTCTCATCAACAGTATATAGCAGTCTTGTGACTTCTATCAGTGTCTGGTTAAAGCTTGTAGGAGAAGTTTTCTTTCTCCTCTGACTGTCCTATGAAGCCGCAGGACCCCTGACCCTCTGTCTGGAAAGTGCTTATTGGCCCTGTGCTGATCACATCCCAAAAAAAAAAAAACTCTAGCAATACACACCAGGCTGAGCATGTGCTGCTTGCCCCCAAATCTCTGTTCTATCAGGAGATGGTTTGGGGACAATGAAAGACGGTGGAACAAAAAAGACAAGATCAAACAGTCTTTTTACACAATGCAGAAGATCAACCCCTTAACAGCATTAACCCCTTATGTTCCACAGTGAGTATAACAAGCATGCTTTACTGTAAATACAGACTGCTTTTACCGTTGTGAGTTTAGTAACACTTAAATTGGAGTCTTTTGTGACCTTATTACTACCAAGCAATTTTGTCATTTGTTGTGGCACATCTATGCGTCACAGTCATTTTCTATCTTGTTGATACCTCCTACAGGTATAGCTGACCCCTAAATTTTACAATGGCTTAAAAAATACGCCAGGGCTTTCAACTGTTAAATTTTACAGCCAGTGCCCTCATGTGTTATCTACAGAGCCACATCATTTCTCTTTCTTGTCCAGGTTTATTTTTTCCTGTACAGAACTAGCACATTCAATGCAGCTGATGACTGCCTAGTGTTCCTTTCCAGTCTTTGGTGTTTGACACGGCGGTGGGCCATCTGTATAGATGAAGCTAGCTTCTCAAACCCAAGGTTAGATGTTTGCACTGGTTAGATAGTTAAATGATGGCAGTGTGTAACCCCCAAATGTCTGCCATTGACTGCTCAAGTTTTCAAAATAAAAAAACAGGAATGCTGGTGATTCTTAAGCAAAAGTGACATCAGTGCATGTTGGCTAGGGAGCTCTTTATACAGCATGCAGTCAGAATTCAATTTTAATTAGTAGTCATATAGCCAATGCATTTTGGGGGGTTTAGGACACCCCTTTCTGCAGGACTATAGAAAAGAAAACAACACATATACAATTTAATGTTTGGAGACAATGTTTGGACTTAAGGGGTGGAGCAAACAATATGGGCACCTTATGTGAAACTGTAGAAAAAACATTGACAAAAAAATATATATTTAAGAGATTGGCACCCTGTGAACAAAATAAGCTGGAAAAAATGATGATGTTGCTGCCCCTTTAAAGCCACAAATGGCATCCAGGTGTAACAGTAAAGATAAAGGTTTTGGCGCTGACCCAGCTCAGTGCATATACAAATTATTCAAAGCATAGTAGTTGATGATACATTTGTGATTGACATAAAGTCAATAAGTCCTTCTATATGTAGACAATTAAATAAGTAGTAATAAACCCATGCGATGTGACCCAACACCTTGTGAGATAATGTTATAATCCAACAGTATGAGTGGCAATAATCCACCAGTGTGCAGCTTGGGTAAGGGCGGCAACTCACCAGATATTTTGACCCCCTTTTTACAAGATGGTCAAAAGTCGCTTGTGGAAAGCCAATGTTTCCATTTCCAGTGTGTCTTCTCCCCCTTGGACTCTGCACCCAGCTATATTGGTGAAAATAACTCCGCAAGGGACAATGATAGATACTATCATAGTGTAGTATATTTTATTGCCGCCCTTACCCAAGCTGCACACTGGTGGATTATTGTCACTCATACTGTTGGATTATAAGATAATCTCACAAGGTGTTGGGTCACATCGCATGGATTTATTACTACTTATTTAATTGTCTACATATAGAAGGACTTATGGACTTTATGTCAATCACAAATGTATCATCAACTACTATGCTTTGAATAATTTGTATATGCACTAAGCTGGGTCAGCTCCAAAACCTTTATCTTTACTGTAGAAAAGACTAGCCGAATATATACCTTAGTAAATTAAGACAGACAGACTAAATTAGCCAAAAGTATTTTTTGTTAGTTCCTGGAAAATAATAAAGTTAATTAAAAGAAATGATAATACTAATATTGGTAGTAGTGACTCCTGTGACTCTGTGTAAGGTGCTACTACACTCACCACACCTTGTCTGCCATCTATGTTACCACAAAAGCTGATCACCAGGCTCCATCCCAATGGTCCCTATAGAAACAATTGTTTACTAGGATGGATTCCAGAAGCCTCTGCAAAAATCTGTCAAGTACTGCATGTGTAAAGGAGACCTACCACTCCTTTACCCATATATATCTTCCTATTTTATATTACAGCTAATGAACAAATGACTCTAATAATTGAAAAAATAGAACTTCCAGGCTGTCAAATATAGAAACTTCTGAAGTTGTTGACACAATTCTATATATTAGGTCCATTCTATCATATTTTCATCAAAATGTTTAATTCACAAATAAATTTAGTGTGGAATTATTTTCTTCCCCGTGATATAGATAATTAACTATTAAACTGATAAAGTTACTTGTAATTTGTCACAATAGAGGGAGGCACAATAAATGTAAACTAGTGTGACATGTACTTGAACATAGACATTGATTATTTCATAACCTTCTTGTACTTTAAACCTTTATCAAATGTGAAGCCAGAGGTTGCCGTGAAGATCTGAAGAAGCAACTGATGCATTATCTAATCAGAATGTGTAATCCCCATATTTAGTAGTCAGACCTAATCTCATCAAGTGTAGAAAATGCCCCTGATCCCCAAGCTCAACATCACCCAAATCCAGAAAATCAGTGAAGGAGGTCACTTTTAATTTCCTGCAAATGATAGAAGAGAGCATGCAGTAGGGCAGTAGCTGAACCTAAACTGGATAATTAAATGCTGCTGAGCAGTGCAAGCTAATATAGGCTAAATTCAATTTCTCTTCTGTCATTTGGCAGCTGTTTTTCACTGGTCATCACAGCTTTGCATTAATGAAGCCTCAATCTTCTTTTTATATAGGAGTAGGAGTCTTCGCTCTCCAGCCAACATGTTCATTATCAATCTAGCTATTACTGACTTCTTAATGTCCGTAACTCAGGCACCAGTGTTTTTTGCAGCAAGCCTACATAAGAGGTGGATCTTTGGAGAGAAAGGTAAATAAAACATTTTAAGTAACACTGAGCATGGTCATTAAACAAGTAGGTCACTCTCATCACAGTATTGAATTTTCACTGTATTTCTCATAGTTGTAGTTTTAGTAACCTTTTCAATCACTCTCTGATCATAACCTAAATTAAAGGGTTTGTTATAATTTGTATCAATGCCAGAATGATTACATTGATTATTTGTAATAGAGCAAGTGCAATAATTATTACAAATCATTTCTAAAAAAAAGATAGTGGTCAAACCTACTGAAATAGATACAAAAATGTAGATGAGAATCAAATTCTATATACAGTATCTCACAAAAGTGAGTACACCCCTCACATTTTTGTAAATATTTTATTCTATCTTTTCATGTGACAACACTGAAGAAATGGCACTTTGCTACAATGTAAAGTAGTGAGTGTACAGCTTGTATAACAGTGTAAATGTGCTGTCCCGTCAAAATAACTCAGCACTAGTGTTTGTAGGGCAGCCAATCAACAAGCGTTTCACTGGTTTGCCCTTAGAAGCCATCACAGCCATGCCTACTAATGGCATGGCTGTGATTGGCCAGTGCATCATGTGACCCAGCCTCTATATAAGCTGGAGTCACTTGATGCTGCAGTCACATGCTCTCTGAGACTCTGAATAGTATAGGGAGAGGAAGCTGCCAGCGTTTTTGTGAGGGACAGATTGCAGACATTTTAACATCTGATCCTGCATCCTGAGATTACTACTACTGTTGCTGAGGGACAGATTGCAGAAATTTGAGAATCGAGATTTCACATACTGCTGCGTTGAGTGATTGCAGATCAAACTCTGCATAACACAACAATCGCTATGATCGTACACAAGGATCAGATTGTGGGAGTAATTTGAGATTTCACATACTGCTGCTTTGAGTGACAGATTGCAGATCAAACCCTGCCTAACACAACGATCGTTACGATCGTACACAATGATCAGATTGTGGGATCGTACCCAACGATCAGATTGTGGGAGTAATTTGAGATTTCACATACTGCTGCTTTGAGTGACAGATTGCAGATCAAACCCTGCATTACACAACAATCTGACTGCAGTAGGTAGAGGCTTCTGCTTAGAGGGACAGATTATTGCTCAAAAATCATTGCCTACTCCTATAGGGCCAGGTTCCAGCTGTTGCTATAAGTGACACATTCTTGTTCAAAAATCATCTCCTAGTTCTAAAGGGAGAGCTTCCAGCTGTTGCTGTAAGTGACACATTATTGTTCAAAAATAATCTCCTAGTTCTAAAGGGAGAGGTTCTAGCTGTTGCTGTAAGTGACACATTATTGTTCAAAAATCCTCTCCTAGTTCTAAAGGGAGAGCTCCCAGCTGTTGGTGTGAGCGGTGCATTTCTTGCACCAAAATAAAAAGTCCGACTACGTTGGTGTTTTAAAAAAAAAAAAAGGTATTAATAAATACTTACATAGGGCTACATAGTACATTTGTGGGCACAATGAGGAGAGCAAATAAGGGATGTGGTCATGGTGCTGCTGATGATGCTGGTGCTGCTGGTGTTGGTGTTGTTGGTGAACCTTCTGTTGTAGGATGTGGTCGAGGTGTGCCAGCTACACGCACAAGGGAAAAACCTTCCTCAGGTAGCCAACAGAACCTTCACCAGTATATGGTAGACCCGAATGCCCCTCAACGATTGGTGAGGCCAGAACAAGTACAGGCGATAGTAGATTGGGTGGCTGACAATGCCTCCAGTTCCTTCACATTGTCTCCCTCCCGATCCCTTGATGAAAGCTCAGAGTTGGCACCTGAACCCCATGGCCATCTGTCTTTCACCTCAGCCCCTTGTAAATTAGCCAAGCAGTCTGAGCCCCAAGTCCTGCAAGAGACGCTTATGCTTTTTGATGACTCTCCTGGTGTGCTTTCCGTGGGCCATCCATATAGCGCTGCCCCAGAAGTGGAAAACATTGAGTGCACCGATGCCCAACCACTTCTGTTGCAGGATGAGGACATGGAAACACCAGCGCAGCACATCTCTGATGATGACGAAACACAGGTGCCAATTGCTGCAGCTTGCCTCAGTGTGCAGACTGACAAGGAGGGCAGTGGTGAAGGGTGGGTGGAAGATGATGTGGAGGATGATGAGGTCCTAGACCCCACATGGAATGAGGGTCATGCGAGTGACGTGTGCAGTTTGGAGGAAGAGGTGGTGGTCGCACAGAGGCACCAGCACAGCAAAAGAGGAAGCAGGTTGCAAAAGCGGAGCGAGTGTCCCCTAGACAGTAGGCCTGCTACTACCCACCGCACCCAGGGACCTAGCACACCAAAGGCAGCTCAAAGGCGTTCCCACGCGTGGCAGTTCTTCAGACAATGTGCTGACGACAAGACACGAGTGGTTTGCAAGCTGTGCAATGATAGCCTGAGCTGGGGCATAAATGTTCACAACCTGAGCACAACCCCCATGACCAGGCATCTAAATTCAAGGCACAAGCTGCATTGGAATAATTACCTCAAAATCCAAGAAAGGTCTCGGCCTCCTCCTGTTTCCTCTTCTGCTGCTGCCTCGGCCTCTTCCTCCACCTTTACAGTGACAGCGTCACCTGCCACCCAGCAAACAGACGTTATGACAGCAACGCCACCATGTCCGCCACCGTCCCCAAGCATTTCCACATGGTCCCATTGAAGCTTACAGCTGTCCATCTCCCAAACACTGGAGAGAAAGAGGAAGTACCCCCCTACCCTCACGCGACCCCTGGCCCTGAATGCCAGCATTTCAAAATTCCTGGCCTTTGAAATGCTGTCATTCCGTCTGGTGGACACGGACAGTTTCAAAAACCTGATGGTGGTGGCTGTCCCACAGTACGTGGTTCCCAACCACTACTTTTCCAGGAGAGCCATCCCTTCCCTGCACAAACAAGTCGGGGACAAGATCAAGTGTGCACTGCGCAACGCCATCTGTGGCAAGGTCCACATAACCATTGATACATGGACCAGTAACCATGGGCAGGGACGCTATATCTCGCTAACTGACACTGGGCAAATGTAGTGGCAGGTGGGCCTGAGTTGGCTAGCCATTTGGCGCATGTCCTTTCACCACTGAGGATTGCAGGGCATTTTTCTTTGCCTCCTGTTGCCTCCTCCTCCTACTGCCCTTCCTCCTCCTCGACCACCTACTCATCCGCTCAGCGTAACACCTTCACCACCAACATCAGCACATCCAGGGGGAAAGGACAGCAGGCTGTTTAAAACTGATATGTTTGGGGGATAAACCCCACACTGCGCAGGAGCTGAGGACGGGCATTGAACAACAGACCAATGAGTGGCTGTTGCCACTGAGTCTCAAGTCCGGCCTGCTGGTGTGCGACAATGGCCGAAATCTCATAGCAGCTCTGGGCCGAGTCGGTTTAATGCACATCCCTTGCCTGGCGCATGTGCTGAATTTGGTGGTACAGAATTTTCTAAAAAACTACCTGAATATGTCAGAGCTGCTGCATAAAGTGCGGGCCGTCTGTGCACACTTTCGGTGTTCTCACTCTGCTGCTGCTCGCCTGTCTGCGCTGCAGCGGAACTTCGGCCTTCCCGCTCACCGCCTCATATGCGATGTGCCCACAAGGTGGAACTCCACCTTGCACATGCTGGAGAGACTGTGCGAGCAGCAGCAGGCAATAGTGGAGTTTCAGCTGCAGCACGCACGGGTCAGTCGCTCTGCGGAACAGCAACACTTCACCACCAACGAGTGAGCCTCCATGCGAGACCTGCATAGCGTATTGTGGTGTTTTGAGTACTCCACCAACATGGCCAGTGCTGATGAGGCTGTTCTCAGCGTTACTATCCCACTTCTATGTCTCCTTGAAAAAACACTTTGGGCGATGATGGAAGAGGATGTGGCACAGGAGGATGAGGAGGAGAAAGAGGGGTAATTTCCACGGTTATAAGGCCAGTCATTCGCAAGTGGCTCGGAGGGTGGGTTCCTGCACCAGCATAGGCCAGGTCAAAAATATTCAAGCCAGGGCACAGTTCTGGAGGACGAGGAAGATGAGGAGGAGGAGGAGGAGGAATCGCAACAGGGTGGCACCCAACGCAGCTCGTGGGCATCACTGGAGCATGGCTGGGGGGATACAGAGGACACAGATGATATACCTCCCACAGAGGACAGCTTGTCATTGCCTCTGGGCAGCCTGGCACACATGGCCGACTACATGCTGCAGTGCCTGCGCAACGACAGCCGAGTTGCCCACATTGTAACTTCTTCTGATTACTGGATGGCCACCCTGCTGGATCCCCATTACAAGGACAACGTGCCGTCCTTAATTCCCTCACTGGAGCGTGAGAGGAAAATGCGTGAATACAATTGCAGAGGCGCTGCTGAGGGCATTCCCAAATGACACCGGGGGCTCAGTGGAAGCACAAGGCGAAGGCAAAGGAGGAGGAGGAGGAAGAGGCCACCAACGCAGCTGTGCCACCGCCAGCACCTCAGAAGGCAGGGTTAGCATGGCCGAAATGTGGCAAAGCTTTGTCAGCAGCCCGCCACAACAAACAGCACCACCAGCCGATAGACAACGGCCTGCAGCCAGTGTATTATCTGAACGTGTGTTTAGCATGGTAGGGGGCGTTATCACAGACAAGCGCAGCCACCTGTCCACAGCCAACGTGGACAAGCTAACCTTGATTAAAACGAACCAGGCATGGATCCCACAAGACTTGTCTGTACCTTGTGCAGAATAAACATTTAGACCGGACTCACACAGCCATTCGTATACTTGTTTTTTTGAATAGGTCTCAATATTTTGGGGGCTACCCCAATTATAAACAAACAAAAAAAAAACAGTGTTGGCTACCTCCTCCTTGACCACCGCCACTTCCACCTACACTGCCACGGTCACGGCCTAGTCAACCTCTAGGCTCCTACTCCACATCCATCCCCCCCCTTCCCATTTTTTTTATTTGATTTTAATTTATTTTCCCTGTCCCCATTTTTTTGTAGGGCACTTGCCCTACTCTTACCCCCATTTTACTTCCTTTTGCAGCCCTCTAGCACTTGCCAGGACTTTGTTACAGCCATTTTTGTGCCTAAAAGTTCGGGTCCCCATTGACTTCAATGGGGTTCGGGGTCTGGGATAAAGTTCGGGCAACGTTCGGTGCCAAACCCAGACTTTTTCTTAAAGTTCATTCGGACCCTCCGAACCTGAACGTCCAGGTGTTCGCTCAACTCTACTCAGCACACAACCATTAATGTCTAAACCGCTGGCAACAAACGTGAGTACACCCCTAAGTGAAAATGTCCAAATTGGGCCCAATTAGCTATTTTCCCTCCTGATGTCATGTGACTCTTTAGTGTTACAAGGTCTCAGGTGTGAATGGGGAGCAGGTGTGTTAAATTTTATTGTTATCACTCTCACTCTCTCATACTGGTCACCGGAAGTTCAACACGGCACCCCATGGCAAAGAACTCTCTGAGGATTTGAAAAAAAATGTTGCTCTACAGAAAGATTGCCTAGGCTATAAGAAGATTGCCAAGACCCTGAAACTGAGCTGCAGCACGGTGACCAAGCCTATACAGCGGTTTAACAGGACAGCTTCCACTCAGAACAGGCCCCAAATGGCCGACCAAAGAAGTTGAGTGCACATGCTCAGCGTCATGTCCAGAGGTTGCACCCCGGGAAATAGACGTATGAGTGCTGCCAGCGATGGTACAGAGATTGAAGGGGAGGAGTTAATGCTCAGACCATACACCGCACACTGCATCAAGTTGGTCTGCAAGGCTGTCATCCCAGAAGGAAGCCTCTTGTAAAGATAATGCACAGGAAAGCAGCAAACAGTTTGCTGAAGACAAGAAGACTAAGGACATGGATTACTGGAACCATGTCTTGTGGTCTGATGAGATAGATAAACATATTTGATTCAGATGGTGTCCAGCGTGTGTGGTGGCAGCCAGGTGAGGAGTACAAAGGCAAGTGTGTCTTGCCTACAGTCAAGCATGGTGGTGGGAGTGTCATGGTCTGGGGCTGCATTAGTGCTGCCGGCACTGGGGAGCTACAGTTCATTGAGGGAACCATGAATGCTAACATGTACTGTAACATACTGAAGCAGAGCATGATCCCCTCCCTTTGGAGACTGGTCTGCAGGGCAGTATTCCAATTCCATGATAACGACTTCCAAGATGACCACTGCCTTGCTAAAGAAGCTGAGGGTAAAGGTAATGGACTAGCCAAGCATATCTCCAGACCTAAACCCTATTGAGCATCTGTGGGGCATCCTCGAACGTAAGGTCTCTAACATCCACCAGTTCCGTGATGTCGTCATGGAGGAGTGGAAGAGGACTCCAGTGGCAACCTGTTAAGCTCTGCTGAACTCCATGCCCAAGAGGGTTAAGGCAGTGCTGGAAAATAATGGTGCCCACACAAAATATTGACACTTTACTTAGGGAGGTACTCAGTTTTGTTGCCAGCGGTTTAGACATTAATGGCTGTGTGTTGAGTTATTTTGAGGGGGCAGAACATTTACACGATTATACTAGCTGTACACTCACTAATTTACATTGTAGCAAAGTGTAATTTCTTCAGTGTTGTCACATGGAAAGGTATAATAAAATATTTACAAAAATGTGAGGGGTGTACTCACTTTTGTGAGATACTGTATCAGTAGGGAAGTCACACCATTTCCTCAAACTCAATCTGCCTAAAACTGAACTTGTAATATTTTCTCCTCCCCAATCCCCCCTCATGACCTTTTGCATTGAGATCAACAGCACAATCATTGATCCCGCCACACATGCCAGGGCGCTATGTGTCAGGACTCAACCTACAGATTAGCAACACCTCTGATGTATATAAAACAGGCAAGTCAGCATAAAAGGCCAGACACAGGATATTGAAAGGACTAACAAACCTACAAAAATGTTTAAGTCTCATACACATGATGAGAATAGCAGACAAATGATTGTCCATTTTTTCTTCGTGCACGCTAGTCTTATATTGAAAATGAAGAGGTTACTAAAGTTACGAAAAGTAACTTCAGAAGTGACTTAATGTGTTGTATTGTATTGTAATGCATTCTTTTGTTTCCAAGCATGCGTGGCCTTGCTCCTCTGATTTTTTTTCAGGATGGATACTGTACTGATTAAATTAAAATCATACGTTCTGGTATCATATGAGAAACATTTTTGTGTTTGTCCCTTCGGATAATTTCAGATGAACTGTCATGATCGACTCTCGAAAGCTGTGCACTAACGATCAGATTATCGTATGTTCACTTTGAAAACAGTACTTTATGTCCGATTTTCTGATTGTGTGTACTAGGCAAGAGACATCGGTAATCAATCAGCAATAATCCTCTAATGCCCCAGGCCTGCTGTGTCTATATAGTGCCTCCAATGTGTATACAAACAACCTGTAGAAAATTTGGTAATTTTGAGGTTTGACGTATGATATCACCTTCAATTTTAATATTACACATTTTCCTGTAGGTAACCAAGGTCTTGGAATGTGGATGTTCTGCTGGAAGAAGGGTTTTTTCAGTCCTAGAGCTTTCAGCTGTTCTTGGGAATCTTAATATTAGAATAAACCTGTACCGAGGGACACATGTAGGCTGCCATTAGTGACCTCCTTCTAAAAATGCTAGTTACCTAGCTGTCTCCAACTTCAATACCTTGTCACTGATCTGGAAGTATACAGCAGAGTGGATTGGAGTGAAGTTAAACCGCCTAATCTCCATACTTGTTCTTGGCCAAAATCTCAGAATGTTCTAAAGCTGATGGATCTGCATAAGAGTCAGGCAATTTGCATTTTCAAACAAAAAAGAAAAACGGCAGCCTTTACACTCACAGTACATGTTTCCCTAAATGTATTGTTGGATCTAGAGGTCATCTGTATGTAGATAAAATAACTTTTCTAAAAGTAAAATAATGCACCTAGGGAATAAGAATCCCCTTAGAGAGTACAGCATTGGGGGTACAGTGTTAGCAAGCACTACAGAAGAAAAAGATTTGGGGTGCTTATTTCAGATGATTGCAAAATGAACAAACAGTGTGACCAGGCAGTGAGAAAAGCAAATAGAATTCTGGGATGTATCAGTAGAGGGATCACCAGCAGGAGGAAGCTTTGTACATGACACTCACATTTCCGACGGCAAAAAGAAAAAACAAACTTTTACGTTTAACGGACTGAGAATACGTCTAGGT
>BLSH010045673.1:912514-944435 GCA_018402905.1 Glandirana rugosa | reverse complement strand
TGAAACTATAGCAGAGCGAAACCATATCCCTGTTCTTCTCTATGCTGTAGTTTCACACACAGCTTCCAGATGTTTGCAGAACAGTGATATGGGTTCGCCCCGGTTTTTGTTAAAGTGTTACACACAGTTTCCAGATGTTTGCAGAACAGTAGTTCAGTTAGTCCCGGTTTTATTTAAAGTGACACACACAGTTTCCAGATGTTTGCAGAACAGTGATATGGGTTCTCCCGGCTTATTTATACTTTTTTGACACAGTTTGAAGATGATTTTAGAACAGCTATATGGCTTCTACCGTTAATTAATACTTTTCAGACCCAGTTTGAAGATGGTCCACATCCACCTCCATTTTTGCTTTTTTTATGTTTTTATTTTTTTTTAAATGCTTTTAGTTATTTCCCTGTCCCCATTTCTTTGTAGGGCACTTGTCCCACCCTTACCCCAATTTTCCTTCCTTTTGCAGACCTCTAGGACTTTCCTGGACTTTTTTACAGTAATTTTCAGAACTTTTAGTAAAATTACCAGAACCCCGGACCCGAACCCGGACTTTTTTTGAAAGCAATGAGGATAATGGGAAAAAACAAAACAAAAAAAAAAAGAAAAAAGGGCAGATTCAATGGGCTACTTAGTCTTTTTCTGCCGTCACTTTTCTATGTTTCTATGTTCCCCTCTGTTTGTTGTTATTACAGGCATTCACAAACATTAGTACTTTTTAGCAGACAATGTCCACTGTGCTGATAGCCATGCCAAGAAGAATTTGACTTTAGTATTTATAAGCCAGGATGACAAGCGCTGCTATGTGATGAACACATCTGACGTTATATGTGGTCATAACAGCATCTCTTAACAGGCAAGTAACTCCTATTTGACTTTATTATTCATTTGTGGAGTTAGGCTGGCCATACACGGTTTGAATAACGGCCAGTTCGAACCATTAATGAGCAGGCTGAATGTACCAAGTTAATCGATCAACTTGGGTATAACCAATCTGCTGGATTCTCTTTTGATTATCGCTAACAGCTACTAAAGCCGATAATCACTGTCTTCTACTGGTGGGGATGGCCATGAATGAATTGGGATATTTGCATAACTCCTCCTAAGAGCCAGCCTACTGGCATACATGGGGGAACTGCGAGGTGTCAGCTTTATTTGATGATTTAGGTGAAGTGTTAACATGATAGCCACCCCGGAAGGATAGCATGTTTTCACCTGCCAGTGACACCTGTCCCAGCACTGACTACAAAGTCATTTTGAGGGAAATAGTGTAGAATGCTGATATTCCTTTGCCATTTCTTACACACGTCACACATGACACAACCCTTCAGCCTTAAGGCAAAGGGGAGCTGCTGTATATTTACGAGGCCCCACACTAACTTAGGGTCCCTGCCGCTTGGAAGGGTGGACCATACAGCCACCAATCCACCCCTTTGAAGAACCTCCTTCACTGGCCATCACCGCTTCCATTCCCAAACTAGCTTCTTCTCCTTTCTTCTATCTCTTACTCTCCATCCCCCTGTGAAAGTGAATATTAACATTTCCACCTTGTTCCTCATTCCTATTCACTGTAGGATCTCACGCTCACTTTGTGTTAACGGTAAACCTGATCAGACCATTCACTTACGGTATTTTCCATCAATTACATGGCAATGCTACAAATTTTCAAGATGACAGTGGGGTTGATTTACTAAAAGTGGAGAGTGCATGGTAGCCAATCAGCTTCTATCTTCAGCTTGTTCAATTAAGCTATGATGAAGAAAATAAAACTGGACGCCGATTGGCGAGAGCAGCACTCTCTATTTTTAGCAATTTAACCCCACTGCTCCTATAAATGATTACGCAGACCACCAACGAGCAACCCCACTGAGGTGCTACTCTTCCTGCTTAAATACCCCTGCAACGGAGAGCACCACAGGTCAAACAGAAGTGTATTAACCCTTACATCACCAGAAACAGAAACATAGAAAAGGGACGGCAGAAAAAGACTGAGTAGTTCATCGAGTCTGCCCTTTATTTTTCTCATTAACCTCATTGTCTGACTATAGATTTATGTTTATCCCAAGCATGTTTGAAGCCATTTACTGTTGACTGTCTCACAACCTCTGTTGGTAGTTTATTCCAATCATCAACCACCCTTTCAGTAAAATAATACTTTCTAAGATTAGTTTTGAACTTCCCCCCAGTTAGTTTGAGGTCATGTCCCCATGTTCATGATTTTGGTTTCATATTGAAAAGACTGCCCTCCTGAACCTTATTCACCCCCTTGATGTATTTAAAGGTTTCAATCATGTCTCCCCTTTCCCCTCTTTCCTCCAGTTTGTACATATTAAGTTCCTGAAGTTGCTTGTTACCATGTTTGTTACCTGTCTCTGAACTTGTTCTATCTTATCAATATCTTTTTGTAAGTGAGGTCTCCAGAACTGGACACAGTATTCTAAGTGAGGTCTCACTAAAGATCTATATAGAGGAATCAGAACTTTCTTCCTCCTGCTGGTGATCCCTCTACTGATACATCCCAGAATTCTATTTGCTTTTCTCATTGCCTGGTCACACACACTGTTTGCACATTTTGCAATCATCTGAAATAAGCACCCCCAAATTGTTTTCTTCTGTAGTGCTGGATAACACTGTATCCCCAATTCTGTACTCTCTAAGGGTATTCTTATTCCCTAGGTGCATTATTTTACATTTAGAAATATTGAACAGAAGTCTCCACTGCTTTGACCAATCTTCCAGCAATGCCAAATCATGTTCCATGTTACAGACCCCTCCAGGAAAATCAACTCTATTATACACCTTTGTATCATCAGCAAAGAGACATACATTGCCCAACAAACCTTTAGTTATATCACTTGTATATAGGTTAAATAGAACAGGATGCAGTACAGAGCCTTGTGGTACTCCACTAGTGACCTGTCTCTGTTCTGAGTGAACCCCATTTACAACCACACTCTGGGGTCTATCCTTTAGCCAACTGCATATGCACTGAACCACCCAAGGGTTAAGTCCCAGCTTTTACAACTTTTGTATTAGATCATATGTGGAACTGTATCACACAACACTGGTAATATAGTAAAAAAATTAAATCAGATTTGTCTGACATGATCTGCCCACAGTAAAGCCATGCTGCTTTGGGTCCAGCAAGCTGTGTATTTTTAGCTGATCAATGATCGTTCTTTTCAGGAGTGATTCCATTACCTTGACTACAATTGATGTTAAACTCACTGCCCTGTAATTGCCAGCTTCTACCTTGCTGCCCTTCTTGTGGATAGGTAAAATATTAGCTATCCACCAATCATGGGGAACTTCTCCCGTTAGAAGAGATTGATTAAAAAGATCTGTTAATGGTCCAACAACTATATCTTGAAGTTCTCTTAGAATTATGGGATGAATACCATCAGGGCCCATTGCTTTATTAAGCTTTAACCAAGCCAGTTCCTCTGCTACCTCTGTCTCCAGAAATCCTAGAAATTAACCATTATTACTAGGACCAATATGATTCCCTAACTTGTTATCATGAGTGCAGTCTATTTCTGAGAAGACTGAAAAGAAGTAATTGTTTAAATGGTTTGCTACAGCCTGGTCTCCCTCAACATATGTGTTGTGCCCCGTTTTCATTTTGGTGATCCCATTCTATTTTTTCCTTCTATCGCTAATGTACCTAAAAGGGTTTTATCTTCTGTATTAATAGGCTTAGCAATTTCCTCCACTTTCTGTGCTTTTGCAGCACTGATAATGTGTTTGGCCTCCTTCTGTCTACTTTTATACTCCTCTCTGTCAGTTACACCTCTTGTTTCCTTAATCTTCTATACTGAACAGTATCTCTTTAATACACAATGCACATGACATATTTGACACCTGCCTATAAGCCCACTGCTGATTCAGGCCTAAGGGCTCTTGAGAGAGATACTGTAGCTGGAGGCTGTGATGTTTTTCTGTATTATCTACAGAAAAATATCATAGCACACTTTCCACCAGCCATGATCTACCTGCATTCCACAGAGCAGCACAGAGACCTAGAGATGACACTGCAAGGTCTAAAATAAAGTATGTAATGAAAACAGAAATACTGAATTTATCTTTTTCAACCATGGAAGATAATGGCAATAAAAGCAGATTACACATCAGTTTTTAACGATATAGGATGGCAGCACTGAGCCTGAGCTCAGGGGGGTTCCATCACACTGTATGCATTGGTGAGTAATCCCAATAGTCATTTGTATTCATTGATTGTTGAAATGTGCACTTACCCCTGTTGCATACAGTGTTCCTGTGTACAGCTCCTGCGCTGTCATCAGAGAATCCACAGGCAGTTGTAACATCAGCCTGATGGGGACATGGACAACAACAAAGGTATATTTATTAATATTTAGTAACACTGCACCCTCCATTTTCTTGTCTTGGCGTCACCAGGACAGATAGATATGGGGATAGTACTCTCTCTTTCATGAGGACACAGACAGCAATAAAAACTTGACACTTCTGATTGTTACCCTAATGAACACTGAAAGAAAAGTCTTGTCTAGAGTTGGGCTTTGAGAGTAGAGATTCTGATTTTAAATGCCAGACTACTTCTCTTTAATAGAACAATGTAAATAGCGCTAGTTTATAAGACATAGCAACCAATCTGAAATGATCTTCAAATAGCTGAAAGATTATATATTTGTGGCTGCAGTAGGTTACTGCTTGCCCCTGCTCTTTGTATAATTGAAACTCTTTATGAATGTAAATCTTAAGTATGATTGGGACTAGGTTGTATGATTCACTAGACAGCTTTTATAATAAATTGTAGCACTCTTGTCAATGTACCACGTGTGAATTGATGCAAACATTGTTAATTCTCACAGAGAAAATGTAATTCTTTTTTTCTTCTTATTCTAGGATGTGAGTTATATGCTTTCTGTGGTGCCCTGTTTGGGATCACATCAATGATTACGCTGATGGTGATTGCTGTGGATAGGTATTTCGTAATCACCCGACCGCTTGCCTCCATTGGAGTGTTGTCCAAGAAGAGGGCAGTGTTAATCCTTTTAGGTGTTTGGCTGTATTCTTTGGCCTGGAGCCTTCCTCCCTTCTTTGGTTGGAGTAAGTCTGGATGACTGCTTTGAACAGATAATATGAATTAGGAATCACTGTGCTTTCTTAGAGTCAACCAAGACTTGCCTGTCATATAAGAAAGATTATTGGCTTGTAATTTATTTTCAGAAAATGGAAAGAACTAAACATCTTAACCACTTCAGTCCCGGAAGAATTTCCCAGGTTAGGACCAGAGCACTTTTTGGGATTCAGCACTGCGTCGCATTAACTGACAATTGCGCGGTCGTGTGACATTGTACCCAAACAAAATTTGCGTCCTTTTTTTCCCCACAAATAGAGCTTTCTTTTGGTGGTATTTGATCCCCTCTGCATCATTTCTGATCACCGCTATAAACAAAAGAAGAGCGACCATTTTGCAAAATAAAAACAAATTTCTTACTTTTTGCTAAAATACAAATCCAAAACAAAATATAAAAAAACATTTTTTTTCACCGGTTTTGGCCGATTTATATTCTTCCTCATATTTGTGATAAAAAAAATTGCAATTGGCGTTTATTGATTGGTTTGCGCAATAGTGGCCGCGTTTACGGATGGTGAGAATTAATTTCTGGGGGTTTTTTTTGTTTTATTTTTTTACTAGTAATGGCGGCGATCTGCGATTTTTAGCGGCACTGCAATATTGCAGCGGACATGTCGGACATTTTTGACACTTTTTTAGGATGACATTTATACAGCAATCAGAAATTTAAATGTCCACTGATTACTGTATAAATGTCATTGGCAGTGAAGGAGTTAACCTGCAGGGGGAGATCTAGGGGTTAACTGTGTTCCCTGGATGTGTTCTAACTGTGGGGAGACTGGGCTACCATGGGCATGAGAGATCTAACTGATCCCAGTGACAGGGATCAGTAGATCTCCCATGTCCCCACTAACAGAGCAGGGAACCAGCGTGTTTACATTGGCAGTTCCCCGTTCTTTGCCTGTGGCCGCTCATCGCGGCTCGCCGGCGGACATCGGGTCCACCCGAGCTGCGGGCACACTCCTCAGGAGTGCGGCGCGGGCGTGTGCCCCCTAGTGGCCATTCGCAGATCGCTGTTTTTTTACGGCGATTCGCGCCCGGCGTCCACACTGCCGCCGTAAATAGACGGTAGGCAGTGTGGAACTGGTTAAAAAGACCCTTCTTTTATAAATGTAATTGCTATTTTTTGAAAATTCTACTTAGCAGAAAATAGAAAAGTGGATTTAAACAAGAACATGTCAAAACATTAAAAAAAAAAAAAAAAAAAACTAATTACACAGCCTAAGAGAGACAATACATTTATCTGGTCTTCTCCTTTATAATGTAAGCTGAATCAATGTTAGAATAATTGTATAGGCAGCCCTAAAAGGAACCAGGCCTCAAGAAATTGTGTAGGCAGCCCTAAAAGGTACCAGACCCCAAGAAATTGTATAGGCAGCCTTAAAAGGAACCAGACCCCAAGAAATTGTATAGGGAGCCCTAAAAGGTACCAGACCCCAAGAAATTGTATAGGCAGCCCTAAAAGGAACCAGACCCCAAGAAATTGTATAGGCAGCCCTAAAAGGAACCAGACCCCAAGAAATTGTATAGCCAGTCCTACAAGGAACCAGACCCCAAGAAATTGTATAGCCAGTCCTACAAGGAACCAGACCCCAAGAAATTGTATAGGCAGCCCTAAAAGGAACCAGACCCCAAGAAATTGTATAGGCAGCCCTAAAAGTAACCAGACCCCAAGAAATTGTATAGCCAGTCCTACAAGGAACCAGACCCTAAGAAATTGTATAGGCAGCCCTAAAAGGAACCAGACCCCTAGAAATTGTACAGGCAGCCCTAAAAGGAACCAGAACCAGTTGCCTGTGCAACCGTTCTCTTCTTAGATTAAGTTACATTTTAATGCAGAGAGTTGGAATTAGTGTTACAATATAATCCAAAGTACATAATTTAAAAGTACTCTGGATTTGACTATTTTAAATAACCTCCTAAAAACTGGAATAAATGTTACTAAATACATGTATTAACTAACTGCACTGTTATTTTTTTATGTAAATATTTCCAATAATAGAAATTACTGGTGACCCTGCCTATCCTAGGGCTTTCTTCTTCCTAGTGGCACCTATCTGTAGTCTCATAGAGCCTCTGCAGTGTTGCTAACACAGTACGCATGCTCCCTATTTTGCTAAGTAAGTAAGCCGCACATTACTATACAAAACTTACTAGGTCATGTGATTGCTGTGCTTAGCAGCACTACCCATGTGCCACATGATGTCACTGTTACATGCCCTCCCTTCCAGGCCATTCAGAGTGCAATGTAAGTCAGACGTGTTTTCTGCCCCTAGGTAGTGTAATCACTTTTGTGGCTGTCGGCGTGCCATGCCTATTCAAGGGGGGCAGATAAGTGAGTTTAGTAATACTTTAAAAGGGATAAAAAAATTAAGTTGTTGCCCATCGTGATCAATAAGATTCATTTTCCCATTTTTCTGGAGAATAAAAGAAAACCAGTTTGACCCTGCTTAGAACTGCTTAGAAGACTGCTGAAGACATTTTTCTTCCTGATTTTTAACTAGGCTTTATTTTTTGGAATGGTGCTGTATTTTTGCAGAGTTTGTCTTAAAAAAATAAGGTAACATTCACATTTTTTATAAACTTGTTCTACATTTCTGTTTTTATATTAAATGGGAGGATGTGTAGTTAACCACTACTAAGTATATTAGTTACTAGAATGATCCCACCTAACAGATGTTGAGATAATATATTAGCCATACAGGGAAAGCTTTGTCTTTAATGAGTTGGACAATTCTTAGGCCAGATTCACTCTGTTGCATTTCTGGTAACACATGTCAATGTATATTATGTGTGTTATTCTGCAGCAGTGCCATTCATTCTGATTCTGAATGGCACCCCAATGTACCTTACCAATGCATCTATTTTGCAGTGCACCATAACTACCGCAACTACTGCACATTGCACCTGGGTCACTCTTCAGAGAGAATTTGACAGGCGATGAGCAGGCATTGTATTGTCTCATCACCACCTGTGGTAACCCCTTGAACTTCACATTAGAAGGGTGGTTGAGGGCGCTCCATTCACTTGAATCGGTCACATTCAATGGGCAGTGCTGCCTGCTGAATGTGACATTGGGGATAATTTTTGCTGCAGTGCGAGCTGAAGCATCGCAGCCATGGCGCGTGTACACACCCATCTACTGCCTTGGAAGTTAGGCTCCATTGACACCTGAACCTTTTGTAGCACAAATATGCCTGAAGCATGAAGCTACAAAACGCTGGAGGGAAAAAAATGTATGTTTCTCTATGGAGATGGTTCACATCTCCACTCAAAAACGCTCAAACTACTCCTGGAGGTATTTTTGTCGCGCGAATCGGGCATATTTCGGCGTTTCTGACACTTTTCTATTGTTACAGAATCAATGGACAAGCATCAAACGTGCGTATATGCGCGACATCGGGCGTTTGCACACGCTCGATATTGCGCTACAAAACGCTTCAAATAGCCTGAAAATGTGTCGCTCAGGTGTGAATGCAGCCTTAAAAAGGGAGCAGTTTTGGGCAACCACTAATGTAAACGAGGACTTACAGAATGTTGTTTATCTCCCTTAAATGACCCTATTATTATTTAAAAAATGAAAGTGATTCTAAAAGCAGAATGTTTTTTACCTTAATGCATTGTATGTATTACAGTAAAAAACTTTCTGCATGCAGGTCCCCCCCCCCCCCAGTCCTCCCTAAATGTTTAACTGAGCCTGGTCTTGATCCAGCAATGCTCATGAGAGCATAGGCTCTCTCGGCTCTCTCTCCTCATTGGCTCAGAGACAGCAGCGGGAGCCATTGGCTTGAGCTGCTGTGAATCACTACTAGGGAGGAGGGATCAGGAGGGTGGGGACACACTGGGGAGCGAGCACGCAAGCTGCTTGCTATGGGGGAACTTGTCAAGGAGGAAGGGCCAGGAGTGCTGGCGGGGGACCCCAGAAGAGGAGAATTGGGGCTGCTCTGTGAAAAACCATTGGGCAGGTAAGTATAACACATTTATTATTTTTAAAAAATAAAAAGTTTGCCTTAGGAATCACTTTAACCACTTTAAGACCGAGCCTCTTTTTGGAGTTCGGTGGTTATCAGTTAAAATCAGTTTTTTTTGCTATAAAATTACTTAGAACCCCCAAACATTATATATATTTTTTTCTAACACCCTAGAGAATAAAATGGCGGCCATTGCAAAACTTTATGTCACACCGTATTTGCGCAGCGGTCTTACAAGCGCGATTTTTTTAAAAAAAATTCAGTTTATATAGTTAAAAAATAAGACAACAGTAAAGTTAGGTCAATGTTTTTCCATATTGTGAAAGATAATGTTACGCCGAGTAAAATGATACCCAACATGCTATGCTTCAAAATTGTGTCCGCTCGTGAAATGGCGACAAACTTTGCAACATAAAAATCTCCATTGTCAACGTTTAAAATATTCTACAGGTTAGCATTTTTGAGTTACAGAGGAGGTCTAGTGCTAGAATTATTGCTCTCGCTCTAACAATCGCGGCGATACCTCACATGTGTGGTTTGCACACCGTTTTCATATGTGGGTGGGACTTACGTATGCGTTCGCTTCTGCGCGCGAGCTCGCAAGGACGGTGCGTTTTAAATTTTTTTTTTTTTTAATTATTTATTTTACTTTTTAATTTTTATTTTTACACCTTTCTTTTTTTTAAAAAAAAAATGTAATCACTTTTTTTCCTATTACAAGAAATGTAAACATTCCTTGTAATAGAAAAAAGCATGCCAGGACCTCCAAAATATGAGATCCGGGGTCAAAAAGACCTCACATCTCATAATTACACTGAAATGCATAAAAAAAAAAAAAAAAAAACTTGTAACGTCGCTTCCGCCCATCCATGTTATGGAGCCGGGTGAACGGCTTCAGCCGCTCACTCGGCTCATGGACACTGGGGGGGACGGACGCGATCATGACCGGAAAGCAGCAGGAGGGGCACCTCTCCCGCCGCTGATAAAAGTGATCTCGTGGCGAATCCGCCGCTAAGACCACTTTTATCTTGCAGGGAATCACCTGCTGAAAAAATAGATACCGGGGTTATGGTAGCTATCTGCTACCATAACAACGGTATTCCACTTCAAACTGCAGCCGTCAAACGACGTACGGCGGTCCGGAAGTGGTTAAATGCAGCTATTCTGCAAAGAAGGAAATTATCACTTAACATCAACCTAACCTGCCAAACTCAGCTGTGTTGAAGATCCAAACAACATGATTAACCGGACTCTAAAAGGTTTTATGACAAGAATGAAAATAGAAGATGCTCTTAACAATAATTTAAAGGTAATATTATTGTAGGCTCACTCCTAGTAATCAGGCACATTTCCCAATATCATAGTTCATACATTTTGTAATAGGTATGAATGAACTTTTGACTAATGCCAGAAAAACAAGCTTGAGTAAGTTTTTTTGTTGTTTTGCATAGGGAACATCAGCTTTCAATAGTCAATGCCATTTACACAATACAGCATGTGCATTGGGTCTAGTGAAAGGGGACTTAAATTAAACTGCGCCAGATACAAACTGGGAAACTGCAGATAATATTTCACCCACAGCTTTTCAGAACAAATGTATAAATTGCATACAAAAAATGTATCAGCCACTGCCTATGGCCAGTACCACATCCCTAGTGATAAAATTGAAAAATGTTGGGGTGGAGTGCCTCCCCTAGAGCAGAAAATGGGACTTTATTGGTACTGATACAAGTCCAAGTACCAAGTACCAATAAAGTCCCATTTTCTGCTCTAGGGGAGGCACTCCACCCCAACATTTTTCAAATGTATAAATTGGCTCTTAAGAAAAATGGAAAATAAGAAAACACTAAATTATTTAACAAAGCAACTGGCTAATAAACGAAAGCAGAGCAACAATAAATGAAAGCAAAATCCTTGTAATAAGAAAAACCAAAGTAAAAACGAAACTTTCCAGTGAATGCAATCTGTTTTTCCCATTCTTTGTATTACCAAGTAGAAGACTTTGGAGATCATGCTTGAATCACTTGATGGTCATTATGAGTTCATGTACCAAAGGTCATTTGGCGATCACCATTCATAAGCTTATGAAGTGTTCTGTTAGGGCTAACCCTTTACCTACCAGCATTAAAGTATTGTAGCACACCCCTCGTAAGAGCTGTTGAGTAAGGGCTCCTCACTGCCGCACAGCCAGTCACTTAGCATTTCCTTCATTCACTCCAACACAGAAAATCAGTCCTTGGCTTGTTTTGTTGTTTTATTAGGGGGTGATAACTTGGATGGGGTAGGGAAATTATGAGATGGCAACTTGAAAATGTCCAAACACCGAACAAAGGGACAACTTCCTACCTATTTATACACATCTTCTTTTTCCTTCCTCCTTCATAAACTTGGTTCCTCTGTATAGCACCTGCTGCTCACTCCTGGTGAAACTAGCAGCATATTATATAGTTTCCGTTACAGGCAAGAACTTTCAGTCCCTTGAATAAAGTAGCACAAATGGAGTGAACAGCATAACATCTCTCTCTTTCCCTGTGGCCACTGATCCTAGTTCCACTTCCCTGCAGAATGCTAGCCCATCTGGCTGCCACCAGCCATGCCTGGCTGTTCCTCCCAGTCCTCCCGACTGACTCTCTGCACCAGTCCTGCCCGATTGGCACATACACACCATGGAAATTCACCAGGGAAAGGTTATATGAAGACTTGGCACACCGTGGACTTCAAGAGAGCACTGTTATAGTTGACAGCATCTCCCCTTATCTTGTCCCTGCACCATGCTGATCCACTCACTGCCTCTGCTTGCTCCTTCCAGCTGCCTCCAGAATATAATCAGTCTGTATAGGCAGTATACCATGCTTGTTATACTCACTGTGGAACGTAAGGGGTTAATCCCCCTACAAGCTTTAACCAGACACTGATAGAATCCACAAGACTGCTATATACTGCTGCTAATGAGAAAAGGTACTTTGCAGTTTATATTTAACAAAATAATTGCATTTCCATTGTAACGTTTGGGGGTAGCTCAAGTGTAGTGTCCGCTAGTGAGAACAGTCCACACAAAATAGTTCCATTTAAGGGCTTGTTGGCACACTTTTATTAAACAAAAAGAAAATGTCTGTCCAGGATTGCCCACCCAGGGGTTTTCAATCTTAACACAAAGATTAAATATTCAGCTTCCTGGTTTACACACACCGCATTGCTGCTCAGACCTTCCACTTTAGATACTGCTCTGTCTCCCACAGACCATTACCTTGTCAGTCCATATAGACAACAGCCCTTTGCTGCTCTGACCCTCAGGCTTGGGTCTTTAGCTACTTCAGTGCACCCCTGCACTCTCCGGCTACTCCAGTGCACCCCTGCACTCTCTGGCTACTCCAGTGCACCCCTGCACTCTCTGTCTACTCCAGTGCACCCCTGCACTCTCCGGCTACTCCAGTGCACACCTGCACTCTCTGGCTACTCCAGTGCACACCTGCACTCTCCGGCTACTCCAGTGCACCCCTGCACTCTCCGGCTACTACAGTGCACCCCTGCACTCTCTGGCTACTCCAGTGCACACCTGCACTCTCCGGCTACTCCAGTGCACCCCTGCACTCTCTGGCTACTCCAGTGCACACCTGCACTCTCCGGCTACTCTAGTGCACACCTGCACTCTCCGGCTACTCCAGTGCACCCCTGCACTCTCGGGCTACTCCAGTGCACCCCTTCACTCTCTGGCTATTCCAGTGCACCCCTGCACTCTCTGGCTACTCCAGTGCACACCTGCACTTTCTGGCTAATCCAGTGCACCCCTGCACTCTCCGGCTGCTCCAGTGCTCACCTGCACTCTCTGGCTACTCCAGTGCCCACCTGCACCCTCTGGCTACTCCAGTGCACACCTGCACTCTCTGGCTAATCCAGTGCCCACCTGCACTTTCTGGCTAATTCAGTGCACCCCTGTACTCTCTGGCTATTCCAGTGCACACCTGCACTCTCTGGCTATGCCAGTGCACACCTGCACTCTCTGGCTACTCCAGTGCACCCCTGCACTCTCGGGCTACTCCAGTGCACCCCTGCACTCTCTGGCTACTCCAGTGCACCCCTGCACTCTCTGGCTACTCCAGTGCACCCCTACAGTCTCTGGCTACTTCAGTGCCCACCTGCACTCTCTGGCTACTCCAGTATACACTTGGCATGGAGGGTGGAGCCCAGGACCATGGCCAGGTGTCTACAAAAAGCCCAGTTGAGAATCCTGTGTCCTTCCCCTGGTGGGGTATCACACTACCACACCATGTTTTGTGAACTGTGAGAGACCAGATATAGTGAATGCAGGGTCCTGGATTTAGTAACACTTTAAGCACAACAAAATAAACATTTCCCAGTAAACTATTTGTTATCAAGCGCTTGCAGTTTAAAACTTTAAATGCCGCTGGCTCCTGCTCTTTGTGCTGCTTCCCTGAACTTCCAGGCTTCATAAGAAAGAGGTAAAGTGTTAGTAAATCCAGGACCCTGCATTCACTATATCTGGTCTCCCACAGTGCACAGAACATGGAAATGCAATTATTTTAGTAAATGCAAACTGTCAAATTACTTTTCTCATCAGCAGTATATAGCAGTCTTGTGACTTCTATCAGTGTTCATCCAAGCACTGGTTAAAGCTTGCAGGAGGAGTTTTCATTCTTCTCTGACTGTCCTATGAGGCTGCTGAATTTCTGTCTGGACAGTGCTGATTGGCCCTGTGCTGATCACATGCGCCCTCCTGAGATATAAAAAAACTCTCTTGCAATAAACACCAAACTGAGCATGGGCAGAGTGACACTTAGGGCTCTGTGCTATCAGGAGGTGGATTGGGGACAGTAAAAGAATGGCAGGATCAGAGAAAACAGGATCAAACTGCCTTTTTTACACAATGCGCAGCATTAACCCCTTAGGTTCCACAGTGAGTATAACAAGCATGATTTACTGCCGATACAGACTGATTTTACTGTTGTGGGTTTAGTAACACTTTAACAGTGAACAGTGCAGTCTCCAGCCAGTCGGTTAGCTTGAAAATAGGAGTGGGAGGAGAAGGGAGGAGCTGGGGAGTGCCTTGCTATCCTAGGCTATAGGGTTGTAGGCTTCTACTGATGTACACAGTGTAGGGAGACATAATTCTAGTCCCTGCATGCAAATGGCTCTATAGGATACCCCCTGAAACAGGAAACCTGGGCAACAGTCATGACACCAGCTTAAACAGGAACACAGGCAAGGATTAAAGGATAAAGAAGCTGCATTAAAAAGGGTTTATTATAACGTTAAATGGCCAGGCAGTGGTTTCAAAATAATAAAAAGGAGCCTCAATAGAAATCTCATAAAGCTCACCTAATTATTAAGTTATTTACTGTATTTTAACTATATTTCATCAATGCATCTATACTTATGACCCTTTTTTTTTTAAATAAAATGAAGCTTGCACACTTTGTTACCTTCCCTCCTACTGTTAAATAATGAAGTGCATGTAACCCCGGAAATAAAGGGTTTCTAAAATCAAAATGTATTTTAACTAAAATAATAAACATGTTATACTTACCATTGTCCCCAAAATTCCTCTTCAGGGATCCCCCACTAGTGATCTCTGCTACTCCTGTTCTCTAAACTGCTTTTTATGGGGGCAGATGTGCAGGCTCGATCCTGAGCTGGGCTGCGTGTGTCCATAAACAGACACACAGACTGGGTCAGCCCTGCCCCCGCTCGCTCCTCACAGCATTTGAATGGCAGCAGTAGGTGTCAATGGCTTCCGTTGCTGCCTCAGTCCCTGTGAGTAGAGGGCGAGAGGAGAGGAGAGAGGCAGCCGGGCACAGTGCTAGATTGATTAAGCACAGCAAATTGTAAAATGTTTTTACCTTAATGCAAGGAATGCATTAAGGTAAAAAAATGTTTTTACATTAGAACAACTTTAAGAATCCATATGTGTGTCTGGTTATCCATATAATTTTAGTAAATACAGTCTGTAACATTTTTATTTTGTATTCTACTGATGAATACATGGGGATACTTCTAGTTCCCCTTGCTTTTGTTTATACTGACCATGGCAAGCATGGAAGAAAATCCATGCTGGGGTGGCCAGTTCATGTACCAGGGAACTCTGCTAAGAGTTAAAGGGCACTGTGCCAACATTATAGTCAGTTTTGCATCCCCCTTCGCAATGTCTTACTCCGGTTCAGCATTTTCACTGTAAATGGAGATGGATTGCTACCTTTACGGAAGCAGCATCCCACCAGTCCAGCCCCTCCTCTTTGCTGATTTACAGCAATATCAGGAGCCGTGTTAATGCATTCTAAAACAGGAAATGAAATAAAGTTCCATTTCCATTACTGACATTTTAACCCAGCAGTTGCCCTCATCAAACATGGTGCATGCCTTCCACCTTGCAGTCAGTGGCGTTGATTTAGGCAAATAGGCTGTGCATTTTGCAAAGAGCAGTTGCTCCAGAGCTTAGTTAAAGTGGTTGTCAAGGCTTGGTAAAAAAAAAAACAAAAAAAAACACCTGCAAGAGAAAGGCATAATGAGCTAGTATGCATCGCATACAAGCTCATTATGAAATTCGTACCTCAGATCGACGTCGTTGCAGCGGTCCCCGAGCACCGCTGTGACCGGCGTTATGTTGTGTCCATTAAATGGATTGTAATGGATAGCGCCTCCCCTCAAAGTGCAAACAAATAATACACAAACATATAATTAATTAAATAAGTGTCCATTCATGATCAATTGTTTCATGATTGCTCCAAAAAAAGATATTATATAAATCAGTTCATAATCCAAAAATGCTAGTGCTGAATATATCAATCAACCGATAATCTTCTAAAGTGACATAGTGCTTGAAGGTGCTCATTATAGTGCTCAGATACTGTTCCAAGTGAGGCGTGCAGACTGTGCCAAACCCCCTCTGTGTCCCCACTCACCAAAAATAGTTGACCAACTGCTTTTCAGTCAGAGGTCAAAAAGGCATGTGTCAGTGGGGAGAGGCAGCAGGAAAACCGGACACTGGATAATGGACCTCAATCTTCATACACAGGGATAACGTCTAGGTGGCTACTTACAAAAATGACTCAAGACTCAACAGGTGGTGCTGCATAGATGGAAACTGTCCTGAATGTCTATCCCGGGATCTGAGGTGGTGTGGACTCCCAGGATGGAGCAAACGCACACAAACTCCACCTGGACAAGACCGTCCAACCTCTGTGGCTGGTGGTGTAAACCAATGCCTCCAAGTGTCTGAATAGTTTAGAGCCAGAGTGTGATCACGTCCCAAATGAATGTCTGAGCCCACAACAGCAGCCAACGATCAGCAGGACTGAACCGATCCAGGCCAACAGAGGTTGGACGGTCTTGTCCAGGTGGAGTTTGTGTGGGTTTGCTCCATCCTGGGAGTCCACACCGCCTCAGATCCCGGGATAGATATTCAGGACGGTTTCCATCTATGTAGCACCACCTGTTGAGTCTTGAGTCATTTTTTTAACATTTTCCTTGCACGTGATTGCATATTCTTTGAAAAGTGAATTGTTTACTAAGCTCTGGAGCAAATGCACTTCTAGAAAGTGGAGGGGTGCAAATCTGTGACAGTGTTGACTTGCTGCACATTTTCACTGACAAGTTGTACACTTGCAGAGCACTTGAAGCACAAGTTCTAGTTGACACTTTTCCAATTTGTAGCAAATTTGCGTGGCAAGTCTCTAGCAAGAGCAAAGTTGCAGTGGTGACTCTACAGCAAGAGCTCTGCAAGTCTACAACATGAAAATTCAGCCA
The DNA here is from genome assembly GCA_018402905.1 of Glandirana rugosa. Lineage (NCBI taxonomy): Eukaryota > Metazoa > Chordata > Amphibia > Anura > Ranidae > Glandirana > Glandirana rugosa. The sequence continues at coordinate 927,593 of BLSH010045673.1, read as the reverse complement.
CAGTGACCCCTGTGGTGTGATGACTTTTGCACAATATAACTAAACCAGAACTTGCAGCAGACTTGCAGAATGTTTGTAAAGAATGTTGATCTGGAGTCATGCAATGCAGATTTGCTGCAATTGTGCAATAAACTTGTGAAGCCTGGCAATAGCTTAGCAAGTCATTTTCAAACTTGCAGCTCAATTGCTTGCTATCTGGAAGGGGGTGTGAATGAGGCTATGTGGTCACGTGACTGTTGAATAACATGCATATACACATATAAACAGGTGAATAATCTTTATTATTAAAAAATAACAATTATACACCTATAACATTCTATTTGGGGTATTAAAATGGGTGTTGATTCTAGTGTGTACAGTACAACTCCTGGGGAGCATTTAAAATCAAACATTTAATATTTCTCAAAAGCTATATACTGATCAGATCCAGTTATTTTTGGCTTTTGGGTTTCAGTGCCACAATTTTGCTGAAAACAAAAACAGGCTTGTAGAGTGAATGGTATGTAAAATGCTTGTATGGTGTGTAAAAGAAGAATTATATGCAGAAAAGAGCACAAAGTGGGCATCAACCATGTGCTGGTGTTCACTTGTAGCCAAGAATAGAGACAGTGGCATGGAGTTGGAACTTTAGACTTAACAAAGTGTAACCATCCTGATGCTATGCAGCTAGACAGCACATCATGGGTGGCCAAATGACTTAAGTAGAGCATTACTTTGCCCAAAGCTCCTACCATGCAAACAAATGCCTCTATTAAAGGGGTTGTAAAGGGTCATGATTTTATACCTTCATGAATTCTATGCATGAAGTTAAAAAAACCTTCTCTGTGTGGCAGCCCCCTGAGCCCCCCTAACATTTACCTGAGCCCCATCACAATCCAGTGATGTGCACGACAGCATTGGCTCTCCGGGGACTCTCACTCCTCATTGGCTGAGACAGCAATGGCTCCCGCTGCTGTCAATCACAGCTAGTGAGCCAATGAGGAGAAAGAAGGGGTGGGGCCAAGCCGCAGCTCTGTGTGTGAATGGACGCATTAGCTCTGGAGTGAGTCTGCTTGGGTGCCCCCACTGCAAGCTGCTTGCTGTGGGGGCACTCAGGAGGAGGGAGGGGCCAGGAGCGGTGGCAGGGGAAATGAAAAGAGGAGGATTGCGGCTGCTCTTTGCAAAACCACTGCACAGAGCAAGTGAGTATAACATGGTCGTTATTTAACCACTTGCCAACCGTCTCGCATTGAAAGACGGCGGCAAAGTGGCTCCACTGCGCAGATCGCCATCTTTAAACACCCTCCGCATGCTCTGTGAGTGTGGCTGCGGGTCAGGTGGACTCGATGTCCGCCGGCGACCCGCGATCGCCTGTTAGAGAGGAAGAACTGAGAACTGCCGAAATAAACACGGTGGTTTCCCTTTCTGACAGACGGCATGACACTGATCCTTGTAATCGGGATCAGTTAGATCTGTCATGGCCCTGCCAGCCCAGCTCCCATACAGTTAGAACACACATAGGGAACACTATGCGCGTTCTGTAGCTGCACCGCTAGAACGTTTTTGACGCTGAGCCGGCAAAATGCTCAATAACGCGCATTAGCGCCAGCAGCGACGTTAACTGGTGTTTTTAGCACCGGCGTTTTCAGGTAGAAAAATAGCAGAGGGATGTCTTTTTAAACAAAACGCTATGTATCGCTGATGCTCAATAACGTGCATTAACGCCATTGCAAAACGCAGATGAAATTGCTGATTTTTTCCTGTCGGTCCCTATGTTGCAGCTCGTTTTTCAATATGCACATGTGTATGAGGCCTAAATGTTAATGGTCCCAAAAATGTGTCAAAAATGTCAGATCTGTCTGCGGCAATGTTGCAGTCCCGATAAAAGTCGCAGATCGCCGCCAAATACCATAAATCAATTCTCATAGTTTGTAAACGCGACAACTTTTGTGCAAACCAATCAATATACGCCTATTGCGATTTTTTAACCAAAAATATGTAGAAGAATACATTTTGGCCTAAACTGATGAATACATTTTTTTTTTATATTTTTTTTGGATATGTATTATAGCAAAAAGTAAAAAATCTTTTTTTGTTTATAGTGCAAAAAATAAAACCCGCAGAGGTGATCAAATACTACCAAAAGAAATGTCAATTTTGTTTGGTTACAACGTCGCACGACTGCGCAAATGTCAGTTAAAGCGACGCAGTGCAGAATCGCAAAAAGTGCTCTGGTCAGGAAGGGGGCAAATCCTTCCGGGGTCGAAGTGGTAAAAAAAAAAAAACAAGCCTTTAATTTTACTTTAAGTCAACAGACGTGAGAAGTTGAATGCCTCTACTAATTGGCAAACAAATTATGCTTACATTGGTTTGGAACCATTGCGTGGGAAGGTGAAAACTTGAATTAAATGTTACTTACATTTATTTGAACATCTGAATCCCTATAATAGTTCAATAAACATTTTTTAAAAAAAATTACATATCTAGACAAAGAACAAGTATATGGCTTCCTTTATTTTTATCTGATTCTGCCGATAACACACTTGGGGGTTGATTTTTTAAAAACGGCTAAATTTGAAGCTATGCTTCTTTTTTTTTTTTGTCAAAGCTTAATTGAACAAGCTGAAAATATAAGCTGATTGGCTACCATGCACAGCTGAATTTGCACTCTCCAGTTTTAGTAAATAAACCCCACTGTGTCCTACAATAACAAACCTCACTCAGTAATAAAAGGAGAAATTTGTGACTTTAAATGAGGCAGTGATGGCAGTGATGGATAAATAAGTAAAAATGATCTTAACATATTTATTGACATAAACAATATTGTAGCATATATATATATATATATATACACACACCAGGATTCTGTTGCAATTCATATATATAAAAGAATAACATAGTTGCACATTGCATTAACCAATAAGTAAGATATATTACTCTGTGTCATAGGGCCAGTTGAAATAACCATAATTGCATAATGTACTCTAAATGACAATATGCCATGTAATGTGGACATGGCTGCATCCTAGGTGCTTGACGCATTTTGTGGATTCATTCCACTTCCTCAGGAGCAAAGGCATGACATATCTGAAGAAAATATAAATAATAGTATAGTCTGATGTTTGACCTAGAAAAGACAAAGAAAAGGAGGGGAATGAAAAGGGAAGCAAAGGTAAGTATCCAACCCTGCATACTTACCAGGCTAAAGTTCAAGCGATGTGCGATACTATAAGACAAGGGCCGCTAAATCGTCTGTCCAGGGAGCTGTGGTAGTGTAAACCCTTGGGAGGGTCAGGCATACAAAAATAATTGTATAAATAACAGAGTGATTTTGTCACCCTAGTGTTAATAGGACTACAAAATACAACCCATATCCTCGTCTACATAACTTGGGGGGAGGGAGGGTCTGTAGTCTTAACACACTTGCTAGTAATATTGTTTCTGATAACACTGGAGAGTGCACAGGACAGCAATGGATTTCTGGCAGATCAGCAGGCATTTTGTTTTTACATTTATCCAACATATAAAAGATTTCAATAGTATGTTTATCCCAAGAAAAGGAAGCAAAGTTCATTGTTCGCTTTTACATGTGTTGTACTTAGTTTTTTAGTTTTCTAATGTTTATCAAAATTTTGTAAACCCAAAATTTATCAAAATGTAGTTGATTACACAGTTTAAAGCTACCCATACTCTAGTAGAATTTGTGGTAAACTTTTTGTTATAGGAACATTGTTTGATTTTCGAACCATTAGTGGGGTCAAATCAACGTTCATTTTCAACTGTAGTGAAGAGAAAATTTCAAGGAGCAGGATGCTTGATATGATTGTAGCCGTATTCATGCAATTGCGATAGAGAAAATTGAGAACTGTCCGTGATACTTTTTTTATTTGCACTAACATACAATTTACAAGCTTTTGGGGTGTGTCGCCTTCTTTAAGGTCCAAGCAGTACTGATTCACAAAAGTTTTAGCAGAATGTTATCAAAATTCAAACTTTTGTGAATCAGTACTGCTTGGACCTTGAAGAAGGGGAGATACCCCAAAAGCTTGTCCTGAAAAATTGTATGTTAGTGCAGATAAAAAAAGTATCACGGACAGAACTCAAGGAGCAGGATGGAAATTTTCCTTCAAACTCATTTCACACAACATATGCCATTTTTTTTTTGGATAAGTCCATTTATTCCAAAATCAATGTTAAAAGTAAACAAAATGTTGAAGTACTTTTGAAGGCATGTGTCAAGTCTTGCAGAGCATGCTGAAAAGCTTTGTACAAATGTTCATACAAATGCAATTGTCATTGAAAAATCCACTAGTCTATAACCAGTGTAAGTGTTCTATACATTTCACAGCAACAACAGAAAGCTTTGTATATAATGTTTCTTTTCTCTTTTTCTAGGTGCTTATGTGCCTGAAGGCCTCATGACATCTTGCACATGGGACTATATGACCTTCACACCAGCTGTTAGAGCCTACACCATGCTCCTCTTCAGCTTTGTCTTCTTCATCCCTCTTTTTGTTATAATCTATTGCTACATCTTTATTTTTAAGGCCATCAAGAACACTAACAGGTGATTGACTTAACACATGTACAGTGGGCAAAGCAAAATCATTATACAAAGAATCAGCAGCGTCAAACCAATGAAATGCGAACTCCTCACTGCCCGATCCTCCTGTCTTCTGAAATACATAAGCCATCTGGGAACCTGCTGTGCTATGTGAACTAGAAGATATATGTTTAATACTCAAACCAAGGTTGAAATATTTCCAGCATCCTATGCCTCAGTACATGTGCAGCTGTGTGTAACTAACGTAGAGCACATAGCTCACATATATCAATCTCTAAAGCAGGTGTTAATACACCTAGACATTTTGACCTCTGAATCCTTCTTAGATACTTTGTTCTTTACAGTTGCATCCAGCACTCGCATAGTGTCTATGACCCTTAACGACAACTTTTTTCACCTTTCGAAAAAATAATCTCAATTTTAAAATTTGGGTGCAATCACCATCAGTTACAGTAAATACAATTTGCTTCATAGGGAACCCCCTAATTTACTAGCAAGCACAGAATGTGTTGCACCCCTTTCTCCACTATAGAAATGTATAGGATACATTTATTGACACTAGGGAGATGGGGGAATAGCAAAAGATTCCTGGAAATGGTCTGGGATTGAGAAGCGCAAAATAGGAGTTCTGATGTGAGAATGCGTGTAGGTGGCAAAAAGGTTGCCTGAAGCATGCTCCCATAGCCATGTGCAGGAGGTTAGCCAGGGCACACCCAAACCCTGTGCGGTGCAGATTTCCCCTGCTGATATTTCACCAAAAAAAGAATAAAAATAATAACAAAATAAAATAATAAAAATAAAAATCTACTACTGACACTGTCCACCTCCCTACTGACACCAAACACTGCCCTACTGACAGGTCCACTGCTCTACTGACACCCTCATCTGCCCTACTAGCACTGTCCATGCTTTAATACATTTGGGGTGCTTACTAGAGTTGAGCGAACACCTGGACGTTCGGGTTTGGAGGGTCCGAACGAACTTTAGGAAAAAGTCCGGTTTCGGCACCGAACGTTGCCCGAACTTTATCCCGGACCACGAACCCCATTGAAGTCAATGGGGACCCGAACTTTTAGGCACAAAAATGGCTGTAACAAAGTCCTGGCAAGTGCTAGAGGGCTGCAAAAGGAAGGAAAATGGGGGTAAGAGTAGGGCAAGTGCCCTACAAAAAAATGGGGATGGGGAAAATTAATTAAAATCAAATAAAAAAAATGGGAAGGGGGTTGGATGTGGAGGAGGAGCCTAGAGGTTGACTAGGTCGTGACCGTGGCAGTGTAGGTGGAAATGGCGGTGGTCGAGAAGGAGGTAGCCAACACTGTTTTTTTTTTGTTTGTTTATAATTGGGGTAGCCCCCAAAATATTGAGGCCTATTAAAAAAAACAAGTATACGAATGGCTGTGTGAGTCCGGTCTAAAATGTTTATTCTGCACAAGGTACAGACAAGTCTTGTGGGATCCATGCCTGGTTCATAAAGGCTAGCTTGTCCACGTTGGCTGTGGACAGGCGGCTGCGCTTGTCTGTGATCACGCCCCTTGCCATGCTAAACACGCGTTCAGATAATACACTGGCTGCAGGGCAGGCCAGCACCTCCAAGGCATAAACGGCAAGCTCAGGCCATGTGGCCAATTTGGAGACCCAGAAGTCGAATGGGGCAGACCCATCAGTCAGTACGTGTAGGCCTGTGCACACATACTCCTGCACCATGTTGCTGAAATGCTGCCTCCTGCTAAGATGTTGTCTATCGGCTGGTGGTGCTGTTTGTTGTGGCGGGCTGCTGACAAAGCTTTGCCACATTTCGGCCATGCTAACCCTGCCTTCTGAGGTGCTGGCGGTGGCACAGCTGCATTGGTGGCCTCTTCCTCCTCCTCTGCCTTCGCCTTGTGCTTCCACTGAGCCCCCGGTGTCATTTGGGAATGCCCTCAGCAGCGTCTCTAACAGTGTGCGCTTGTAGTCGCGCATCTTCCTCTCACGCTGAAGTGAGGGAATTAAGGACGGCACGTTGTCCTTGTAACGGGGATCCAGCAGGGTGGCCATCCTGTAATCAGAAGAAGTTACAATGTGGGCAACTCGGCTGTCGTTGCGCAGGCACTGCAGCATGTAGTCGGCCATGTGTGCCAGGCTGCCCAGAGGCAAAGACAAGCTGTCCTCTGTGGGAGGTATATCATCTGTGTCCTTTGTATCCCCCCAGCCACGCTCCAGTGATGCCCACGAGCTGCGTTGGGTGCCACCCTGCTGCGATTCCTCCTCCTCCTCATCTTCCTCGTCCTCCGGAACTATGCCCTGGCTTGAATATTTTGGACCTGGCCTATGCTGGTGCAGGAACCCACCCTCCGAGCCACTTGCGAATGACTGGCCTGATAACCATGGAAATGACCCCTCTTCTTCCTCCTCATCCTCCTGTGCCACATCCTCTTCCATCATGGCCCGAAGTGTTTTTTCAAGGAGACATAGAAGTGGCATAGTAACGCTGAGAACAGCATCATCGGCACTGGCCATGTTGGTGGAGTACTCAAATCACTGTAATACGCTACACAGGTCTCGCATGGAGGCCCACTCGTAGGTGGTGAAGTGTTGTTGTTCCGCAGAGCGACTGACCCGTGCGTGCTGCAGCTGAAACTCCACTATTGCCTGCTGCTGCTCGCACAGTCTCTCCAGCATGTGCAAGGTGGAGTTCCACCTTGTGGGCACGTCGCATATGAGGCGGTGAGTGGGAAGGCCGAAGTTCCGCTGCATCGCAGACAGGCGAGCAGCAGCAGGGTGAGAACGCCGAAAGTGCGCACAGACGGCCCGCACTTTATGCAGCAGCTCTGACATATCCGGGTAGTTTTTTAGAAAATTCTGTACCACCAAATTCAGCACATGCAACAGGCAAGGGATGTGCGTCAAACCGGCTCGGCCCAGAGCCGCTACGAGATTTCGGCCACTGTCGCACACCACCAGGCCGGGCTTGAGACTCAGTGGCAACAACCACTCATTGGTCTGTTGTTCAATGCCCGTCCACAGCTCCTGCGCAGTGTGGGGTTTATCCCCAAACATATCAGTTTTATTTTTATTTTTTTTTCAAACATATCAGTTTTAAACAGCCTGCTGTCCTTTCCCCCTGGATGTGCTGATGTTGGTGGTGAAGGTGTTACGCTGAGCGGATGAGTAGGGGGTCGAGGAGGAGGAAGCGCAGTAGGAGGAGGAGGCAATAGGAGGCAAAGAGAAATGCCCTGCAATCCTCGGTGGTGGAAGGACATGCGCCAAATGGCTAGCCGGCTCAGGCCCACCCACCACTACATTTGCCCAGTGTGCAGTTAGCGAGATATAGCGTCCCTGCCCGTGCTTACTGGTCCATGTATCAGTGGTTATGTGGACCTTGCCACAGATGGCGTTGCGCAGTGCACACTTGATCTTGTCCCCAACTTGTTTGTGCAGGGAAGGGATGGCTCGCCTGGAAAAGTAGTGGCGGCTGGGAACCACATACTGTGGGACAGCCACCGCCATCAGGTTTTTGAAACTGTCCGTGTCCACCAGACGGAATGACAGCATTTCAAAGGCCAGGAATTTTGAAATGCTGGCATTCAGGGCCAGGGATCGCGGGTGGGTAGGGGGGTACTTCCTCTTTCTCTCCAGTGTTTGGGAGATGGACAGCTGTAAGCTTCCATGGGACCATGTGGAAATGCTTGGGGACGGTGGCGGACATGGTGGCGTTGCTGTCATATCATCTGTTTGCTGGATGGCAGGTGACACTGTCACTGTAGAGGTGGAGGAAGAGGCCGAGGCAGCAGCAGAAGAGGAAGCAGGAGGAGGCCGAGACCTTTCTTGGATTTTGAGGTAATTATTCCAATGCAGCTTGTGCCTTGAATTTAGATGCCTGGTCATGGGGGTTGTGCTCAGGTTGAGAACATTTATGCCCCGGCTCAGGCTATCATTGCACAGCTTGCAAACCACTTGTGTCTTGTCGTCAGCACATTGTATGAAGAACTGCTACGCGGGGGAACGCCTTTGAGCTGCCTTTGGTGTGCTAGGTCCCTGGGTGTGGTGGCTAGTAGCAGGCCTACTGTGTAGGGGACGCTCGCTCTGCTTTTGCAACCTGCTTCCTCTTTTGCTGTGCTGGTGCCTCTGTGCGACCACCACCTCTTCCTCCAAACTGCGCACGTCACTCGCATGACCCTCATTCCATGTGGGGTCTAGGACCTCATCATCCCCCACATCATCTTCCACCCACCCTTCACCACTGCCCTCCTTGTCAGTCTGCACACTGAGGCAAGCTGCAGCAGTTGGCACCTGTGTTTCGTCATCATCAGAGATGTGCTGCGCTGGTGTTTCCATGTCCTCATCCTGCAACAGAAGTGGTTGGGCATCGGTGCACACAATGTCTTCCACTGCTGGGGCAGCGCTATATGGATGGCCCACGGAAAGCACACCAGGAGAGTCATCAAAAAGCATAAGAGTCTCTTGCAGGACTTGGGCTCAGACTGCTTGGCTAATTTACAAGGGGCTGAGGCGAAAGACAGATGGCCATGGGGTTCAGGTGCCAACTCTGAGCTTTCATCAAGGGACCGGGAGGGAGACAATGTGTAGGAACTGGAGGCGTTGTCAGCTACCCAATCTACTATCGCCTGTACTTGTTCTGGCCTCACCAATCGTTGAGGGGCCTACCATATACTGGTGAAGGTTCTGTTGGCTACCCGAGGAAGGTGTTTCCCTTGTGCGTGTAGCTGGCACACCTCGACCACGTCCTCTCCTTCCTACAGAGAGTTCACCAACACCAATAACACCAGCATCACCAGCAGCACCATGACCACGTCCCTTATTTGCGCTCCTCATTGTGCCCGCAAATGTACTATGTAGCCCTATGTAAGTATTTATTAATACCAATTAATACCTTTTTTTTTTTTTAAACACGTAGCCGGACTTTTTATTTTGGTGCAAGAAATGCACCGCTCACACCAACAGCTGGAAGCTCTCCCTTTAGAACTAGGAGATGATTTTTGAAGAATAATGTGTCACTTACAGCAACAGCTGGAAGCTCTCCCTTTAGAACTAGGAGATGATTTTTGAACAATAATGTGTCACTTATAGCAACAGCTGGAACCTGGCCCTATAGGAGTAGGCAATGATTTTTGAACAATAATCTGTCCCTCTAAGCAAAAGCTTCTACCTAGTGCAGTCAGATCGTTGTGTAATGCAGGGTTTGATCTGCAATCTGTCAATCAAAGCAGCAGAATGTGAAATTTCAAATTACTCCCACAATCTGATCGTTGTGTACGATTCCACAATCTGATCATTGTGTACGATCGTAACGATCGTTGTGTTAGGCAGGGTTTGATCTGCAATCTGTCACACAAAGCAGCAGTATGTGAAATCTCGATTCTCAAATTTCTGCAATCTGTACCTCAGAGCAACAGTAGTAATAATCTCAGGATGCAGGATCAGATGTTAAAATGTCTGCAATCTGTCCCTCACAAAAACGCTGGCAGCTTCCTCTCCCTATACTAGTCAGAGTCTCAGAGAGCATGTGACTGCAGCATCAAGTGACTCCAGCTTATATAGAGGCTGGGTCACATGATGCACTGGCCAATCACAGCCATGCCATTAGTAGGCATGGCTGTGATGGCTTCTAAGGGAAAACCAGTGAAACGCTTGTTGATTGGCTGCCCTGCAGCTATTCAACATGCGTGATCAACTACCAGAACCGGAACGTTTTTTGAAATGTCCGTGTTGGGGTCCGGGTCCCGGACACCCCAAAGTTCGGTACGGACCCGAACGTTACAGTCCAGGTTCGCTCAACACTAGTGCTTATGTATGCATGCTCCTTATATCTGCACTGCTTTTCTGAGACCAAAAATATGCATAGATTGAAAAAGATGCATTTAAAATATGTATATTGTGCCCCAAAAAATGCAGAGACATGAATAGTATTATTGTCTACAGTGGCACAGGTCTTCCATATATATTTTAAGTGCACATTGGTCCAAAACCACTTCAATAACCTTACAACCCTGTCCCAGCCTTCCAAATTTTAGAGGACTATCCTAAAGTTTTCTACCAACTCTACACCCAAAAGGGGAAGATGAAGGGACAAAACCCAATCCTTGCTTGCTATAGCTGCCTTTTATCAGTGTAAACAAGGCCTAAGAACGATGAAAACAAGCATTGATTATGAATTAGGAAATTAACTGAACATTCCTAAAGCAAACACTTTCAAACAGAATTCTACCAGTGTATATTCAGCTTAAGCTAAAGAGAGGATTTTAATATTTTTCTACTATGATTAAACTACATGCTGGCAGTCACTGGGCTAAAGCTACATTGGAGATTTTTAGTAGCTCAATCACATTACTAAAATCAAAAGCAGTTCATTACTAGGAGTAGCAATTGATGGCTGATGGAAGAAAATAACACCCTATGAAGTAAGTTACACAAGCAGAAGCATCTTCTTGGGATCAATAGACCATGTTATGATCATGGAAGACAATTGGTAGTTCCATCTGTTTAGCAATCATTTGCTATTCCAGAAGATTCATTATTAGCAATTTTAGAAGCATGACTGCTCTACTACAAATCTACTTTGTAGCCCTAACATAAGTAAGAGATCCCTCTCAAGTGGCTAAAGCTGAAATCCATGTGTGGATTTTTTTGCATATTTACATGCTTGGACCAATATAAGTATGCATATGCCATAACAGCAGGACCGCTGTGGAAGCGGAGAATCATTGTAGTAATCGCTGCTACTACAGTGATCTCTGCTCTTCCAGTTCCCATGAATGCAAAGCATTCTCTAATCAGAGGAGGTGGAGATTGTGATGTCACTGCCCAACCCCTCCATCTCATCCAAACAGAGAACACCTTGCAGTCACCTGTGCCAAACCAGCAGTTACTATATAGCAGGCCAGCTGCTTGGCACAAGACCTGGAAGACAATGCTGATCACTGTAATAGTGCCAACTACTACAGTGATCCCAGATAGTAAGGATAACTAGCCACAAATTTGTGGCAGTTTTGAATTGTAAGTATTAACTTGCTGCACATTTTCACTGGCAAGTTGTACACTTGCAGAGCACTTAAAGCACACGTTCTAGTTGACACTTTTCCAATTCGTAGCAAATTTGCCTGTCAAGTCTCTAGCAAGAGCAAAGTTGTAGTGGTGAGTCTACAACAAGGGCTCTGCAAGTCTACAGCATGAAAATTCAGCCACAGTGACCCCTGTGGTGGGATGACTATTGCACACATAACTGAACCAGAACTTGCAGCAGAGTTGCAGAATGTTTGCAAAGAAAGTTGATCTGGAGTCATGCAATGCAGACTTGTTAGGCCTGGCAAGTCTAGAAATAGCTTAGCAAGTCATTTTTAAACTTGCAGCACAATTGCTTGCTATCTGGGATGCTCCACTTCCACAGTGGTCACACAGGTACATTCCAAGCTGGACCGAGGTAAAGATACAATAAAAGTTGTAAAAGGAATTCAGCTCTAAATCTTTCAATATTAAGAGGTTGTAGTTAAGCCCCAAGTTAGAGACCTGATTTACTTTGCATTATTTTGTTACAAAATGAAGATTCCTTGTAGTGTTTTACCAGTTGTAATGGTGCAGTATTTATTAATTATGTATGCTTTACTTTGTGGTCCCCCAGAGGGAGTACACTGGACAGAAGATAGAAAAGTAGCACTGGATGCACCTTTGCATCCATTGTTTGATACAAGCCCTACATTACCCCAGTGGTTCCTTGCTAAGTGCCCTACAGGAGTCAGGAAAGTCGCAATCCACAATGATGTAGAAGCCATAACAATGCTTATGGCAGAACACTAGTTAAAGCTCAACATTTTAATCTAAGGCTCCATGCACACTGGAAGCTCCCTGGGCTCTCTGGGCATCGGACATGAGAGGCGCTGCGAAGAAAACGTTCTTTTGCAGCGTTTTGTAAGCAGTGTTTATCGACGTTTATCGGCGTCAGCGTTTTTGGTGGTTTTTTTTTTTACTTCATTAGCTTCCATTGACTACAAAAAACGTGGATGCCGATAAAGGGGCATTTACCAGTGTTTATGAGCGTTAATCGGTGTTTATTGGCATTTAGTGTTTTTTGTGGTCAGAAGAATGACTTTTGAATGCCAATTCAGGGCGTTCAGATAACAGCCCAAAAATGCCACCGCTGTTAAATGACAATTAACGTCCATGTGTGCATGGACACATAGGATAACATAAAGTGGCATTTTTGGGCTTTTAAAAAAAATGCCCAAACAACCAAAAACAGTCGCTTATCAGATACGTAGTGCATGGAGCCTAAATGTGTAAATTGAAAAACATTCCAGACATTTTCCAGCTGTAACAGAAAATGAAGCTTGTCACTTGTAATGTCATTGTTCTGTTTGTTCCAAACCATCTATTACTACAATACAAAAATAGAAAATCACTCAAATTGTTACCTTCTGCCAAAAACGTGTGCAGCTGACAATCACAATGAAACATCAAGTGGACAGAACCAGACATTAAGAACGTTTACTGATCACTTTTTTCCTGCCTCCATTTCTTCTGTAATCTGTAGGAGTCAAGAAATACCAAGCTGTCTAAAGACAGCAACTTCAGATGCACATTTCTCCTTTTTTGTGCATGTAATACTTATGTTAAATTCTGCATTTGTCTATAACAGGGCTGTTCTGAAAATTGGATCTGATGACAACAAGGAATCTCAGAAACAGTATCAGAGAATGAAGAATGAGTGGAAGATGGCAAAGATTGCACTGATTGTCATCCTTCTTTATGTGATTTCATGGGCCCCCTATTCTACTGTTGCATTGGTGGCCTTTGCTGGGTATGTATACATATTGTGACAATATGCGAAGTGGTAGATGGATGCTACCTGTCGCCTTGTATGCATTCATGTGGACTGGATTAAGCGGAGTCCGGTCCGGATTTTACCAGCCACCATAGCAGGGCTGGTTCCAGTCCAGAGTTTGTGGTCCACTGGAGTCCACCAGAAGGTGGACTTAAATAATCAGGAAGTGATCTCACTTGAGCTCTGGCCTGAACCTGAGAGAGGGATCTGAGGGAGCTCTGTGGGCTGTTTTGGACTTTAAACCAAGGTTTGCATTTTGCTTATGTTTTGTGGGTGTTGGGGACCAGTCCCACACTGTATAGTGAGGAAACTATACTGTTTAGTTTAGCGCCGGATGGCAAGGACTTATTTCCTGTTTTGTATCGCTTTTAACCTGCAAACTTATTTATCAATAAACCTGGCAAGTCGCCAGATTTTAAGGAAAGTTGCCTATTTTTCCCACAAGCTAATCTCCCACACAATACATACCGGTTTTGCACACCATACTGTGCAAAAGTTTTAGGCAGGTGTGAAAATGCTGTAAATTAAGAATACTTTCAGAAATAGAAGTGTTAATGGTTTATTTTTATCAATTAACCTCCTCAATTTCAAACCGGTATTTCAGTCCGACTTCGGGGGTGATTTAAGAGACAACCTGACAAACTTATTCATTCACGCAATTCCTATATGTTTATTAAAAATTATTTATCCTTATCTACAGACAGTATAACTCCCAAAGTATTCATTATTAAACCAAACTCTTTGTGTCTTGATAAGACTTCTCCATCCCAAGGACAAAAACATGTTTGGGAAATTGAAATCCGTTCATCCCACTCTATGTGTTAAATGTCTTATGAGAGTTTAACCATACAATTCTATATATGTAAACAAATGTGTGGTGCTATCCGCGCTAATTGTTAGTGAACAAGCAGCTAGCAAAGGATTGCTGATCAACAATATACACATTTTCAGGGTCTAGAGTGCAGCGCTTGTAAAAGAAATTGATTAAAGTATAAAATGTCCATAGTGTCAGCAGCAATGGGAGCCAATGGCTGCACTGCTATTAATCTATCCAATCAGGACCCGAGACACTGGCTGGAGTGGGTGTGCTCATCCCCGGCGCAGGAAAGATCAGGCTCAGGTAAGTATTGGGGGGCTCTGGGGGGCTGGTGCAGACTTTACAACCCCTTTAACCTCCCTGGCGGTATGATTATTTCAGATTTTTGGTGCTGAAAGCGGTACATTATTTTGCATGGAAATTTGGCGTTTTATATTGTAGGCCTGTAATTCTTAGGAATAAGTCACTTAAATCTGTCCAAACAAGAGTCTAGTAGACATCCCGGGTATGATAAAGTTTGAAACATGAAATCATAAATTATAATATAATAAATAACGAAAAAAAATGTATCAAAAATAACAACATAATAGTAATAAAATTTATTCAATAATGTATTCAAACCAAAAACACTGAAATTTGCTCAGTTGCAGAATTGTCGCTGTCTTCACTTTCAGTGCCTGATGATAAATTTCCTCAAAAATCAGTATCACTCAATTCTGCAAATGATTCTTATTTACTATCTCTGTTTTCTAGCTGATCAAAAACCACTTTTGACATAAAGGGACACTTTTTGGTTGCCATGGACGACGTACGTGAAAATAAAATATATACAATAAGAAAGACGGACCTTTGAACTCTTACAGGTACCGTTGGTTTTTCACAGGGAAATACAGTTTTCACCAAA
>BLSH010045673.1:883293-893646 GCA_018402905.1 Glandirana rugosa | reverse complement strand
AGAAGGGGGGTTATGTAATTGTTGTCTCCAATAAAGTTATCAGTCAGATTTGCACTATGTGGAGTACTTTCATTTAAGGGATACCCCCAATACTACAGACGTGACGATTGTGACATATTGGAAGCAAGAGGAACATCTATGTGAGCAGTATCTCCCCGAGGGGGCACCCCGGTTTATGCAAAGGCGTTTACTGTTTTGCCGTTCGGTGAGTGCATCACCTAAGGGGGACTCTATCCTCTCCCCCCATCTTTGTTTTACACGTGGTGTGGTGACGGAAGCAAGATTTGATTCATAGACTTTTTTCATATGTGATCGCAAATTTTGATTGTATCAATTTAATGATCCTCTCGTTAGCGCTGCTTGCATCACATATGGGACTGATTTATACGTTTTGATGCCAGATAGATTGTGTTATAATTTTAAAGCAGCTGCTTTTCAAGCTATATATTGATTTTATGTCCTAAGCGCTGATAGTGGCTCATGTTAATTTCAGGTTTAAAATTTCAGTTTTGAGGTAATTATCTAGTGCCATCGGTTTGTAAAAAGATCAGACACTATAGCTGGCTACTGTGTTCTTCAGCTATAGCAGCCCCCTTTCCCATAAGGCAAGCAGGCCTACCGGTACTCAGTTACCCCCAGGACTTATACACAATGCTATAGTGTCTGGCTACCAGAGCAGGCCCAAACTGAGCAAAACAAACAGGTACTCGTGGTTGGCAGACAGGCAGAGTGGTTCAATGACAGTCCAAGCAGGCAGAGTTCAGCAAATAGTCATTATCCAATCCAAGGTCATACACAGGGAAATCCAAACTAGCAGAGCAGGGTAGACAAACAGTGAGCTTTGTCAAGTATTACACACTCTAACACAAGCATGAGACTGATGGCTTGGCCGACCCAAATCAGGTCCGGACTCCATCCAGTGTCTGGCCACAATCAGCAACCCTACAGGTGGACAAACAGAGAAGGAGAATGCCACAGCCAAAACCAGGATGCTGGAACTATGCACCAATTATAATGGAGCAGGAGCGCACACACTCCTGACAGTGAGGGGGATTCTTCTCAGACAGTTGTTAAAGTGTCTCTATTGCAAGATTTACCCTTGGCTTTTGTTCTGGTGAAATTTTGTCCTTAATTTTCTATTTTCGTTACAATGATCATCAGGACTAATAAAGCAGGTGAATCTACCTAACTGGTACAGAGACAACAATACAAATCGTGACAGGGGTTCTAACCCCCTCCCCTTTCCCCCACACACAAAAAACACCACTCTATTCAAAGTAGTAGAAGACCCTCTACATTGCCAGGTAAATATAGGCCCTAAAGAAGGCCCAGGCAAAGAATTTAAAGAGCTGCCTAGTGTGTATCAGAGCACCATTCAAGAAGCGATGGGCTTTTTTTTGAAGATGGCTCTCAAGTTGGGGTGCTCACATACATCTGCACTTGCAACAGCTGATTGAACAAGACAAGGTACAGAATCGTATGGCGAGACTATGATCAAACAAGAGGTCAGCAGTAGCAGCACACAGGGATCTTTAAGAAACAGGTAGAGGACATATACGGGTATCAGGCACTGGCCCAGAAGTCTGGTAACAAAATCACAGAAAGGTCTTTGCTCAAGCATTCCCCCATTAAGCACAGCCTCATCTTATTGAACGATTTAAAGACAAGCAGCCATGTCTGGTCACCAGAGCATGTGATTATATAACTGTTGCGCATGGACCACTGATAGAAAGATAGTTTTCAATGTAAAGAAACAATATAGAGATAATATATCTTGTTTTTGAATCTCACTGGAACTCCCCATTGGGTATTTAATAGTCATATGGTGAATCAGATCTTATGTGAGTCTTACTCCTACCCCAATCCCCTCCTATGAAAGGTTTTCATGGTAACACTAGAAGGACAAAGAAAATAAGCAGCCAAAGAAATGCAATTGTAATTTAATGATTTTCCACAATTTGACAGAACAGATAGCCACTGTTGGATGAGAAAATTATTATGACTTCAACACACCAAACCACATGCTTAGTTTAATCTCCCTGGCGGTAAGATTATGTCAGATTTTTGCGCCTCAAAGCGGTACATTGTTTCGCAAAGACATTTGGCGTTTTATATTGTAGGCCTGTAATTCTTAGGAATAACTCACTTAAATCTGTCCAAACAAGAGTCTAGTAGACATCTTGGGTATGATAAAGTTTGAAACAAAATAATACATTATAATATAATAAATAACTATACATAATTATCACAAATAATAATATAATAATAACAAAAATTATTCAATAATGTAATCTAGTCAAAAACACTGAAATTTGCTCAGTTGCAGAACTGTCGCTGTCCTCACTTTCAGTGTCTGATGACGAATTTCCCCACGAATCAGTATCACTCAATTCTGAAAATGATTGTTATTTACTATCGCTGTTTACTAGCTGGTCAAAAACCGCTTTTGACGTAAAGGGGACACTTTTTGGATGCCATGGACATTTTCAACTTCCCAGGCAGAAAGAATGGCATATATAATATAAAAGTGCATGCAGAGCACTGGAAAAAGCACTAGAGACAAAAGGGATGTGAAATGATTTGATAGAGTAATGTAATCTTACAGATTACAGTGTACTGTATGTGTTATGTGTGTTTCACTTTTTGAATTTGCCATCGGGCTTCGCCCCATGCGACGCAACACTCGCAGGGGACGGATCCCGATACAGTACATCGGGCAGAGGACACAGCCCTTAGACACAGCGGGGGGACATTGCTGGATCCTGGGGACAAGGTAAGTACGTTTGCCTGGACCCTGCGATGCGATTAATAAAAAAAAATCGAAATCTGTAAACATTTACTTCCTTGAATTCTGTGTCAAATATTCACTATACCCTGTGAGTAGGTACTGCCGTGCCACAAAATTCGCAGAGATTGTCTTTTGAACTGGAGAGGAGGAGAGGAGTTTAGGGAGGCGGAGTCAATACTGGAATCACAACTTTCAGGCTGCAAGGTACCATGGGATAGGTAGTCCTTAGAAATTTTGAGTAAACGGTAGAGGAGTAGCTGTAAAGCATGCAAGGAATCTAGGAAGTTTTGGAAAGATATGGCCAGCAGATAGGCAGAAATCACATCATAAAAGGAAAGTTTTCAAGTAGGGTTATATTGGATTTTTCAATAATAACTGTTGTTTGTATTGCAATTACAATGCTGTTACTATAAAATGTAAGTGTATGCTGTGACTATAGAACTCTTTTAAAAAATATTTTAGGGCATGACTTTTAGTGATTTTGTGTACCGACTAATAAAGCCCAGTTCTTGTATCACAGGATGGCAATTGCAAAGTATATTCCTTGTCTGAGACGAATCCTCCGAGTGACTCGCAAAGATTCCAGATCCTATAGCAGCTATCCATCTTCTCGCCGCTCCACTGTTACAAGTCATTGCAGTCAATCTTCTGACATAGGTGGCCACCCCAAACTTAAAGGACCCCTGCCTTCTATCTCAGATAGTGAATCGGTATGTACGATTTTAAGTCATGGGATTTTCAATTAACCTCTCCATTGAGCTGCTATTTCTCAGCCCTCCCTTTTACATGTCACATCATAATTCTTTAACTATATATTCCTTGCACTTGATTGGGTATTCTTTACAAAGTGAAGCTTTACCACATTACATTTACTAAGGAAAATTAGCGCAACTGCACTTCCAAAGTGCACAGTCTATTTAGCTTTAGTAACCCTGCAGCTAGAGAGTTAGAACTACAAAAAAAAAATTATAATAGTATCCCTGCTAGGCAAGAGAAAAATATAAGAAGGATTAGAAAGCTAAAGCTGGCCACACACTAATAGGTTTTTTTTAACAAAAATTCTCAGTACATTTGATGACTGGTGAATGCTGTTCAAAAGCACTTTAAGATTTATTTTGCTTTTAACATTTGATTTTGGAGTGAATGGACTTTCCTGAACAAAAAAACACATTCATCGTTAGAAAATGTTTTCATGCTGCTCCTTTGGATTTTCTCATCAGTGCAGTTGAAAACATATATGGATTTAACCCCACTAACAATAAGTGAATTGCATGAACATTTAAAAAAAATTTCAAACAAAATTCGACTAAAGTACGACCGGCTTAAGATAGAGAATTCTATTGCGTATTATTATTGGTGTAACAGTTGGTAGCATTGTTTGTGAACATGTTTATAGCTATTACAGTTCATTAACAAGTTAGTAAATTTAAAGTACTTGAGGATTAAAACACCGCAACTCAGGCTGCGTTCATTGGGAAGGTGACCCCAGACCCAAAAGGCCCTAATCAAAGGTGGTGATCAATAACAATCATTGAGTAATTCAAGATAGAGGAAAACTAAATTCCAGATGCCTATAAATGATCGGCATCAATCCTTGCAGCTTCACATATAGTACATCAGGAAGATATAAAAACAATGACATAAGATTAAAAAAACCCAAAATGCATTAAATGCACATAAGACAATAATAATTAATTAATTATCTGGAGTTCAGATGAATGATATTATTCCCATGCTAACCCTTTAAATAAAATAACTCTATTGGGCAGATTTGCTAAAGGCAGAGAGACTGTAGTTGCACTCATTTTCTCCAAAGCTTAGTAAATGTGGTAAAGCTCTGCCGATTTCCATCATCTAATCATGTGCAAACAAAAATGTTTTTTTTTTTTTTTTTTTAAATTATCCTTGCACCCGATTGGTTATTCATTAATATGAAGTTTTACAACATTACATTTAGTAAGGGAAATGAGTGCAACTGCACTTGCAGAGTGCACAGTCTATTTATCATTAATTAATCGCTACACGCAGTGAAAGTTATATTCTTTGTCTTGTGGTATAGCACTCCTTGAAATATTAATACTCAAAAGTGATTATCACCCATATATACTCAGATCATAAACTCATATCAAGTACATGTACAAAAACAACAACATGTACCAACCACCATGATTATACAGTATATACATAAACAGTATTTGATACATACAACATTCATAAATCCACAGTCCAAATAAAATCCTAGTGTCTCAATTCCAAAGGAAACATATGCAATCTTTCTGCTCCTTCAGTGCCTCTTGGTTTGCTAATCAACTCACACCCAGTGTGCATACAGAGGTGTACTAACATTAGGTTATGTGCACTATATCACAATCTGCTCCACTCTACCATGCAGTTATGGTCCCCCCTTGCAGAGTACTCAAGGTTCCATATGCTCATTGAAAGACTCCATGGTGCTTTAGAGCCAATTTATTGACAATAAAAACAAAGTTTCTCCAAATGCACTCACATTATTATACACAAAGGCCTTTGAGAAAGTCCAGGAGGACGCAATGTATCAGGTGAGAGGAGCTTTATGACGTCATCATGCCAGTCCTGTTGCGGGATGGGTTGAGCCCTTTGTCTGGCAAATATTGGGATCTGGAATGCTCTGCACTCTGCTCAGTACTCTGAGTAGATCTGCATATACTCATTTGTTTATTGATATCAATGTGAATGCAATTTGGAGAAGCTTTGTTTTTATTTTCAATAAATTGGTGGTAAAGCAATATGTAGTCTTATTATGTTTTTCATTGAGCATATGGGGCCTGGAGAACTATTTTTGACCTCTAGTGACCTAATAGTGAGGTCCACCTAAGAAGGCGAGGGCAAATCTGCATGCGCACTAGGTGCAAGTTGATTGACACAGCCAAAGTTACTGAAGGAGTGAGATGATTGCATATGTTTTCTTTGGAATTGAGACACTGGGGTTTTATTTGGACTGTGGATTTATGAATATTGTATATCAATAAGAACAGTGGTTGGTAAATGCACTTGATATTAGATTGTGATCAGAGTATATATTGGTGATAATCACTTTTGAGTATTAATATTTCAAGGAGTGCTGCACCACAATGCAAAGAAATTAACTGGAATTGCACCCACAAAAGATGTGTGGGTTAGTCATTAAAGCTGTATGTAAATTTAAATTATTTTTTTATTTTTTTTATTTTTTGGGGATATTTATTATAGCAAAAAGTAAAGAATATTGGGTTTCTTTCAAAATCGCCACAGTTTTTTGTTTATAGTGCAAAAAAACCCTGCAGAGGTGACCAAATACCACCAAAAGAAAGCTCTATTTGTTGGAAAAAAGGACGTCAATTTTGTTTGGGTACAACGTCGCACAATCACGCAGTTGTCAGTTAAAGTGATGCAGTGCCATATCGCAAACAATGGCCTGGTCAGGAAGTGGGTAAATCCTTCTGGGGGTGAAGTGGTTAAAGTGGATGTAAACTCTCACATATACCCAGTGAAGTGAACAGCCTCAAATGATACACAAAGATGAAACAAATCTCCCTACATGCGTTTTATGTGTATCTACTGTCTTCACATTTCCAGTATCTCACAAAAGTGAGTACACCCCTCACATTTTTGTAAATATTTTATTATATATTTTCATGTGACAACACTGAAAAATTACACTTTGCTACAATGTAAATTTGCTGTTCCCTCAAAATAACTCAACACACAGCCATTATTGTCGAAACCACTGGCAACAAAATATAGTACACCCCTAAGCGAAAATGTCCAAATTGGACCCAATGGGGTTGATTTACTAAAGCTGGAGAGTGCAAAAACTGGTGCAGCTGTGCATGCTAGCCAATCAACTTCTAACCTCAGCTTGTTCAATCAAGCTTTGATAATAAAACCTTGAAGCTGATTGGTTTCTGTGTGGAGCTGCATCAAATTTTGCACTTTCAAACTTTAGTAAATCAACCCCAATGTGTCAATATTTTGTGTGGCCACCTTTATTTTCCAGCACTGCCTTAACACTCTTGGGCATGGAGTTCACCAGAATTTCACAGGTTGCCACTGGAGTCCTCTTCCCCTCCTCCATGACGACATCACGCAGTTGGTGGATGTTAGAGACCTTGCACTCCTCCACCTTTGAGGATGCCCCACAGATGCTCTGTAGGGTTTGGGTCTGCAGGCATGCTAGGCCAGCCCATCACCTTTACTCTCAGCTCCTTTAGCAAGGCAGTGGTGATCTTGGAGATGTATTTGGGGTAGTTATGTTGGAATACTGCCCTGCGGCCCAGTCTCCGAAGGGAGGGGGATCATGCTCTGCTTCAGTATGTCAGAGTACATGTTGGCATTCATTGTTCCCTCAATGAACTGTAGCTCCCCAGTGCTGGCAGCACTCATGCAGCCCCAGACCATGACACTCCCACCACCATGCTTGACTGTAGGCAAGACACACTTGTCTTTGTACCCCTCACCTGGTTGCCGCCACACACGCATGATACCATCTGAACCAAATACGTTTATCTTCGTCTCATCAGACCACAGGACATGGTTCCAGTAATCCATGTCATTAGTCTGCTTGTCTTCAGCAAACTGTTTGCAGGCTTTCTTGTGCATCAGCTTTAGAAGAGGCTTCCTTCTGGGATGATAACCATGCAGACCAATTTGATGCAGTGTGCGGCGTATGGTCTGAGCACTGACAGGCTGACCTCCCACCCCAATGCTGGCAGCACTCATATATCTAGTTCCCAAAAACAACCAGCTGAGCATGCGCACTCAACTTCTTTGGTCGACCATGGCGAAGCCTGTTCTGAGTTGAACCTGTCCTGTTAAACCACTGTATGATCCTGGTCACTGTGCTGCAGCTCAGTTTAGGGGTCTTGGCAATCTTCTTATAGCCTAGGCAATCTTTACGTAGAGCAACAATACTTTTTTCAGTTCCTCAGAGAGTTCTTTGCCATGAGGTGCCATGTTGAACTTCCAGTGACCAGTATGAGAGAGTGAGGCGTAACACCAAATTTAACACACCTGCTCCCCCATTCACACCTGAGACCTTGTAACACTAATGAGTCACATGACACCGGGGAGGGAAATGGCTAATTGGGCCCAATTTGGACATTTTTACTTAGGGGTGTACTCACTTTTGTTGCTAGCCGTTTACACATTAATGGCTGTGTGTTGAGTTATTTTGAGGGGACAACAAATTTACACTGTTATACAAGCTGTACACTCACTACTTTACATTGTAGCTAAGTGTCATTTCTTCAGTGTTGTCACATGAAAAGATATAAAAAATATTTACAAAATTATGAGGAGTGTACTCACTTTTGTGAGATACGGTATATATTGTTTAGGAAGTACACATTCTGTTAGGATTTTTACTTCCTCATTCCCCTGTAGGAGTGGAGTATTGCTAGACACTGTGAGACAGCTGACTGGAGGAAAGGCACACACCCCCTCCCCACAAATACAGAACTTGCCTCTGAATTGTGTAGCAGTCTGCTAATCTGTTTATAGCAACCTCCTCCAAAACACACTTCTATCTCTGGGTCTCGGACAGCTTGTCAAAAGTTATCAGGCTGATAACAGAGGAACGGAGCAGGACAGAGCTACGAGATACAGTGGTTTGAAGAGAGATAAGAAAACACTGCAGATAGATGTGCCCAGCTCAGATTTCCTGAATGGCGTTTACATCCACTTTAATGGATGGGCTGCCCCTGCAGCTGACACAAGCATTCAGTGCCCCTGTTGATAGGCCATTGTCTAGATGCAGAACAACCTATCCCTATTGCAGTCTGGATCATCCTTCCCCACATACCAGCTATCAATGAGGGAGTACATACTGTTTATTTACATACACTTGGCAAGTACAGCCCTGCTTTTTTCTTGTGATTTATTAGCCTGCACTACCATAGATTGTTTCGTAATTCACTAGATGAAACCAGCTTCTGATATTTCTTGCATGGTATGAGTCTTTATTCACCAGAAGGACATGTTAGGGTATTGTTGCTCCAACAGACACATGGCTGTCATTGATAATGGTCTGTTACCAATAACTACATCAATTTCAACATTTTACCATAAAGGTGATGAAAATAGAAATTTTACATCTAGTTCTTATTGCCTTAATGTGACACTAAACTCAAAAAATATATTCTAGTATATATTCTTAACTCTATAAAGTAGTTCTCATTGCTTTTCGTCTCCTTCAAATCTCCAAACTATTTTTCTGCTGCTGTGATCTGTCTTCCTGTTAGAGAGTGGCTATGTTTGTTCTCCATGATCCCACTGTATGCAGGAAAGTAGCCACCCTCTCTATGGACTTATGGGATTTGTAGTGTACATAGAGCAGTGCACATGACCAAAATGAATGTGCACTGCTGGTTCCAAACAAAATAAAGTGAAGGGGAAAAGAAGAGGTTCAGGAGCTGATGGCAGACATTAAAAAGGCAGAAAAAAACACAGCAGGAAATATTTTAAGGAAAAGCAGAGTACAGAGCCACTAAGTAGTGGATGTGTATGGATTATGTTTTGAGAATAAGGATAGAATTTAGTGTCACTCAGTGGCGGCTGGTGAAATTTTAGGATGGGGGGGCGCCAGACCCCACCCTTCCTTTTGACCCATCCCATTTCTCATAAGCCCCACCCCTTACAGTTTTCACTCCTTGTGGCAGGAGTATACAGCCCAGCATCACCAGATAGGGTATACAGCATCACAGATAGTGGTATATACAGCATCACCAGATAGGAGTATACAGAGTCACCATATAGCAGTATACAGAGCCCCAGGTAGCAGTATACAGAGCCCCAGATAGCAGTATACAGAATCACCATATATCAGTATACAGGGTTCCAGGTAGCAGTATACAGGGGTCCCAGATAGCAGTATAAAGGGGTCCCAGATAGTGTATACAGAGCCCAGGGTGCCAGGTAGCAGTATACAGGGCTCCCAGATAGCAGTATACAGGGGTCCCAAATAGCAGTATACAGGGGTCCCAGATAGGGTATAGAGAGCCCCAGGTAGCAGTATATAGGGTGCCAGGTAGCAGTATACAGGGTGCCAGGTTGCAGTATACAGGGTGCCAGGTTGCAGTATACAGAGCCCCAGGTAGCAGTATATAGGGTGCCAGGTAGCAGTATACAGGGCTCCCAGATAGCAGTATACAAGGGTCCCAGATAGCAGTATACAGGGGTCCCAGATGTGCCATGTAGGGTATACAGGGTGCCAGATAGCAGTATACAGGGTGCCAGATAGCAGTATACATGGTGCCAGGAAGCAGTATACAGGGGTCCCAGATAGGGTATACAGAGCCCCAGGTAGCAGTATACAGGGTGCAAGGTAGCAGTATACAGGGGTCCCAGACGATAGACCGTGGGACATATGGAATGGACCGTGGGACATATGACGAAGGACCATGGGACATATGACGATAGACCCTGGGGACATATGACGATGGAACGTGGGACATATGACGATGGACCCCGAGACATATGGGATAGACCCTGGGGACATATGACGAAGGACCGTGGTACATATGACGATAGACCGTGGGACATATGACGAT
>BLSH010045673.1:870760-883075 GCA_018402905.1 Glandirana rugosa | reverse complement strand
GTGCCAGGTAGCAGTGTATAGGGTGCCAGGTAGGGTATACAGGGTGCCAGGTAGCAGTGTACAGGGTGCCAGGTAGGGTATACAGGGTGCCAGGTAGCAGTGTACAGGGTGCCAGGTAGGGTATACATGGCGCCAGGTAGCAGTATACAGGGTGCCAGGTAGGGTATACAGGGTGCCAGGTAACAGTGTACAGGGTGCCAGGTAGGGTATACAGGGTGCCAGGTAGCAGTGTACAGGGTGCCAGGTAGGATATATATGGTGCCAGGTAGCAGTATACAGGGTGCCAGGTAGGGTATACAGGGTGCCAGGTAGCATTGTACAGGGTGCCAGGTAGGGTATACAGGGTGCCAGATAGCAGTGTACAGGATGCCAGGGAGGGTATACAGGGTGCCAGGTAGCGGTGTACAGGGTGCCAAGTGGCAGTGTACAGGGTGCCAGGTAGCAGTATACAGGATGCCAGGTAGGGTATACAGGGTGCCAGGTAGCAGTATACAGGGTGCCAGGTAGCAGTATACAGGGTGCCAGGTAGGGTATACAGTCACCAGCCTCGACAGCCCCCCGAGGTCGGGACAAGTTCCGCACTTACCCCATCTAATAGGCAGGCTCAGGCTGGCAGTGTTGCAGAGATCGGCATACGGAATGCGGGCTGAGAGATGCAGAGGCAGCGCTAGCGGAGAGCATGCTGGCAGTCTGAAGTCCCAGGGAGTGCTGCGCCTGCGTGAGTAATCACACAGGCAGCACATCCACCGTAGTCCCGCCCCTGCCAACAGCATCCAATGACAGAGAGTCATTGGCTCTGATGGCTCAGGGGGCAGCCAATCAGCCTATGTGCTTGCACCTGTTCAGCGCACACACAGATAGACTGTAATGGCTGACCAATAGGCTCACTACTTGCTGTCAGCTGACAGCAAGGAGCCGAGAAAAAAAAAAAAGAAGAAAAGTCAATGTACCGGCGCCACCCGCAGGAGGGCTGGGCCCAAGCGCCCCATATGCACAGCCGCTGCTGGTGTCACTTCAAAAAATATCTCCTGGGTATTATTAGATGGGGTAAGTGCGGGACTGTGTTTCCTAATGCCAGGTTTTAGCAGTACCAATTAGCATTTTGCAGGATACTTTGCTGGCATTGATTGTCACAGCTCTTGCACCAATAGTTAGGGGAGGGGTTTTCATTTAAAGGGGTTTTAAACCCTCACATTCTATGCATTAATGTGAAAAACATTTTCTGTTGCAGCTGCCTCCAGAGCCCCCCCGTTTACTTGAGCCCGTTCCCGAGGACGAGCACACCCGCTCCAACCGGTGTCTCGGGTCCTCATTGGATAGATCGATAGCAGCGGAACCATTGGCTCCTGCTGCTGTCAGTCAAATCCAATGATGTGGGAGCCGGAGGGTGGGGCCAAGTCCTGCTGTCTGTGTAAAGGGACCCAGAAGCAAGACTCGGGAGCGCGCCCGCACGGGTGACCCCAGGGAAAGCGCTTCCCTGATGGAACACTCGATGCAGGGAGGAGCCAGGAGCGCTGCTGGGGGACCACAGAAGAGGAGGATCTGGGCCACTCTGTGAAAAAACCCTTGCACAGAGGAGGTAAGTATGACATGTTTGTTTATTTTAACAAAAATGAAGCTGAACCTTTACAATCACTTTAAATAAAACTTTTGAGTGTGATTGCACAGCGTAGAAACAACTAAGGTAATAGAGTATGAAGCTGCTTTTAGGCAGTATAATAGTAATTACAAAAATGTCCACAATTTTTTTTTTATTGAATCATTCTAAAACTACCATAGAATACGCTTAGCTATAGAGTTTTTACTATTTTGTAAAAAAAAGTGTGTTTTTTTACAAATCAAGAAACCCCCAACTATTCTTTAAATTTCCTCTTTCTAAATATGCCTTACCTCCAATTCAGAATTACCCAAGTTAGGATACTGACTCTCATTATGATAATGGGACAGTTAGTGTTATGTTTTTATGTTAAAGGAGAATCCCAGGGATTATCTTTGAAAAGGAGGTAAGTATATAATGTTATAGTCTCTGAAATCTAGCAGGATTGTTAACTCAGTGCTTTCAGTGACATTTATTATTTCCATGGGATTAGTCACCACAATAGAAGTCTACTACTAGAAGTATACTATAGTAGTGCCTGCAATCTAATGCATTTCAGATTGAAAAAAGTCTTTTTTTCAGATAGCCTTAGCAGCAGTACATGCCTATAAAACTACAATAAGGCACTTTTGACCAACAAATAAAAATTGTCCAGTAGTTTATTATGTCCCTGTTCTCGATGATGAAAAACTGTCCTGCCACTGGCCAATTTCAATCAAGCTTTCATTAGGAAAAGAGACCGCAGAGGACACAGTGTAAAACTGGTCAGCTGCAGAACATCTTATAGAGACAGAATTGTACAGTATATTAGAGGAAAGCAGCACAGGCAGATTTTTTAACTACAAGAGACTACAAATGACAGCATTGTCAAATTGGCCAGCAGCAAGACAATTTAGAATAGCAACACTAGGTCCAAATTTACTAGAGACAAACATCACAGGCTAGGGATTTACTACAAAAATGAAGATACTGCAAAGTATACAGCAGTATAAAACTGCACAGCACAGCAGAAGGGCAGTTTTAATCAAGGATAATAAGCCTAAATAATGTATGCCTATTTTTATTTTACCCATGGAGGTAGGGGTGCATTGAATGTGAATGATATAGTGTGAGGTAGGTTAGGTGCCTGATGTGAGAAAAAGGCAGCAACAATAAGAGATGGTGACTAACAAATACATGTTTCCCTTTAAGCAACCCAAAGTTAGAAAAGGCCAACATAAAATTTAAAAAAACGCACAAAAGAAATGAAAACCTGTAAATACTACTTCTGAAGCCCAAATTATTATTTTTTAAATAGAAAGATTCACATCAAAAAAAGTTTAACCTAAAATAAAGGCACAGTCAACATAAAATAAAAACAAATATACCCCCGAAATAAATGAAAACTACAAAAAAAGACACCTAAAACAAAATCCATTTTTGCATTGCAGCAAAAAATATATAAATACAAAAAAATTGCTGGGTATTTTTGTGGATAATAAGTACACTTACTGTATAATTGAACATGACTTAATTTATTACTAGAAATGTGACCTATAGATATCTCACAAATACATAAAATAAACGTACAAATTCCTAGACCATCCCAAACAAAATAGAGTGCAAGCTATTATGGCCCAACATGTGTTGTTATATGCCCCTAGTGCACTTTTACATGCTGACCATTCTAGCACTGTTAATTGCAAACAAAGAGATTGACCCTAACATTTGAAGTCACTTTCCATACATTATTATGAGCTATTGCTTTGTGGAATACTGCATGTATGAGATTCTACATTGAGTAAACATGCGAGTGGAAAAAACAACCTATAAAAGCATATTGCACAATGTTTTGAAATTTGCTTTAACATGTGACACACAGAGCAACGTTTACAATCCTTGATGGCATATCAAGGAAAAAATCCAAATGCAATCCTCTAGTGCTAGCTATGATTAATGGAATGTGAAGTGCTCCACCCTTAGAGCCAGAGGCGTAACTAGAACCTTCAGGGCCCCGGTGCAAGAAATTATGAAGGGCCCCCCGACCCCTGGCCAGGGCCCTTCCCTCTTCCCACTGATCCTGGGGCCCTTTACTCCTATTGTGGGTCCCTTTATTACGGTACTGCAGTGGGGCCCTTTCACAAGTTTTGCAGCAGGCCCCAGGGGGACCAGGGAAGCACACAGGGGCCCTGGGAACAGCAGAAGACAAGTAAACTGGATAGAGGAAAATGGAGGAGATTGGGTCCTCTAAATGCCACCCCCTGCCATCCCTCCTATTCAGGTGTACAAGGGAGGCACATGGGCCCCCTGGACCATGGGGCCCGGTTGCAATTGCAACCCCTGCAACCCCTATCGTTACGCCCCTGCTTAGAGCTCCTTATAAATACAAATGTAATGATAGTTACATAGACACCTCATAAGAGCTTATTGTTCCGTGTTTTATCGCATAATGTACTATTTTTAAGCCACAGCATTATATGGCCAAGCCTTTTCAAGGCATAATCCTTCCATGCTTCAAAGGGCTGCCATTCAGGTTCAAGCATTAGATTGCATAAGTGATTATATATCCACAAATGCTGTCTTCCACTGAGGTAGATGTACTTAACCTTGAAAAGAAATAACCCCCAAGCAAAGCAAATATTGTGGCATGAATACCTTATAAGAGCTGTTTGCTTGGTGTTGTGAGAGAATGCTTCAAAATGGCCCATGTTGAGTATTCAGCAAAGCTACTATTCACATATATCTTTCATTACATGTATAAATATCCATGATCAAGGCTTTTTTTCTCAGAGAACAGGTGCAGGAACTCCCCCTTTCCAAGTCACCCCTCGTCTCTGCCCCCTACCCACCTCCGAGCACCGTTTCTTGGTCCCACCCTCCTCCCAAGACCACCCCTTTTAGAGAATACAGTAACATTTGGGGTACTAACTAATTTGTGATGAACTTGGTAATGATAACAAGAAAAGACATAAAATAGATGCCATGCAGGCAGCAACAATAGATCCCCTAAGAAACAATGGACCACCCACACCAAAATTCCCCTCCACAGCAACAATAGACCCCCTGTAGCAAAAACAGATCTCCTCATAGCCAGCATCGATAGACTGCTAGCAACAATGGATCACCTACAAGAAAATACCAACCCCTCCCTCAGCAACAATAGACCCCCGGCAGGCAACAGCAACAACAGATCCTCCAGCAGCCAGCAACAATAAACCCCTCCCTCAACAGTAGATCCCTCTAGGCAACAATTGATCCTCCAGCAACATAAGACCCACCCCCTGCAACAATAGACTAGACCCTCTGCCAGCAACAACAGACCCCCCCTGCAAAAATAGATCCCCTGCAGTGTCAGCAGCCCCAATAGATCCCCCAGCAGCCCGCATCAACAGACCCTGCAGCACACCCTAACACCCCTTGCCATTACATACATTCAGTCCTGGAGGTGCCGGAACTGCGTTCCTCCATGTTCCCGCTGAAAAAAGCCCTGTCCATGGTGCAGTAATTGTTTATCAAGCCCCACAAATACTAAAACCAATTTAAAGCAGTTGTACTTGAAAAACAATACTGATGCTGAAATGTTAAGCAGCACAGAGAAGTTTATGTAAGATCAGAAAAGTCTGTACCTCAAGGTACATCCTCTGAGTACATACAGTTCACCCCTTAAGCCCCTTTCACATATGGCACATCCGTTTTGACGGACTCTGCTTGCTCAGTGGGAATCCATCCGTTGATCTTCACTGAGCAGGCAGATGACAGGTCCGTCTCCACTCACTGTGCAGAGATGGAACTGTCAGATGCCCGCTCCCCTCCATGGGGAGAGATTGGATGAAAACGGATCCGCCTGTCTGTTTCCATCTGATCTTATCCGATCCGCCTGATGGATGGAAAATAGGGTCCCTATCCTTCTGGATTTGGTGGACCGGATTGAATAGGGTATCAGCAGAATGGACCATTTGATCAGGTTCGTCTGAAAAACGGACAGGCGGACCTGATCGGACAGCATGTGTGAAAGGGGCCTAATACCCCAGAGACCTGTGCAGCAATAACCGCTGTGTGAATACAAGAGGAGAGGAGTCCTGTATGTACAAATACTGATGTCGTTGTAGCTTTTGTGAGACTTTTTTCTTCTAGGGCCCCTTTCACAAGGGTGCTTACGTGCAATGGATTTTGCTTGCTCAGCGGGGGATCACTCCACTGATCGCCGCTGAGCAGGTGGATGACAGGTCCAGTCCACTCCACTGTGCAGAGCATACATGGACAAAGTCCCGCTCTCCTCTATGGAGAAATCGGATGGAAACGGTCCACTTGTCTGTTTTCATCCGATCCTGGCAAAGGAGGGTTTTTGGTACTGCGCTTAGGATAAAATAGCGATAGTCTGTATGAAAGCCTGCTGCCACCCAGGAACCCCCTCTCCCTAACAGGGGTAAGGGGTGAGAAAGGATTGTGTAAACTAAAGGACTGGGTGCACTATGCACCTTTTGAATTAATTGTGACTGAATCGAACATTATATGGATGTATATCAGTTTTGGTATTGAAGAGAAGATCTGCACATTAGATATATACACATTCTAACCTAATACGTTGATTTATATTATATATTTATGTATGGTTAACACCCACTGCACACGGGCTGCACATGCACTTTTCTGATGAACTAAGCATATGCACTTTTTTGATGAACTAAGCACATATGAAAACACCTATTCATTATATCTTATCTTAATTTATTTTACTATACTTGATACACCTTTCAGGCTTACCCTCTGATACCACCAGGGGGCAGCAGTATACCTCACAGGCCATCATTGGGGCCAATTAACAGACATATAAGCAGCGCCAGACCCAGCCCTTCATTTTACACAATCCTTTCATCCGATCTTACCCGATCTGATCTGCCAGACGGATGAAAAATAGGACCACCATCCGTCTAGATTTTGTAGGCAGGATGGGATCGGATAGCGGCGGGCCTCATTGGACAGAGGTGGCTCTAGGCTTTGTGAGGCCTTAGGCAAAACCTAGGCATGAGGCCCTACTAATGCCCATAATGGGAAAAATAATTCAAGCGATAAAAAAATTAACTTTATAAATTGCATATATTAAGAGCTTTAAAGTGCTGATGTCAGTACTCTCTATCTCGGTGCTGGTGTCAGTGTCAAATTAGGCGGTTGCGATGCCCCTGTGAGTGCGAGGCCTTAGGCGACCGCCTAATTTGCCTAATTAGAGAGCCGCCTCTGTCATTGGACAAGTGTCCGCTGACACTCACCACACGACTCCAAGATCCGGTCAGATCTGCCTGAAAAGCTGACAGGCAGACCTGATCGGACAGCCCGTGCGAAAGGTCCCTAAGGCCATATGGAGTGTGTGTCAAATATGCAAAAGTATGCCATATCCTTATTCTTTTATTTATTCTTATAGTTAAACTTACTGTTAACACTAATGCTGTAGATACTGTATAATAATGATTAGCGGGAGTTCCCTGAGATTTGCAAGTTACCTCCATGTTAAAAAAAAAGTTGAAAAAGGCTGAACTAAAGAAATAATCCATCACTTGACAGTCAGGGCAAGCAAGCTGTTTAATCTTTGTCGCTTTTGGTTACTAATAGTTATAGACACATTTTAAAGAGCTAGTTGTCCACCTCCCAAGTTGACAAAACACTGACAGTTTTAGTCATCAATCACTGATGTAAAAAAGGCACACTTACAAACAACAGCTATGCAGTTTATAAAAAATGCTAAGAATTTTGCTTTCTTCAGGACTCTAAAGCAAACAGAGGCCCTTGGATTTTCATTCATGGGGAAAAAAGTGCCAGGAGGAGGACCTGTCAAAGTCATGTGACCAGCTTGTCCTCCTATCATGCAGTGTTTACTGCAGTGTTTTGCAGAGAACACTGCAGAGAACACCAGGGGCTCAGTACCACATAGCAATAGCTAATCCTTTGCTAAAATTTTGCTGCTTATGGTCAACTTTTTATGTATATGGTTTCTCGGGTTCTTTCTTACCTGCTAGCAATCTACTTTGCTTGCTTTTTTACAAATAACCTTAAAGTCACTTATATTGTATTAAAGGGTCAGTCAACGCAAATAAGATTTCTGGAGGTTTGAATCTCCTACCATATTTATATATAACTCCAGTGGAGAGATTTATACATCCAGCTTTGCCCACCTGCTACAACAAAGTCTAGGAGTCTTACTCGCCTCATTGGGGATTTCTCCCTTGCTGTAACGAGAGAAGAAAATGTCCAAGACGTGGGGGATGAAGAAAAGAATGTTTGCAGATGTTGCTGTTGAAAACCTTGAAAGATATATATAATGGCCACCAGTGTCCACCTATAACAGAAATATCAATTTGGTGTAGACTGACCCTTGTGGCAACACATTCATTCCATTGTCCATTCCCATTTTCACCGTGCCACCCATCCAGTTGTTTTCATGGAAAATGATCTGCACCCCATAAACAGTATGACGATTTCCAATATATTCATTACAGGGCTGGACTGATACTGAAGCTGACATTAGTAGTGTGAACTCCAGGCCAGCCAGTAGGCAGGTTTCCTATGAAATGGGCAAAGACACCACTGAGCTCAGTGACATAAAATCCAAAGCTAAGCTGAAAAGTCATGATTCTGGAATTTTTGAGAAGGTAAATGTGCATATTGAAATATTAATTACAATTTTATGTTACAAGGTACATTTTAGTTCTCCATTATGGCCCAATCCTTTATTGTTGGTGGTGACCTTTCTGTGTTTCTCTGTGTTTACTTTTGCTTTGTTTTATAGTTATACTATTTATTATGACATCACAAAATCATTAATTAGATGTTTTACACAATTTGTGCTTTTATGCATGTGTGCCATACCATTTATTTTCAAATTATGTTACCATTTATAACCCAATAATTCTTGGGTTGTATTTTTAATTATTGTTATTGCTTATTGTAATGTAGTTGTTTATAAACAGTAAAAATGACTTTTTAAATATGTTCTAGACCTCCATGGATGCAGATGACATATCTTTGGTAGAAATTGGCCCATCAGATCGTAGTTCCCCTCTTGCAGTAAGTATGTGTTAAATCATAAATGTTTCTAGAGTCTAGATATAGAACCCGAAGGATGGGACCCAAAATGAACTTCCTAATAAATCTTTGAAGCTCTGGATTGTTTGAAATTATATTCATAATTATTATTATATTCATTTTTGATGTCTTAAAATGAAGACCAATTGACAGAATGGGTATTATTGTATACATTTTGGGCACTATTATTAAAAAAATGGATGGGGAGGTTGTTGTGTACCTCTGTTCTAAGCAAAAAAAAAAAAAAAGCAGATTGATCTGTACAAAGGGTTGGATTTAATAAAGGCAAATGGACTGTGCATTTTGCACAAATTTTCCCCAAAACTTAGTGAATATGGTAAAGCTCTGCTGATTTCCATCATCCAGTCATGCAGTACTGCAGTTGTTTTTTATTCCCCTTGCACCTGGTTTGTTATCCTTTACAAAGTGAAGCTTCACCACATTCACTGAACTTCATCATTGAACCTCATGCACTCACTAGCAACCTATGACAACAGCGGACGATGGGTACCATATGCCTTGGTATTAGACTCTTTCTTCAATATGTCCATCTCTGAATGCTTTCCTCCACTGTCAATCAACAGGAATCCCACTAGGCCCTAAGCTGATCAGTGTTACATTATGGCCTCTCCAGATGCATATAGCAACAACCATCTTTTTACAGGCATCTTGGTGGGGAGGTGAGAGTTAACAAATTCCATCCAAGCAGTTTACTAGATCTGGTCGAGATCTCTTTGCCTTGCTGCTTCCTCCTGGACTTTGATAAACTCTTTACCCTTGCTGCTTCCTCCTAGACTTCAAACAACTCTGTACCCTTGCTGCTTTCTCTTCAACCATGATAAACTATGTACCCTTGCTGCTGCCTCCTATGCTTTGATAAGCCCTGTACCCTTAATACTACCTATAAGACCTCTATATACTCTGCCCCCTTGCTACTTCTTCCTAGACCTTAAACAACTCTGTACTGTTGTTGCTTCCTCTTGGACCTCAACATATTCTGCAATCTTGCTGCTTCCTCCTAGATCTTGAAAACTCTTCACCCTTGTTGCTACCTTGAAGGCCCCTATAAACTCTGTATCCTTGCACCTTTACTGCTTCCTCCTAGACCATGGTAAATTCTTTACCCTTGCTGCTACCTTCAAGACCTCTATAAACATGGTATCCTCTCTGTTTCCTCCATTACCTCAATAAATTCTGTACCCCTCCTGCTTTCTCCCAAACACTGATAAACTCTGCACCCTCTCTACTACCTCCAAGACCTTTATATGTTCTGTACAATCTCTACTTCCTCCTATATCTTGATAAACTCTGTACCCTTGCTGCTTCCTCCTGCAGCCCAATAAACTCTGTACCCTTGCTGATACCTACACCTTGAAAAACTCTGCAGTCTCCCTGCTTCCTTCTAGACCTTAAATTCTGTACCCTTGCTGCTTCCTCCTAGACCTTGGTAAACTTTGTACCATCACTACTTCCTCTTAGACCTTAATACACTTTGTACTCTCACTGCTTTCTCTTGGACCTTAATAAACTCTGTACCCTCACTGCTTTCACCCAGACCTTGATAACTTCTCTCTCTCATAGCCGTATTCACCCTCTCCCTCTTATAACTGCCTACATTACCACAGAGAAATTATCTTTATGTTGCATGCTAAATAAATAAAGTCCACACAACTGTCATTCATTAAACAATATTAAGGAATTTAATGAAAGGTTTTTTTCAATAAGACAGACATTAGGCACTTGCAATTTTTACAGTATCAGTATTACAAATGGTTGCTGGGGCAATTTCTCTTAGGGTAGATTACTCCACACAGAGGATTATGTACTTTTTCTTCACTTCAACTCCATAGAGGATACATCTTGGGTGGAGGGGGGCATTGCCAACAATGCCATATTCCCCCTGGGTGGAGAAAACCAAACACTGGCTATATGGCATCTTTTAATCGACAAGCTATCTGGAGATATTAAAAACAATAACATTGCTTTACTCATGCCTTCATCGAATTGGAATAGAAATCCACTGTCAAGACTTGGGATCTAACCTGGGACCTCGTCTGTGCCTGGCATTAATTTTTCTCACTGAGCTATCTGGGATGCTGGACAGCTCCCTACCTGATCTGTTGGATATTCTGCCTGATTCATTGGACAACTCTGCCTTATGTCTTGATTGCTGTTGAACCTTGAACTTCCTATATAAGCCTTGTCCCTGCACTTCCTCTTTGCCAGGTTATTGTGCTTCCTCAACCAGTGCCTTGCTCTTGTCTTCCCTGCTGCTGTCCATATTTGCTACTATTCATCATCGACCCTTGGCTTGTTCCTTGACTACTCTACTGCCTGATCCCAACCTGCAACTACTCGTTACCAACCTTTTGGCTTGTTTATTGACCACGGTCTTGTTTGATCCTTATCTGCTCATCCGCTACTGGACCCCGGCTTGCTAACACCCTGGTGGAGCAATCCTGAGGACCGCGACCTGGTACCAACACTCAGCTAAGTCCATCTCCACCATCAGGAGCTCTGGTGAACACCGGTTAGTACTTAGACTCCGCACCTCAGATGAGCCTGTGTCATCTGCCAGGGTGACTACCTGTGTACCTATCCTGCTGGTCAGTAGTAGTCCTGCAACTGCTATAGCAATTGGTCTTCGAGCCTGACGCCTGATCATGACAGAATAACCTAGTCTAAAACATGGAGGACACTATAGCAAACGCCGTGGCTCCTTTCAGGCAACAAATTTCAGAACTGCAGAAGTTCGGTGTTACTTACCAAGAGAAATTTACCGGACTGGAAAGTGTGGTGAAAGGGCAACATGAAGATATGCGTGCTCTGCAAAAACAATCGCTGGACGTACGTTCCCGAGATGAGCTAACACACATATGCCTCACCCACCCAAGTTTAATGGAGATCGCCGCCATTACAGAGGTTTTCTTAACCAGTGTCGCATATATTTCCAAATGTGACCCGCTGCATTCAATTCTGAAAAACAGAAGGTAATGTTTGTTATCAACCTCCTGACTGGGGAAGCTCTAGCCTGGGTTTCCCCTTATATAGAACAAGACAGTGCCAGCCTGAATGATTTCCAGACTTTTGAGGCCGCGATGAATCAGGTCTTTGATGATCCCAACCTCTGTGCTACTGCTGAAGCAAAGTTGCACTTGGAACTCAGCAGCGCAAAAAAGTCAGTTCCGCCAAGGGCTTTCTGAACAGGTAAAAGATGAGCTTGCCAGAGTGGAGACTACCTGATCTTGAGGCCTTCATCCAACTATGTATCCGAATTGATCAAAGACTTACAGAAAGGAGGAAGGAGAGATTGGGAATGTTTGGAAGTAATGGTGGCATGCATTTCTCTGCAAGAGAGAAAGAGGACTCATCTTTACCTAGAGAATTAACGTAGTTGGACGTATCCAAGGCGACACAGTCTTAGACCTCTTTGAGAACCTAGGAAGACTTGTATAACTGATCGTCTCTTTACGTACGGTGGTAATGAAGGTTTGTAAGGGTTAGAGAGGAAGGAGGAAAGACATTCAGAAACTAGTTAAGCCTATGTATCAACCTACTTCCGGAGTTCTAGTCCATCAGAGGTGAGACCGTTCGAGTAGAAAATGGACAAGTCTTTCGGGAACCGCCTTGACTGAAAAAACGCGACGACTCAAGGTTCACGT
>BLSH010045673.1:859644-870750 GCA_018402905.1 Glandirana rugosa | reverse complement strand
GCTATAGCAATTGGTCTTCGAGCCTGACGCCTGATCATGACAGAATAACCTAGTCTAAAACATGGAGGACACTATAGCAAACGCCGTGGCTCCTTTCAGGCAACAAATTTCAGAACTGCAGAAGTTCGGTGTTACTTACCAAGAGAAATTTACCGGACTGGAAAGTGTGGTGAAAGGGCAACATGAAGATATGCGTGCTCTGCAAAAACAATCGCTGGACGTACGTTCCCGAGATGAGCTAACACACATATGCCTCACCCACCCAAGTTTAATGGAGATCGCCGCCATTACAGAGGTTTTCTTAACCAGTGTCGCATATATTTCCAAATGTGACCCGCTGCATTCAATTCTGAAAAACAGAAGGTAATGTTTGTTATCAACCTCCTGACTGGGGAAGCTCTAGCCTGGGTTTCCCCTTATATAGAACAAGACAGTGCCAGCCTGAATAATTTCCAGACTTTTTTTTTTTTTTTTTGTCTCAATAGTTTTTATTGAAGATTTACATATTACAGTAGTAAATTTAACATATTGTAATTGTAAGTTCAGTGGTAGATACTGTACGAAATATACATGAAATACAATTGAGATATAAATGAAATATAAATGAAGTACAAAAGCCAGTGAGGGGTAAGTTGTTATGAGCTGGTAGCTCTGGAAGTAGAAGATTGAAGGATGGTGGTAACATAGGTTATAGTTCCATATATGCTACATGTATATATACCATTAGGTTGTATTCTATTCGCTAGTATTAACTGGAATTCCGTTATTGGTATGTGTGACGTTGTCATTCTCTTTATTCTCTGGACTAGGTAAGAAGTTTAGTGGTGTGGAAGTTAGGGACCTTTTTGTTTCTAGGTTTTTTGTTATGTTATTGATTGTGCCTCAATTTCCAGACTTTTGAGGCCGCGATGAATCAGGTCTTTGATGATCCCAACCTCTGTGCTACTGCTGAAGCAAAGTTGCATAGTTTACGGCAGGGTAAACGTTCTGTTGCTGAATACACAGCAGAATTCAGACGTTGGATCACAGATACCACTTGGAACTCAGCAGCGCAAAAAAAGTCTGTTCCGCCAAGGGCTTTCTGAACAAGTAAAAGATGAGCTTGCCAGAGTGGAGACTACTAATGATCTTGAGGCCTTCATCCAACTATGTATCCGAATTGATCAAAGACTTACAGAAAGGAGAAGAGATTGGGAATGTTTGGAAGTAATGGTGGCATGCATTTCTCAGCTAGTCAATATGTTCAGAAGGATCCAAGAGTTTCTCCAGATTCTGACACAGCTGAACCTATGCAGGTTGATGCAATTAAGAGATCCATTTCTACTCAGGAGAAAGAGAGAAGACGTTCAGAGAACCTGTGTCTATATTGTGGGGACTCTGGGCATTATGCAGTTAACTGTCCTAACAAGGTTAGAAGAACAATTGCAATGACTGATGTGATCATGCCTGAGCAAATAAACTCTATTACCCAGTCGATCTCCCCATTGATTCATGAAGAGAATAAAGTCAATTCTGTACTATCTCATTTTATCATCCCTATTAAACTCATCTCTGAGGGTATTGAAATTCCTTGCTCTGCTATGCTGGACTCTGGGGCTGGGGGGAACTTTATGGACATAGAATTCGCCCACAGCAATAACATTCAAACGAGAAATAAGTCTGCTCCTATCGATATGGAGACGGTCGATGGTCCACCCTTAACTTCAGGACCTGTTACCCATGAAACAGTCTCTTTGTTACTGTAGTTTGAGGCTAACCATCATGAGAAAGTCAGTTTTCAGCAGATTATGTCACCCAAATTTCCTGTCATCCTGGTTATTCCTTGGTTTTCCACCCATATAACCCCTCCATCAACTGGGAAGCACGGATCATAAACTTTACGTCCCCCCATTGTGAGGAATTCTGCTCCCAGGAGCTGAAATACATTTTGGTTTTTAACCTTTCAGAACCTGAATTAAAAGTTCTCAGGGAATGGATAGATGATAATTTAGAGAAGGGCTTCATTAGACCCTCAACGTCTCCTGCAGGGGCAGCCCTGTTCTTTGTTGCAAAGAAAGATTCCAGCTTGCGTCCATGCATTGACTACCGGGACTTGAATAAAATCACTATTAAAAACTGGTATCCACTTCCTTTAATCTCTGAAATGTTGGAAAGACTCCGCTCTGCCAAAGTATTCACAAAACTAGACTTACGGGGGGCATATAACCTAATCTGCATGCGTCAAGGAGACGAATGGAAAACCGCCTTTAGAACCAGATATGGCCATTTTGAGTCCCTGGTTATGACTTTTGGCCTCTGCAATGCTCCTGCCACTTTCCAACACTTCATCAATGATGCTTTTTGAGACCTATTGGACCAGTTTGTGATTGCTTATCTGGATGATATTCTCATCTTTTCTAATAACTTGGAGGAGCATCGCAAACATGTGTGCACTGTCTTTGAAAGGCTAAGGAAGAACCAACTTTATATTAAATTGGACAAATGTGAGTTTGAACGAACCCAGATGAAGTTTTTGGGATATATCATTTCTCCTAAAGGAGTAAGCATGGATCCTGAGAAGATCAAAGCAGTAGTGGATTGGCCTGCCCCTAGAAATATTAAAGAAATACAACGATTTGTTGGTTTTGCCAATTTCTACAGAAAATTCATAAGGAATTCTCTAAAGTGATAGCAACAATTATACAGCTGACAAAGAAAGGGATGCCCTTTGTGTGGTCAGCTGAGGCACAGACTGCTTTTATTAAGCCAAAGACTCTTCACTTCTGCACCAATATTGGTACATCCTGATCCTAAAGTTCCTTTGATAGTGGAAGTGGATGCCTCAGACTCTGCTGTGGGAGCTATCCTTTCTCAGCGAAAAGGAGAAAAGATGCAGCTTCATCCTTGTGCATATTTCTCTCTCTTAATGTCCTCAGCCGATAGAAATGATGACATTGGGAATAAGGAGTTACTGGCGATTAAGGAAGCCTTTTCTGAATGGAGGCATCTGCTGGAAGGGGCTAAGCATCCAGTAACTGTTCTTACTGATTATAAAAATCTAGAATTCATTCATTCTGTCAAGAGAATGTCTTCTAGACAAGCATGTTGGTCACTGTTCTTTTTCAGGTTTAGTTTTATTATCTCATATCAACCTGGGTCAAGGAATGGTAAGGCCAATGCATTATCAAGGGTGTTGACTGAACCATACCAGGAAGGGAACCCTGAATGTACTATCCTTCCTCAAAAGAACTTCATAGGGGCCACGGGTTTCAAGACATTTGTGAGTCTCCTAAAGGAGGGGTATGAAAATGACCCTCTTCTAAATCATCCGCCTACGGATATTAACCTTGTGTACAAGAACGGCTTTTGGACTCACGCACATAGTCTCTATGTAACCGAATCTGCTCGGATTGAAGCCCACATGTTGGTTCATAACTCAAAAATGACTGGGCATTATGGGATTTCCAAGAAAGAGGAACTCTTGTCACGTTCCTTTTGGTGACCCAGTTATAAGAAAGATGTCAAACACTATGTGGCTTCATGTCTGAATTGTGCACGCAGTAAGACTCCCCGAGCCTCTCCTTTGGGGTTGCTCCAGCCACTTCCTGTTCTGTCAAGACCATGGGGCTCAATTTCCATGGACTTTGTGGTAGATTTACCTCCCTCAAAAGAAATGACCACCATCTTGGTCGTTGTTGACCGTCTCACCAAGATGGCTCATTTTATACCTGTTAAGGGGATGCCTTGTACTGAACAAACTGCTTGAGTTAATGGTTCGAGAAGTATTTAAACTATATGGAATTCCTGACAATGTGGTGTCTGATAGAGGAGTACAGTTTACTTCAAAAGTTTGGAAAAACTTTTGCTCAGCCTTAGGAGTAACAGTCAATCTGTCTTCTGCTTTTCATCCCCAGTCTAATGGTCAGACTGAGAGGACCAATCAAACATTGGAGCAGTACCTTCGATGTTTTGTCAGTTATCTTCAGGATGACTGGGTGGATTATCTTTGTACAGCAGAGTTTGCTTACAACAATTCTAAACATAGCTCCACTTCTCAAAGTCATTTTTATTTAAACAACGGGTATCATCCAGTTTGTATTCCTGATTTCCCTATCTCAACTCTAACTCCTTCTGTTACCAACAGATTTCCTACTTTGCTGGAAATTCAGGAGAAATTGATCGCATATCACTTCCTACTTTTCATGTGGGTGACAAAGTTTGGTTATCAACCAAAAATTTGAAGGTCTATGTTCCATCTGCAAAGCTGGGCCAAAAGTTTGTAGGACCATTCAAGATTTCTGCTCAAATCAATCCAGTTACCTTTTCGGTTAAAACTTCCTGACAGTATGAAAATTCACCCTTTCTTTTACATATCACTACTTAAACCATTTCACGAAGATCCATTTTCTGGTAGAATTCTTCCACCTCCTCCACCAGTTGAGGTACAGGGTGAAGTAGAATTTGTGCTGGAGAAAATTCTTGATTTTAGATTCTTTAGAAACAAGCTACAATATCTGGTCCAATGGGAAGGATATGGGCCAGAAGAATGTTAATGCCCCTAGATTAACAAGAGAATTCCACCCGAGGTTTCCTCACAAACCAGGCCTAAGACGTCAAGAGGACGTCCTGAGAGGAGAGGAGTACTGGTAGGACCTAGGATTGAACCTGGGACCTCGTCCGTGTCTGGCATTGAATCTTCTCACTGAGCTATCTGGGATGCTGGATAGCTCCCTACCTGATCTGTTGGATGTTCTGCCTGATTCATTGGACAACTCTGCCTTATGTCTTGATTGCTGTTGAACCTTGAACTCCTTGCTCCTCCCATGAACTTCCTATATAAGCCTTGTCTCTGCCCTTCTCTTTGCCAGGTTATTGCTCTTGTCTTCCCTGCTGCTGTCTGTATTTGCTACCATTCGTCATCGACCCTTGGCTTGTTCCTCAACTACTCTACTGCCTGATCGCAACCTGCAACTACTCGTTACCGACTTTTTGGCTTGTTTACTGACCACGCTCCTGTTTGAACCTTATCTGCTCATCCACTACCGGACCTCAGCTTGCTAACACCCTGGTGGGGCAATCTTGAGGACCGTGACCTGGTACTAACATGCAGCTAAGTCCATCTCCATCATCAGGAGCTCTGGTGAACACCGGTTAGTACTTAGACTCTGCACCTCAGGTGAGCCAGTGTCATCTGCCAGGGTGACTACCTGTGTACCTATCCTGCTGGTCAGTAGTAGTCCTGCAACTGCTATAGCAACTGGTCTTCGAGCCTGACGCCTGATCGTGACACCCTGTGACATGCTCTTTCTTAACTGACAAATTCCACAATATCCTCTTAATGACCCCCTAACACTTCTCTATACACTGTAGCTAGCTTTTTGCCATATGCAGTTTATTGTGCCTAAGCAGTACCCTTAAAAATATACCTTTTGCCTTTTTTTCCTCCTAAAAATAACAGTGCACTTTGTTTGCCTAGGTACTATTGTGGCTTTAGCTGTATATTTGAAGTGTGAGATCATCTAAGGCATTGCTGCCTCTGACTGCTAGTCTCACAAGAGTGAGATTTGGTAATACCACTAATGTACTGCTCACTCCTTGCATAAGAGAAAGCTATGTCTGAAGATCTGCCATGCAAGAATTTTCCTGCTTCTGCTTTATTCATTCTGTAGAGCTGTGCTTCTTCATAAGATCATCAGTGGGGCAGCTCTAACAAGAGGAAGAAAAACCCTGCTCCTCTACCGAGATGGCCAACTGTACTCAGTAGACTTTCGTCCGAAATTTGACTTTTAAAATAAAAATACCCCTAGAATCTCATGCCTCATGCAAAGTAACAATGGTATGCTGTAAACTATGCCCAGTTTTCTATTTGTGCAGCATTGTTTTCTTACTTTGTGAAGTTCCTGCACAGTGCGGCCATCTCCAGTGTAGACATCTGAAACCGCAGTGTCTTCTTCCTGGATTCCGTGCATGCTGGCTACCCAGCATGCACCTACCAATCTTGCGCATATGCAGTGTGGTGCAATCTTGGTCAGCTTGACATGGCACAGCCATGCCGAGTTGACCAAGATTTTCAATAGACACCAATGTTAAATGTTACGGGAGCAGTGCCATGCCAAGCTGACCAAGATCTCCCAGGAGCCAATCCAAAACCGGAAATGACGTACGGTGCCGCGTCCCCTAAAGGAGGACGTGAAATTAGATAAAGGCATAAATCAGGTAAGAGAACAGAAAAATAATAATAAATTGCCAATTCATTTAACCGGTTCCTGACCAGCTCGTCTACATGTACTGCTGCACTGTGGGAGCATAGTGCGAATAAACAGTGATTAGCGCAGGCACAGCTAGCGGGCGGGTGCTCCCTGAGTGTGGCCATGGGCTGGGTGAACTCAATGTCCACCGGTGACCCACGATCGCCTGATACAGAAGAAAAGCGGCGAGCCGCCAATATAAACACGGTGGTTCCCCGCTCTGTCAGGTGGCATGACAGTGATCTACTGATCCTTGCCATCGGGATCAGTTAGATCTGCCATGCCCCTGCCAGCCCAGCCCCCACACAGTTAGAACAGGCTGAGGGAACACAATTAACCCCTTGATTGCCCCCTGCAGGTTAACCCCTTTCCTGACAGTGACATTTATATAGTAATGACTGACTTTTTTTTTTTTAGATCTGATCTCTGTATAAATGTCCATGGTCCCAAAAAAGTGTCAAAAATGTCCGATCTGACCGCCACTATATCACAATTTTGCTAAAAGTCGCAGATCGCTGCCATTACCAGTAAAAAAAAAAAATAGTAAAAACGCCATAAATGAATTCTCATAGTTTGTAAGCA
Source organism: Glandirana rugosa (assembly GCA_018402905.1). Lineage (NCBI taxonomy): Eukaryota > Metazoa > Chordata > Amphibia > Anura > Ranidae > Glandirana > Glandirana rugosa. Next base: position 863,941 of record BLSH010045673.1, on the reverse strand, counting down.
TGGCAGATTTTGCGCAAACCAATCAATATGCGCCTATTGCAATTTTTTTTTTACCACAAATATGTAGAAGAATATATATCGGCCTAAACTCATGAATAAATTTGTTTTTTTTTATATATATATATATTTTTTGGACATGTATTATAGCAAAGAAGTAAAAAATATTGTGGTTTTTTTTTCAAAATTGTCGCTCTTTTTTTGTTTATAGTGCAAAAAATAAAAACCACAGAGGTGATCAAATGCCACCAAAAGAAAGCTCTATTTGTGGGAAAAAAAGGATGTCAATTTTGTTTGGGTACATCGTTGCACGACCACGCAATTGTCAGTTAAAGCGACACAGTGCCGAATCGCAAAAAGGGCTCTGGTCAGGAAAGGGGTAAATCCGGGGCTGAAGTGGTTAAAGGATGCACATTAGTGTTGCATGGTGATGGGTCAAAAATGTGGGTGGAACTCCGCTTTAAGGAGTTGATTTACTAAAGGCAAAGCGACTGCTCTCTATTAAGTGAATGTGGTGTAATTTCACTTTGCAAAGGATATACAATTATGTGCAGGGAAAATTAAAAAACAACATTTTGCTTGCATGTTATTTGATTATGGAGTTCAGCAGAGGTCCCTTGTACAGTGAACAGTCTAGTTGCCTTTAGTAAATCAACCGCAAAGCATGTAAAAGGCTAGGCAATTTAGACAGAAATGCAGGGAGATCACAAACAATACCGCTTACACAATTTTCTCAGTTCAGGCCCTCCGAATCAAACATAAATATTCATAAATCACATTTACAAACAAAAAAAAATCAGTGTTTGCATATTTCAGATTGTTACATTTGCTATTATGTAATCATTAAAATGACCTACAGGTTTGCCATTTTGCAGCTTATAAATCTAAATACAAATGTGCTTTCTATACTTACAAACCTTGTGTTCTCCTTTCACATTAAAGACAGGTAGAAGTTTGAATGGCTTTGGACAAAGGAAGGGAGACCCTATCTCCCGTGTAGCAGTATCACGAATACCCAGTATCGTGGTGACCTACAGCAATTACCAAGGCAACCAAGCTTCAGTGGAACATAACTCAACCCTGCCCTGTCACAGGACTAATGGACCAAAACATAATCCAATCGCCACCATCATTACAGAAACCATACCTGAAAACAGCACAGAAACATCGACAAATCAGTCATCACCAAAAAAATTATGAAGAAAAATTATATATACGTTGACTATTCACTGTGCCATCATTTATTCTGGCTACAATACAAAGACCACGGAAAGGGTATTTAGTTCTGTATTTATGGCAAATGTATCATTCCACACCATCAGTGTATTCACCACATGTATCCATCTGTAGTGACTGAGTGTTTATTCTGAAATGATTTAAATGCCAGGAGTGTCGTTGGATTTTTTTTTTTTTAGACAGTACTACAGATGTATTTTATTTTGTAGGAGTTGTAGAAAAGAAATTGATAGAGTAATCAAACTGGCAAAATATAAAGCTTGTGAAAACAACAACAGAAATGATTCAAGCAGAATAATTCCTAATGTTTAAATGTCACTTGAAATGTATACAGTATTTATACTGTGCAAATATAATAAATCAGTAGAAATGGCAGAAAGTATACTGCCTGTTGAATGTGAAATACCAGAATGTTACTGTAAAAAAAAGACATATTATTAAATACTATAGAAATAGTAGAATTTAAAAAGTTAATAAAGAATTTAAAGAATAACTCTGGGCAAATGCAAAAAAAACACTTATTTGTTAACTAATGTGTTCTTCCTTCTTTTTTTTTTTTTATTTTAGATCACAAATATATTTTTCTATTTATCTATGGAAATTCACGAAAAAAAAAACTCCTTCCTGCTCACATGACAATGTTCAGGTCTGGTAATTATCTGCCCAGAGTAATGCATAGTGCATCATGGGTGAAGCTCATATGCCACTACATATGCAGAAGGACTGGGTATTTACAGAGGAGTTTATATGGAAGAGAATATGCATCCTTTTCAGGCACAAATACTAAAATGAAAAACACGTGTACATCTTTATTTTGACAATATTATGCAAATTAACAAATCAAAAAAAAAAAAAGATAACTATTTAAAATCGGCTAATATCAAAAGTATGTGTCCATATAATGCTTTACACTAATATGAACTGATAACACCCATAAGGTTGGTTGGTTAGTTACCCCGATGCAAGGTAACATAACAGGGACTGTTCCAGCCTGGGGTGTGATAGTTCCTGCTCAACTAATTTCGCGCTATTAATTGTTTTTTTTTTTTAATCACAAACTTCTTTTTCTATTTCTCTGTGGAAGTTCATGAAAAAAAAACTCCTCCTGCTCACATGACAACATTCAGGCCTGGTAATTATTTGCCTAGGCCAATACATACTGCATCATGGGTGAAGCTCATATGCCCCTACATATGCAGAAGGACTGGGTATTTACAGAGTAGTGTTGATTTACTAAAGGCAAATAAGACATTAACTTTGCAAGGAAGATTGCCCCAGAGTTTAGTGAATACCCAATCAATTGCAAGGAAAAAAATCCAAAAAAACCCCAAACATTTTTGCTTGCACATATTTTACACGCACATGCACTTTAACCTCCTTGGCGGTATGATTATTTCAGATTTTTGGTGCTGAAAGCGGTACGATTATTTTGCATGGAAATTTGACGTTTTATATTTTAGGCCTATAATTCTTAGGAATAACTCACTTAAATCTGTCAAAAACAAGAGTTTAGTAGACATTCCGGGTATGATAAAGTTTGAAACATGAAATCATAAATTATAATATAATAAATAACTAAAAATAATTATCAAAAATAATAACGTAATAGTAATAACATTTATTCAATAATGTAATCAAACCAAAAACACTGAAATTTGCTCAGTTGCAGAATTGTCGCTGTCGTCACTTTCAGTGTCTGATGATAAATTTCCCCAAAAATCAGTATCACTCAATTCTGCAAATGATTCTTATTTACTATCACTGTTTACTAGCTGATCAAAAAACGCTTTTCACGTAAAGGGACACTTTTTGGTTGCCATGGACATTCTCAAGTTTCCAGGCAGAAAGAATGACATTTATAATATAAAAGTGCATGCAGGGCACTGGACAAAGCACTAGGGACAAAGGGGATGTGAAATGATTTGATACAGTTATGTAATCTTACAGATTACAGTGCACTGTATGTTTACTGAGTGTTTCACTTTTTGAATTTGACGCCGGTCTCCGCCGCCGTGCGACGCAGCGCTTGCATGGGAACGGAGCTCGGCACACAGAGGCATCGGGTGGAGGACACAGCCCGCAGACATGGCGGGGGACATTGCTGGATCCATGGGACAAGGTGAGTAACGCTGCCTTGGATCCAGCGATACAATCCCGAGTGTGGCTCAGGGTTACCGATCGGTACAGAAAATCCACCCCGAACCACACTCAGCAATACCGCCAGGGAGGTTAATAGCATCCCAGTCTTCATCCGTAGGATTAAATATTGAGTTGGCCCACGAGTAGGTCTGGCTCGCAGTCTCCACTCTAATTCAATCCAAAGGTGTTCTGTCAGGTTGAGGTCAGGACTCTTTGCAGGTCAGTCAAGTTCCTCCACCCAAAAATCGCTCATCTATGTCTCTATGGACATAGATGTCACCCCAAACTCGGTCATCTATGTCTTTATGGACCTTGCTTTATGCACTGCTCCAAATCATTTGGTGGAGGGGGGATTATGGTGTGGGGTTGTTTGGCCCCTTAGTTCCAGTGAAGGGAACTCTTAAGGCATCAGCATACCAAGACATTTTGGACACTTTAATGCTCCCAACTTTGTGGGAACAGTTTGGAGATGGCCCCTTCCTGTTCCAACATGACAGCGCACCAATGTACAAAGCAAGATCCCTAAAGACATCGACGAGCGAGTCTGGTGTGGAGGAACTTGACTGGCCTGACCTCAACCCAATAGAACATCTTTGGGATGAATTAGAGTGGAGACTGCAAACCAGGCCTTCTCATCCACATCAGTGCCTAGCCTCACAAATTCTAGAAGAATGGTCAAACATTCCCATAGACACACTCTTAAACCTTGTGGACAGCCTTCCCAGAGGAGTTGAAGCTGTTATAGCTGCAAAGGGTGGGCCAACTTAATATTGAACCCTACGGTCTGAGACTGGGATGCCATTAAAGTATGTGTGTGTGTAAAGGCAGGTGTCCCAATACTTTTGACAATATAGTGTGTATATATATATAGTCTATATATATATATATATATATATATATATATATATATATAAGAAATCCCTGT
>BLSH010045673.1:796457-843566 GCA_018402905.1 Glandirana rugosa | reverse complement strand
TACCACTTCTATGTCTCCTTGAAAAAACACTTCGGGCCATGATGGAAGAGGATGTGGCACAGGAGGATGAGGAGGAGGAAGATGGGTCATTTCCACGGTTATCAGGCCAGTCATTCGCAAGTGGCTCGGAGGGTGGGTTCCTGCACCAGCATAGGCCAGGTCCAAAATATTCAAGCCAGGGCACAGTTCTGGAGGACGAGGAGGATGAGGAAGATGAGGAGGAGGAGGAGGAGGAATAGCAGCAGGGTGGCACCCAACGCAGCTCGTGGGCATCACTGGAGCGTGGCTGGGGGGATACAGAGGACACAGATGATATACCTCCCACAGAGGACAGCTTGTCTTTGCCTGTGGGCAGCCTGGCACACATGGCCGACTACATGCTGCAGTGCCTGCGCAATGACAGCCGAGTTGCCCACATTGTAACTTCCTCTGATTACTGGGTGGCCACCCTGCTGGATCCCCGTTACAAGGACGAAATTAATATTGTCAAAAAAAAATTGGACTTTATAGGCATGTATAATAAAACATATATGATAAACTTTATTTGTTACAGACAATAGCATACATATGCTCACAATACACAATTGATATCTAAAATATATGATTAAAAAATGCATGCATAATCCCAGACTTCGGAATGTCTAGAAAAGTATGGTCTGAATTCATATATGATTCCCAGGGGTCCATCAACTGACGGATTGAATCCCTGGTGAGTCAATAGAAAAAATGATCCCCACTAATCTGAGATAGCCCCTCAGCGACCTAATGCCTCAATATACCAGTATACAACCGTACTCTTGGTAAACAATGATGTAAATGTTCAGTTCATGTAGGTTACGCTGACGGGGTTCCCATTGGATTAGATAAAGAGTGACCTCTTGCTCAACTAGTTTCGCGCTCTGCGCTTCATCTGGAGCTTAAGAATTAATCTAATGAGAGATAATAAATAACATACATATTAGGATTAGGAAGCATATCTGCAAAAGTTATTTTCTCTTTCATCCATTGGTATATTGCAACAAATATATGTAAAGTGAACTCCACTTACATAGTAAGTACCGACGGTTTGTAATCCCACAGTATCAAAATATTTTCCCCAAAGGGTCCAGCAGGGCCGCTACCCCAAAATCAGGAAGGCCTTTCAATGAATAGAGGTTGTCACCATGGCAATCACATCCCCCAACAGCGGACAGACCTGCACCAGGCTAGCATGGAGGCCTGTGTGTAAATATGGAAGAAACATAATAAGGGATAGAATTTGATGGATCCTAGACCTCAGTAACATATAATATACAGCTACAATATTTTAGTTACCTGGGGGTATAGTGGTTTCAGGCACAGTGTCCAGAGAAACGTACACACTGATAGAGATGTATATATATCTCCTCAGATCGATATGGATCTATGTTATCATATAGGATCGGGGAAGTTTTTTGTAGGAGGTAGCTGCATATAACATCAGAATGCCATAAGATGGTTATTGCGCCCGTCCGGATGAGTGAGCACATCCACTCATGGTTCCCAATACTGTAAAATATAAACGCATATCCATAAAAATAAGTGACCCCAGATTAAAGTCTGTGGGTTCACATAGGGATTACAAGTTACAAGGACAACGTGCCGTCCTTAATTCCCTCACTGGAGCGTGAGAGGAAGATGCGCGACTACAAGCGCACACTGGTAGAGGCGCTGCTGAGGGCATTCCCAAATGGTACCGGGGGCTCAGCGGAAGCACAAGGTGAAGGTGGAGGAGGAGGTAGAGGCCACCAACGCAGCAGTGCCACCGCCAGCACCTCAGAAGGCCGGGTTAGCATGGCTGAAATGTGGCAAAGCTTTGTCAGCAGCCCGCCACAACAAACAGCACCACCAGCCGATAGACAACGTCTTAGCAGGAGGCAGCATTTCAGCAACATGGTGCAAGAGTATGTGGGCACACGCCTACACGTACTGCCTAATGGGTCTGCCCCATTCAACTTCTGGGTCTCCAAATTGGCCACATGGCCTGAGCTTGCCCTTTATGCCTTGGAGGTTCTGGCCTGCCCTGCAGCCAGTGTATTGTCGGAATGTGTGTTTAGCACGGCAGGGGGCGTTATCACAGACAAGCGGAGCCGTTTGTCCACATCCAATGTGGACAAGCTAACCTTTATTAAAATGAATCAGGCATGGATCCCACAAGACTTGTCTGTACCTTGTGCAGAATAAACATTTAGACCGAACTCACACAGTAATTCATATACTTCTTTTTTTGAATAGGCCTCAATACAAAAAAAAAAACCATGTTGGCTACCTCCTCCTACTCCTCTACCACCGCCACTTCCACCTACACTGCCACGGTCACGGCCTAGTCAACCTCTAGGCTCCTACTCCACATCCACCCCCCTTCCCATTTTTTTATTTGATTTTAATTTATTTTCCCTATCCCCATTTATTTGTAGGGCACTTGCCCTAGTTTGAAGATGATTTTAGAACAGTTATATGGCTTCTACCGTTCATTAATACTTTTCAAACACAGTTTGAAGATGATCCACATTCACCTCCATTTTTGCTTTTTTTATGTTTTTATTTTTTTAAAAATATTTAAAGTTATTTCCCTGTCCCCATTTTTTTGTAGGGCACTTGCCCTACCCTTACCCCCATTTTACTTCCTTTTGCAGCCCTCTAGGGCTTTCCAGGACTTTGTTACAGCCATTTTTGTGCCTAAAAGTTCGGGTCTCCATTGATTTCAATGGGGTTCGTTGTCCGTGCGATCGTTCGGGTTCCGTCCGCACCCGGACCCGGACTTTGTCCCGAAGTTCGGCCTGACCAGCAGAACCCGAACTTCCAGAGGTTCGCTCAACTCTAGCAACAACCACTCATCGGTCTGTTGTTCAATGCCCATCCACAGCTCCTGCGCAGTGTGGGGTTTATCCCGCAAACATATCAGTTTTAAAACAGCCTGCTGTGGTTTACCCCTGGATGTGCTGAAATTGGTGGTGAAGGTGTTACGCTGAGCGGATGAGGAGGTGGTAGAGGAGGAGGAGGAAGCGCAGTAGGAGGAGGAGGCAACAGAAGGAAAAGAAAAATGCCCTGCAATCCTGGGTGGTGGAAGGACATGCGCCAAACGGCTAGCCGCCTCAGGCCTACCCGCCACTACATTTGCCCAGTGTGCAGTTAGCTAGATATAGCGTCCCTGCCCGTGCTTACTGGTCCACGTATCAGTGGTTATGTGGACCTTGCCACAGATGGCATTGCGCAGTGCACACTTGATCTTGTCCCCGATTTGTTTGTGTAAAAAAGGGATGGCTCGCCTGGAAAAGTAGTGGCGGCTGGGAACCACGTACTGTGGGACAGCCACCGCCATCAGGTTTTTACAACTGTCCGTGTCCACCAGACGCAATGACAGCATTTCAAAGGCCAGGAATTTTGAAATGCTGGCATTCAGGGCCAGGGATCGCGGGTGGGTAGGGGGGTACTTCCTCTTTCTCTCCAGTGTTTGGGAGATGGAGAGCTGTAAGCTCCCATGGGACTGTGTGGAAATGCTTGGGGACGGTGGCGGACATGGTGGCGTTGCTGTCACATCGTCTGTTTGCTGGGTGGCAGGTGCCACTGGTACTGTAGAGTTGGAGGAAGAGGCCGAGGCAGCAGCAGAAGAGGAAGCAGGAGGAAGCCGAGACCTTTCTTGGATTTTGAGGTACTTATTCCACTGCAGCAAGTGCTTTGCATTTAGATGCCTAATCATGGAGGTTGTGCTCAGGTTTAGAACATTTGTGCCATTTATGTGGACCTTGCCACAGATGGCGTTGCGCAGTGCACACTTGATCTCGTCCCCGACTTGTTTGTGCAGGGAAGGGATGGCTCGTCTGGAAACTTAGTGGCGGCTGGGAACCACGTACTGTGGGACAGCCACTGCCATCAGGTTTTTACAACTGTCCGTGTCCACCAGACGGAATGACAGCATTTCAAAGGCCATGAATTTTGAAATGCTGGCATTCAGGGCCAGGGATCGTGGGTGGGTAGGGGGGTAATTCCTCTTTCTCTCCAGTGTTTGGGAGATGGAGAGCTGTAAGCTCCCATGGGACTGTGTGGAAATGCTTGGGGACAGTGGCGGACATGGTGGCGTTGCTGTCACATCGTCTGTTTGCTGGGTGGCAGGTGCCACTGGCACTGTAGAGTTGGAGGAAGAGGCCGAGGCAGCAGAAGAAGAGGAAGCAGGGGGAGGCCGAGACCTTTCTTGGATTTTGAGGTACTTATTGCACTGCAGCAAGTGCTTTGCATTTAGATGCCTGATCATGGAGGTTGTGCTCAGGTTTAGAACATTTGTGCCTCGCTTCAGCCTCTCATTGCACAGTGTGCAAACCACTTGTGTCTTGTAGTCAGCACATTGTCTGAAGAACTGCCATGCCAGGGGAACGCCTTTGAGCTGCCTTTAGTGTGCTAGGTCCCTGGGTGCGGTGGGTAGTAGCAGGCGTACTGTCTAGGGGACGCTCGCTCCGCTTTTGCAACCTACTTCCTCTTATGCTGTGCTGGTGCCTCTGTGCGACCACCACCTCTTCCTCCAAACTGCACATGTCACTCGCATGACCTTCATTCCGTGTGGGGTCTAGGACCTCATCATCCTCCACATCATCTTCCACCCACCCTTCACCACTGCCCTCCTTGTCAGTGTGCACACTGTGGAAAGCCGCAGACGTGCTGCCGTGGTGTTTCCATGTCCTCATTCTGAACCAGAAGTGGTTGGGCATCAGTGCACTCAATATCTTCCACTTCTGGGCCAGGGCTATGTGGATGGCCCACGGAAAGCACAGCAGCAGAGTCATCAAAAAGCATAAGAGACTGCTGCATGACTTGGGGCTCAGACTGCTTGGCTGATTTACAAGAGGCTGAGGTGAAAGACAGATGGACATGGGGTTCAGGTGCCAACTCTGAGCTTTCATCAAGGGACCGGGTGGGAGACAATGTGAAGGAACTGGAGGCATTGTCGGCCACCCAATCTACTATCGCCTGCACTTGTTCTGGCCCCACCATTCGTTGAGCGTCATTCTGGCCTACCATATAACGTTGAAGGTTCTGTTGGCTACCTGAGGAACGTGTTTCACTTGTGCGTGTAGCTGGCACAGATCGACCACGTCCTATCCTTGCAACAGGAGCTTCAGCAACAACACCAACACCAGCAGCACCACGACCACCACCACGTCCCTTATTTGACCCTCTCCACATTCTGGACACAAATGTACTATGTAGCACTATTTCTTAATACAAAAAAAAAGAATAATAAATTATTATTTAACACACAAGATCTAGAGATAACGCCCCTACTCCAAAAAGATCTGACCCCGCGCCAAGAGAAAGAATTAACATAAATTAAGAACAAATGTAGAAAGCTGCTACTTTAAATATAAAATGTCCACAAATAAATATCCAACAAGATATCAGTAGCGCTATGTCAAGGATAAAGCACAGCGTGGGGATCCTAATATGCATGAATGTATATAAACAGTCCACTTAAAACCCCACTTGATGTGATAAGTGATAGTCCATGCAGCATACGAGGTTCTAAATCCAAATTCATTAAGAAAGAGACACAAATCTTCCTTCCAATCTCCACCAACATACACCACGTGATCAGCCAGGTGTGCGGGAACCCCCAAAAGATTAACTCTTACCAAAGGCATATGCTAGGCACTCTCATGCTCTAGCAAAGAACGCCTGTTGTGCTTTCCTGTGCACCAAAAATCCAGGATACTGCTCAAAATCATTGAAAGCGGTGTTTGCATCAGTTTTCTTTTCTTTGGATTATTTCACCCTCTGTTTTTACTTGGTCTTGGCCAATAACACCTCCTGTATTACAGTGCCCCCACTCTGGATGAATGATCACAGAAGGCACAGCAGACAGCAGCACTGTCAGTCTCGGTTTTCTGATGATCTCATTTTCTGACTTGTTTTCAAAATACCTCAGAGCTTCTCTTCCTGTTTCCGGCTTCCTCCTGGAACGTCTTTCAGACTTCCAGGAGGAAGCCGGAAACAGGAAGAGAAGCTCTGAGGTATTTTGAAAACAAGTCAGAAAATGAGATCATCAGAAAACCGAAACTGACAGTGCTGCTCTGCCTTCTGTGATCATTCATCCAGAGTGGGGGCATTGTAATACAGGAGGTGTTATTGGCCAAGACCAAGTAAAAACAGAGGGGGAAAAATCCAAAGAAAAGAAAACTGATGCAAACACCGCTTTCAATGATTGTGAGCAGTATCCAGGATTTTTTGGTGCACAGGAAAGCACAACAGGCGGTCTTTGCTAGAGCATGAGAGTGCCTAGCATATCCCTTTGGTAAGAGTTAATCTTTTGGGGGTTCCCGCACACCTGGCTGATCACGTGGTGTATGGTGGTGGAGATTGGAAGGAAGATGTGTGTCTCTCTTTCTTAATGAATTTGAATTTAGAACCTCATGTGCTGCATGGACTATCACTTATCACATCAAGTGGGGTTTTAAGTGTACTGTTTATATACATTCATGCATATTAGGATCCCCACGCTGTGCTTTATCCTTGACATAGCGCTACTGATATCTTGTTGGATATTTATTGGTGAATAAATTATTATTATTATTTAAAAAAAAAAAAAAGAAAATCGTAGATGCACTTTTTATTTTTGTGCAAGAAATGCACCGCTCACACCAGCAACAGGAACCTCTCCCTACAACAGTATGAGATGATTTTAAAATGATAATCTGTCTTTCACAGCACCGACAGGAACCTGTCCCTACTGCAATATGAGATGATTTTAGAACAATAATCTCCCCCTAACAGCACCAACAGGAACCTCTCCCCAATGCAGCAGGAGATGGCTTTATAACGATAAACTATCCCTCAGAGCACAAACAGGAACCTGGCCCTATTGCAGTAGTAGTTGTTTTTAGAACAATAATCTCTCCCTCAAAGCACCAACGGGAACCTGGCCCTAATGCAGTAGTAGTTGTTTTTAGAATGATAAACTCTCCCTCAAAGCACCAACAGGAACCTGGCCCTAATGTAGTTGTAGTTGTTTTTAGAATGATAAACAGTCCCTCAGAGCACCAACAGGAACCTGGCCCTATTGCAGTAGTAGTTGTTTTTAGAACGATAATCTCTCCCTCAGAGCACCAACAGGAACCTGGCCCTATTTCAGTAGTAGTTGTTTTTAGAACGATGATCTCTCCCTCAAAGCACCAACAGGAACCTGGCCCTAATGCACTAGTAGTTGTTTTTAGAATGATAAACTCTCCCTCAAAGCACCAACAGGAACCTGGCCCTAATGCAGTTGTAGTTGTTTTTAGAACGATAAACAGTCCCTCAGAGCACCAACAGGAACCTGGCCCTATTGCAGTAGTAGTTGTTTTTAGAATGATAATCTCTCCCTCAGAGCACAAAAAGGAACCTGGCCCTATTGCAGTAGTAGTTGTTTTTAGAACGATAATCTCTCCCTCAAAGCACCAACAGGAACCTGGCCCTAATACAGTTGTAGTTGTTTTTAGAACGATAAACTGTCCCTCAGAGCACAAACAGGAACCTGGCCCTAATGCAGTAGTAGTTGTTTTTAGAACGATAATCTCTCCCTCAAAGCACCAACAGGAACCTGGCCCTAATGCAGTAGTAAATGTTTTTAGAACGATAAACTCTGCCTCAAAGCACCAACAGGAACCTGGCCCTAATGCAGTTGTAGTTGTTTTTAGAATGATAAACTGTCCCTCAGAGCACCAACAGGAACCTGGCCCTAATGTAGAAGTAGTTGTTTTTAGAAAGATAATCTCTCCCTCAAAGCACAAACAGGAACCTGGCCCTAATGCAGTAGTAGTTGTTTTTAGAACGATAATCTCTCCCTCAGAGCACAAACAGGAACCTGGCCCTATTGCAGTAGTAGTTGCTTTTAGAACGATAAACTGTCCCTCAGAGCACCAACAGGAACCTGGCCCTAATGCAGTAGTAGTTGTTTTTAGAACAATAATCTCTACCTCAATGCACCAACAGGAACCTGTCCCTAATGCAGTTGTAGTTGTTTTTAGAACGATAAACTCTCCCTCAAAGCACCAACAGGAACCTGGCCCTAATGCAGTAGTAGTTGTTTTTAGAACGATAATCTCTCCCTCAGAGCACCAACAGGAACCTGGCTCTATTGCAGTAGTAGTTGTTTTTAGAACGATAATCTCTCCCTCAAAGCACAAACAGGCACCTGGCCCTAATGCAGCAGTAGTTTTTTTTAGAACGATAATCTCTCCCTCAAAGCACCAACAGGAACCTGGCCCTAATTCAGTAGTAGTTGTTTTTAGAATGATAAACTCTCCCTCAAAGCACCAACAGGAACCTGGCCCTAATGCAGTTGTAGTTGTTTTTAGCATGATAAACTGTCCCTCAGAGCAGCAACAGGAACCTGGCCCTAATGCAGTAGTAGTTGTTTTTAGAACGATAATCTCTCCCTCAAAGCACAAACAGGAACCTGGCCCTATTGCAGTAGTATTTGTTTTTAGAACGATAATCTCTCCCTCAGAGCACAAACAGGAACCTGGCCCTATTGCAGTAGTAGTTGTTTTTAGAATGATAAACTGTCCCTCAGAGCACCAACAGGAACCTGGCCCTAATGCAGTAGTAGTTGTTTTTAGAATGATAATCTCTCCCTCAAAGCACAAACAGGAACTTGGCCCTATTGCAGTAGTAGTTGTTTTTAGAATGATAATCTCTCCCTCAAAGCACCAACAGGAACCTGGCCCTAATGCAGTAGTAGTTGTTTTTAGAATGATAATCTCTCCCTCAGAGCACAAACAGGAACCTGGCCTTATTGCAGTAGTAGTTGTTTTTAGAACGATAAACTCTCCCTCAGAGCACCCACAGGAACGTTTCCCTAATGCAGTAGTAGATGGTTTTAGAATGAGAATCTCTCCCTCAGAGCAACAACAGGAACGTCTCCCTATTACACTATAAGATGGTTCTGAACGCTAATGTGTCCCTCACAGGACCGCAATGAAGGTCTCCCTAATGCAGTCTGAGATGGTTGTGAACACTAATCTTTCCCTCACAGCAGCAGCAGCATGAAGCTCTCCCTATTCTAGTCTGAGACGATCTGACACGCGGCGCTTTGTGACTCCAGCCCCATATAGAGGCTGGGTCACATGATGCACTGGCCAATCACAGCCATGCCATTAGTAGGCATGGCTGTGATGGCTTCTAAGGGCAAACTAGTGAAAATCTTGTTGATTGGCTGCCCAGCAGCTATAGAAAAGGCGCCAAAAATACCCGAATACCGAACCCGATCCTTTAATTTTTTTTTAATATCCGGGATCGGGTTCGGGGCACGGACATCCCAAAGTCCGGTACGATCCCGAATTTTACAGTCTGGGTTCACTCAACTCTAGTTACAACCAAAAGCGTAAATGTATTTATTGGGATTTTATGTGATAGATGAACACAAAGTGGCACATAATTGTGAAGTGGAAGAAAAATGATAAATGGTTTTCAAAATGTTGAAAATCTGAAAAGTGTGGCATGCATTTGTATTCAGCCCCCTTTACTCTGATGCCCGTAACTTAAATCTAGTGTTACCAATTGTCTTCAGAAGTCACCTAATTAGTAAATAGAGTCCACCTGTATGTATTTTAATTTCAGTATAAATACAGCTGTTCTGTGAAGCACTCAGAGGTTTGCTAGAGAACCTAAGGCTGGGTTCACACTATCCGACATTTAAAGGATCCAACTTTGATCCTACTGTCCTGTGAGATTTACGGTCCTACATTAGGGTTGCCACATCATCCCTTTAATCCAGGACACATATGAATTACACAGGTTCTGGGGGCTAATTTAATGCAGATGAGGCACCAAGTGAGTGTAATTACCACCTTAATGAGCCACAGGACCTGTGTAATTCATATTTGTCCTGGATTAAAGGGATCGTGTGGCAACCCTATCCTACATAGGGGCAAAGTCGGTCCGATTTTCTGTGAACAGGGATCCGACTTTAATCCCGACAATGCCAAGCACTTTGTGCTCTGGGGTTGTTGAAGGGGAACTCCATGCCAAATTAAAAAAAAAACAAACAGCATGGGGTCCCCCTCCAGGGGCATACCAGGCCCTTTGGGCTGGTATGGATTTTAAGGGGAACCCCGTGCCAAATTTTAAAAAATTGATTTGGGGTTCCCCCAAAATGCATACCAGACCCTTATCCGAGCACCCAGCCTGGCAGGCCAGCAAACAAGCGAGCACCCCTCCCTGGACCATACCAGGCCACATTCCCTCAACACGGGGAGTATGGGTGCTTTGGGGTGGGGGGGTCTGGCATCTTTGGCTCTTTTGCGGGTCTTCTCCCTCTCTGCTGCATCTTCTCCCTCTCCACTGCGTCATCTGCTCTTTTGCCGGTCTTCTCCGCTTTCCTCTTCTCTCTGTTCTTCCTCTCTTCTTCTTCCCATGTTGACTCAATGCGATCTCTTGCATGAATGGTGTCTCCATACTGTGCGGTGACTTATATTGGTATGTGGGCGGGGCCACCAGGTGATGTCATCCGGGCGCCCCACCCCCTTGTGACATCACCGTCCCATCATGCCCCGGGTGGTGACGCCACAATGGGGCAGGTTCTCCGGGTGACATCACCCGGTGGCCCCGCCTACATTAACTGATTTAATAGAATAATTTAAAAACCTGTGTAGTGTGTTTTTTTTTTACATTTTCCTTTCAGGTGAATGGGTAGGGGTACACTGTATCCCATACTCATTCACATAGGGTGGGGGGTCGGAATCTGGGGGCCCCTTGTTAAAGGGGGTTTCCAGATGCCAATAAGTCCCCGCCCGCAGACCCCGAAACCACCGACAAGGGTTGTCGGGAAGAGGCCCTTATCCTCATCAACATGGAGACAAGGTGCTTTGGGGTGGGGGGCGCAGACCCCCCTACCCCAAAGCACCCATACTCCCCATGTTGAGGGAATGTGGCCTGGTATTGTCCAGGAGGGGGGCGCTCACTTGTCATCACCCCCTTTGCTTGCCTGCCAGGCTGGCTGCTTGGATAAGGGTCTGGTATAGATTTTGGGGGAACCCCACATCAATTTTTTTAAATTTGGCACGGGGTTCCCCTTAAAATCCATACCAGCCCAAAGGGCCTGGTATGCCCCTGGAGGGGGACCCCATGCCGCTTTTTTTTTTAAAATTTGGTGTGGTGTTACCCTTCAAGATCCCCAGAGCACAAGTCGCATGCCAAAGTCGGATCAGTGAAGACAATGATCCGAATTTGATCCGACTTCAATGCTTTTCAATGGGCTAATGTAGGATCAAAGTCAGACAAAAGTAGTACAGGAACCTTTTTCAAAGTCGGTCCGACTTTGAAAAACACAAGTCGGAGCGGTTAACATGGCTCTCATAGGGAATCATTGTTTTTGTGACGTAATGCGACTTATGCTCCTAATGTCAGTCTGAGAATTGGACTAGTGTGAACCCAGCCTTAGTGAACAAACAGTATCATAAAGGCCAAGAAACACACCAGACAGGTCAGGGATAAAGAAGTGGAGAAGTTTAAAGTAGGATAAAGTTATAAAAAAATATCCCAAGCTTTGAACATCTTACGGTGCACTGTTCAATCCATCACCTGAAAATGGAAAGAGTATGGCACAACTGCAAACCTACCAAGACATGGCCGTCCACCTAAACTGATAAGCCGGGCAAGGAGAACATAAATCAGAGAATAGCGAAGAGGCCCATGGTAACTCAGGAGGAGCTGCAGAGATCCAAAGCTCAGGTGGGAAAATCTGTCTACAGGGCAACTATTAGTCCTGCATGCCACAAATATGACCTTTATAGAAGAGTGGCAAGAAGAAAATTTAACTTTTTGGCCTAAAAGCAAAACGCTATGTGTGGCGGAAAACTAACACTGCACATCACCCTGAACATACCATCCCCATCGTAAAACATGGTGGTGGCAACATCATGTTGTGGAGATGCTTTTCTTTAGCAGGGACAGGGAAGCTGGTCAGAGTTGATGGGAAGATGGATGGAGCCAAATACAGGGCAATCTTAGAAGAAAACCTGTTTGAGTCTACAAAAGACTTGAGACTGGGGCAGAGGTTTGCCTTCCAGAAGGACAATGACCCTAAGCATACAGCCAAAGCTACACTTGGTTTAGATAAAAGCATATTCATGTGTTAGAAAGGCCCAGTCAAAGTCTTGACCTAAATCCAATTGAGAATCTGTGACAAGACTTGAAAATTGCTGTTCACAGACGCTCTCCATCTAATCTGACAGAGCTTGAGTTATTTTGCACAGAAGAATGGGCAAAAATGTCACTCTCTAGATGGGCAAAGTGTAGAGACATTCCCAAAAAGACGTGCAGCTGTAATTGCAGTGAAAGGTGGTTCTACAAAGTATTGACTCAGGGGGGCTGAATACAAATGCACCCCACACTTTTCACATATTTGTTTATAAAACATTTTGAAAACCATTTATCATTTTCCTTCCACTTCACAATTATGTGCCACTTTGTGTTGGTCTATCACATAAAATCCCAATAAAATACATTCACGTTTTTGGTTGTAACATGACAAAATGTGGAAAATGTCAAGGGGCGTGAATACTTTTTCAAGGCACTGTACCTGTGCTATGTACTGAAAACTGAGCCATCACAACGTGGGGACCACAGTACAGTCTCTGGCAGTGCCTCTACTCAGTTGGGATTTGTGTAGTGCAAGCAGGAGCTCCAATTGAGATTGTCCTTGTCCTCAGGCCAAGTTCTTTAGATAGGGGTGGATGGAAGACCCAAACTATAGCGCATCTTCTCAAGTGGACAATCCCTGGTTGGAGCTCAAACTTCTTTTGTATACAGCAGACAGAAGTAGAACCCATTACAGCAGAGGTCCTTATAATTTCTCTGTATCAGATAGTAACTGCAGCTTCGGACCATTGTAGGATCAAGTGTTACTTCATTATCCCCAGGGATATCACTACAGCTACTGGATCAACATAGGTGATGTCCCACACCAGTGGAAGTTCAAGTGTGGCTTCAGTGTACCCCCATAATATCCCTTTAGCAGCCAGATCAGCATGCCTGAGGTCCTCTTAATCATGTAGCACATAATGGCCCCAGAGGAATGAGGCCTTTAGAGCCTGTGGCTCCAGCCCAGGACTCCAAACCCAGGTAACAAACTGTAGGCATAGGAAAATAACCCTTGAGAAGTCTGCTCAGAATATTTGCTAAAGCTGGGTGCAGCCCACTATAGAAAAGTTTATCAACAATTGGCCAGCCAACAAAATGCAAGGTAACCTCATGCTGCATGTCTGACTTAGCCATTTTGATCTTTCAATAGATCTAACAGATGACACATAGTAACTCCCTGAGCACATCCTGCTGAAAAAAAATCAATGCAGTACAGCAAAACTGTGAAGTAAAAATGCATTTTTTTTTCTGTCTGTTTACTTTTTTTTAATTTTTTTAGTCCAACCTTGCCCCCGTGGATGTTCTTGCCTGGCTGCATAGCTGAGAATGGCATGTTTCTGCTCTCACAACCCCCTGGGATATTATGTCACATATCCCAGGAGGCTGCAGGAGCAGAGACACATATCGGCTGGTGGAGGACCCTGGCCCGTGTCATCAGGGGCCAGCGGCAGGAACCTAAAAAGGGGCAGCTGGCTCCCAATGACTGAGGAAAACCAAGATGGTGGCATGGGACTCACAGCTCAGCATGAAAAATACCAGGACAATGTTGGATTTGCTAGGCAGATGAGTATAAGAACCAAGGACAACCCAGAATGACAGGTAAAAGGATTTTAAAAAAAGGGAGGGGGAGTGAAGTTCCTCTTTATGGAGGCCTTAGGGAACACCTTCCTACACATGCATGTAACATGTAAAACAAAAAGTGGCAGTTTTTTGTGGGAAGTGTCCTTGAGCCCCCTAATCCTCAGGTGCCAACATTCCTTCATCACTCCTTCCCCTGTCACAGCCTGCACTAAAATCCCCAGGGTCTGCTATTGTCAGAGTTAAGGAGAGCAGGAGAGTGTTCAGGACTAATAATATGCTGCTTGGTCATATGTTTCCCCACACCAGATATTTTTGCCAGTTAAAGTAGCAGAGGGAATGCTGGAGGAGTGCCGGCAATCAGTGGGTCGAGGGCCCCTTTGCACATGCACTGTCACTTTGCCTCAAATGAGCAAAGTGTCAATTTTTATTTACTTATTGGGTCTTGGATAGAGTTGAGCGAACACCTGGATGTTCGGGTTCGGTGGGTTTGGCCGAACTTCGCGAAAAAGTTCGGGTCCGGTACCGAACTTGACCCCGAACCCCATTGAAGTCAATGGGGACCCGAACTTTTCGGCACAAAAATGACTGTAAAAAAGTCCTGGAAAGTGCTAGAGGGCCTCAAAAGCAAGTAAAATGATTTTAGAACAATAATCTGTCCCTTGCAGCAACAGCAGGAACCTGACCCTATAGGAGTAGGCGATGGTTTTAGAACAATAATCTGTCCCTTACAGCAACAGCAGGAACCTGACCCTATAGAACTAGGAGATTATTTTAGAACAATAATCTGTCCCTCTAAGCAGTAGACTCTACCTAGTCCAATCAGATCATTCTGTAATGCAGGATGAGGTATTATTAGATCTGCAATCTGTCCCTAAAAGCAGTAGTAGTAGTAATCTCTACCTAGTCCACAATCAGATCGTTCTGTAATGCAGGATGAGATGTTATTATATCTGCAATCTGTCCCTCACAGTGCCGACAGCATCCTCTCCCTACACTACCCAGAGAGCATGTGACTGCAGCACTACGTGACTCCAGCTTATAAAGAGGCTGGGTCACATGATGCACTGGCCAATCACAGCCATGCCATTAGTAGGCATGGCTGTAATGGCTTCTAAGGGCAAACCAGTGAAACGCTTGTTGATTGGCTGCCCTGCAGCTATTCAACAGGCGGGATCAAATAGCCAAACCCAGAACCCGAACCCAAAGTTTTTTTAATATGTCCGGGTTCAGGTCCGGGTCACGGACACCCCAAAGTTCGGTACGGACCTGAACTTTACAGTTCGGGTTCGCTCAACTCTAGTCCTGGATGGGTGCTATGTTTCCCCCATATTTGGAATGTGTTCCTTTTAAGGAGGATGGTTTTGGTATACTCAGAAGTCCTCATCTATACAGAGGTTATGGGAAAGTGCTATAATAAAGGAGAGAAGACTTGCAGTTCTCTTCGCATTAATAATTTTTTTTTGACCCAGAATTTTGGAGGTTCTGAGAAATATTGGGGTAGGAAAGAACCTCCACCCCTGATTACGGGGACTGTCCAGCCTGTGGGTAAATCCCTCATGCAGCTGATACTTTGTTATGTTTTATTTGTGCTGAAGATAAGTGGACTTTTTGTTGTTTTCTTGTTACTGGCATTAAGCTATTTACATTTGTTGCTTAGCACTGTTGTTTGCCTTGAAGATAATAAAGACTTTTTATGTTTATGAGAAACGGCTTTGCGTGTGATCCCGAAGCACTTTCACCGTAGCTATCACCCCTGAACTGCTATCCAGAGTTCTTTAGTCACATGTCCATTTAACTAATTGTCTTTAATATGTATTATTTAGTTGCCTGCTGAGAATTTTATAGTGCTTCTATTTGTTGTGCAGCTCTCCAAAATGTGATTTCAATTTTCCTTAGCATTTCTTTTGTCACATTTGATGATTGGCAGGTTTTATTTAAAAAGCAGATCTAAGGTTATGCCTTGGACATACTGCTTGTTTAACCCCTTCCCGCCTAAGGGTAAAACAAATGTTAATGCCTAAGCACAATTTTGCAACTTGACATGTGTTAGTAAAGCTGTACATACCACATCTACTTTGTGTATCCAGGTGGATTATACCTTGTTTTTTTTCATGACAAATTGGCCTTTCTTTTGGTGGTAAATGGAAATGGATATCTCCAGTTTTTGTTTTTTTAATCAAAGGAAGACTAGGCCAAAATAGTAAAAAAAAAATCAGTTTTTTTAAAACGTATCTGTATATTTCTTGCGATTTCTGAAATTTACCAACAAAGAACAACCCAAAATAAATCCAAATATGTGTATGTGTATGTTAGTTGTTGTTTGTACCCGTAGTAGGGCCCAGAAACAATGGTGCGCATTTTGCATTTTTTTTATCCTGCCTGGAACAAACTGACACTGATAATATTTAAAAAAAAATGTTTTCATTCTACTCAAAATATGCTGACTGTGATCTTTGACCACGACCTTGGCCTTTGAGCTCGATCTTGCCCCTAACACTAACCCTGGCAAACCTTGATCTCATTATTTTTTTCTTTATTTTTTATTCTATATTTTTTAATTTTTTTTTTTTACACTCTTTTTTTTATTAACAGCTTCATCTCCTGCATGGAGAGTAACATACAATGTATCTTCCTCTCCATTCAGAAGAGGAAATAAACATAGGGGTGGGGCTCACAGTGGTAGCCAATCAGAGGCTATCACAGTGATCAGGTGACCTAGAACCGGAAGTTCTAGTTCCCGATCGTTGTTGAGAGCCCAGTCTCTGTGCTGAGAGTGCGCTATGGGGTGCACCCCCATCACAAAGAGTGATACTCACATACCCCACAAAAAAGACCCACTTCCATGAAGCCGCATATATGCATACAGGGGCAGGAAGGGGTTAAAAAAAAAGGTTCTGCATATATAGGCCTCCTTCACATGGGCACTTAGCAACATACACTGGATTCCAGTGACAAGAGTTGGCAGTTTATCGTGGCTGGAATGACAGGTGCAAGCAAATTGTAGTGGCAAATCAGGCTATACCAAGTATTGACAGGCTTCCAGCAAGCATTGCTGTTTGCATGTGGTTGCACACCAAGCGGATACCTGAAGTTAGGCAAAATCTTAATAAATCGGTAAGTGTTTAATGTGTAAAACACATCTCACAGTTCACATACAAGTGTTACATAAACAACCCATAAATATACACTAAAAAGTATTGGGACACCTGCCTTTGCACGCACATGAACTTTAATGGAATCCCAGTCTTAGTCTGTAGGGTTTAATATTGCGTTGTCTCAAGCTTTGCAGCTATAACAGCTTCAACTCTTCTGGAAAGGGTTTAGGAGTTGTCTATGGGAATGTTTGACCATTCTTCCAGAAGAACATTTGTGAGGTCAGGCACTGATGTGGACGAGAAGGCCTGGCTTGCAGTCTCCGCTCTAATTCATCCCAAAGGTGTTCTTTCGGGTTGAGGTCAGGATTCTGTGCAGGCCAGTCAAGTTCCTCCACCCCAAAGTCGCTCATCCATGTCTTTATGTACATGTAAAGGCAGGTATCCCAATACTTTTGGTAATATAGTGTAAGTGCACAACAAAATACATTGCCTTGAAATAGTTTCCATACCCCTTGAAATTTTCCACATTTTGTCATGTTAAAACCAAACATATAAATGTATTTTATTGGGATTTTATGTGATAGAACAACACAAAGTGGCACATAATTGTGAAGTGGAAGGAAAATGATAAATGGCTTTCAATTTTTTTTACAAATAAGTATCTGAAAAGTGTGGTGTGCATTTGTATTCAGCCCCTTTTACTCTGATACCCCTAACTAAAATCTAGTGCAATCAATTGCCTTCAGAAGTCACCTAATTAGTAAATAGAGTCCATCTGTGTGTAATTTAATCTCAGTATAAATACAGCTGTTCTGTGAAGCCCTCAGAGATTTGTTAGAGAACCTCAGCAAACAGCATCATGAAGGCCAAAGAACACACCAGGCAGGCCAGGGATAAACTTGTGGAGAAGTTTAAACCAGCATTAGGTTCTAAAAAAAATATCCCAAGCCTTGAACATCTCATAGAGCACTGTTCAGTCCATCATCCGAAAATGGAAATAGTATGGCAAAACTGCAAACCTACTAAGACATGGCTGTCCACCTAAAGTGACAGGCTGGGCAAGGAGAGCATTAATCAGAGAAGCAGCCAAAAGGCCCATTGTAACTTTGGAGGAGCTTCAGAGACCCACAGCTCAGGTGGGAGAATCTGTCCACAGGACAACTATTAGTTGTGCACTTTACAAATCTGGCCTTTATGGAAGAGTGGCAAGAAGAAATACATTGTTGAAAGAAAGCCATAAGAAGTCCCGTTTGCAATTTGCGAGACGCCATGTGGGAGACACAGAAAACATGTGGAAGAAGGTGCTCTGGTCAGATGAGACCAAATTGTAACTTTTTGGCCTAAAAGCAAAACGCTATGTGTGGCGGAAAACTAACACTGCACATCACTCTGAACCCACCATCCCCACTGTGAAACATGTTGGTGGCAGCATCATGTTGTGGGGATGCTTTTCTTCAGCAGGGACAGGGAACCTGGTCAGAGATGATGGAAAGATGGATGGAGCCAATTACAGAGCACTCTTAGAAGAAAACCTGTTTGAGTCTGGAAAAGACTTGAGACTGGGGCGGAGGTTCACCTTCCAGCAGGACAATGACCCTAAACATACAGCCAGAGCTACAATGGAATGATTTAGATCAAAGCATATTCATATGTTAGAATGGTCCAGTCAAAGTCCAGACCTAAATAGAATTGAGAATCTGTGGCAGGACTTGAAAATTGCTGTTCACAAATGCTCTCCATTCAATCTGACAGAGCTTGAGTTATTTTGCAAAGAGACTTGCATCTATAATTACAGAAAAAGGTGGTTCTATAAAATGTTGACTCAGGGGGGCTGAATATAAATGCACGCTACACTTTTCACATATTTATTTGTAAGAAAAAAGGAAAAACATTTATTATTTTCCTTCTACTTCACAATTATGTGCCAATTTCTGTTGGTCTATCACATAAAATCCCAATAAAATACATTTACGTTTTTGGTTGTAACATGACAAAATGTAGAAAGTTTCAAGGGGTATGAATGCTTTTTCAAGGCACTGTAATAAAGTCCCAATCCAGATGAGTCCACAAGATGTGCATACTCCATTAAATTACACACTGTGAAGTGCAGCCCAATTTCCAGTGGCACTCCAATCTGCTCCCCTTCATAATATGACCTCAAAGAAATGTGGTCTAACATGCTTGTATCCCCACAGGGATGAAATACTGCTCAATCATTTCGATCAAGAGTTGTTTTTAGGTCTTCCAAAGCATAAAATTCTTCTGCATAATACTCATCACCACATATGCATCCACATGAAAGAGAAAAAGACTCTCATAGTGCTCTCTGAATGCTTTATTCAGCACTAGTAAGGATTAAAAACACACTCAAGCAGAGTAGTAAAAGCACATGTTAAAGTGGTTGTAAAGGCACAAGGTTTTTTACCTTCATGCATCCTATGCATGAATGTAAAAAAAGTCTGTGTGCAGCAGCCCCCCCCCAGCCCCCCTTACCTGAGTCCATCTCAATCCAGTGATATCCACGAGAGCCTTGCCTCTCTGGGGGCTCTCATTCCTGATTGTGCTTTGGCAGCAGCCAGTGAGAATCAGGAGATGGAGGGGGCGAGCCACGGCTCCATGTGTGAATGGACACACAGACCTGTGGTTCAGGAATACGCCTGTTTGGGTACCCCCAGAGCAAGCTGCTTGCTTTGGGGGTACCCGGCAGGAGGTAGGAGCCAGGAGTGCAGGCGTGGGACCTGAGAAGAGGAGGATCCGGGCTGCTTTGTGCAAAACCATCGCACAGAGCAGATAAGTATATCATGTTTGTTATTTTTATAAATAAAGCTTTAATATTGCTTTAAACCCATCCAATATATGTGAACCAAATGGTTGGAACCAATTGGACACCACCACTACTCTCATGGATCCCAAGCACCCATCAGCATGCTGGCGGCATTAAAATCACAGGCTCCACGCCTTTAATTCTTTTGTTGTGCACATATATTTGTGGATTGTTCACAGTATTTTAGTTATCTAACACTGATATATGTGAGTGTATAAACCCTTCTGCACAGCTGAATATAATAAGTTGTGAAAAAATGATATTGCAAAACTGTGAACCAAATAACTTATTCTTCTACCAATAACCAGCTGCTATAAACAAGTGATATAACGAAATTATAATTACTGCGCTGATTCATAGGATTCATTCATTTTGTTATATCAATTTAACTTGTGAACTTTGAGATGTGTTTTACACATTAACATACCTGTTGGATTTATTATGATTTTGCCTTAGTTTTCACACAGTGCTGTTTTGTTAGAAATATTTTCAGCTTTTTTACCATTATTTTTATTTTTTTAATTAAGTTTAGTGAGGGTAGTGCTGCACAACATATTTATCATTGGTACACATTGCGGTGGAGAGTTGACTTCCAAGTGTTAGCCTGCTCCCTGGTGTGATTGTGATAATTGTGCAGATTGATATTTATTATTGCATTTCACCTGCAGTTACGGACAGGTGTCCCAGATTAAGCACAGTTAGGTGCTAATAAAGTTTCATTGAAAACTAGGCCAAAAAATATAAAAACAATCTAATATTGTACCAAATTGTGATGTAACTGTACTGTCTGCCTTCATTTTTGTAACTTAATTTTTGTAAAGAGCTGTGCAAACTGCTGGCGCTATATAAATCCTGTATAATAATAATAATAATAATTACCATAGTAAAGTGACTGTAAAATGTTTGAGCTGTCTCTCATTTTAAAAGCTGTTGTCCATAAGAGCACAAATGTTAGCTTGGCAAACCTGACAGTGGGGTGTTTTTTTCTGAAGGAATTTGTATTTAGCCAGACCACTGTAAGACGACCACCTGTTTCAACCATTAAAGAAGCATTGTAAAGACATCAGCTGCTGCTATGTCTCTTGGCAGCTAGTTAATGTGAAGACTTATTGTTTTCTCTGGCTCAACAATTTAGCAAACCTTGTTTTTTTTATTATTTGTGTAGCGATACCCTCATAGGAGCCACTAAGTAATTTGGGTTCTCTGTTCTTCACCTCAACTCAAGAACAGCCTTCAGCCCCTCTGATACATCTGGTTGAATGAAGGTGACTGCAAACACTTATATGAACATAAGTATATACACTTCACTGGGCTGCAAACTAGCACCAAGAAATAGACACAAGAATGTTTAGTGGTAAATCAACTAAATGTATTGGTATAAGTTGGAATAAATGGTGGTTTCAGCATATATGAGCATATAGAAGGTAGGTTCAGACACAGTCCGCTAGACAGTATAATCACTATGCCAAGGTAACTTAGAATATAATTCTCTATCACTAAACTGGGATTAACTCATGAATCAGCAAAGGCATCAATAAACAGTTCATATAAACAAATGTGAATAATGATACTATAACTAGTCTAGACTGCACTCTAGGTGAATGGGTAGGATATGGTGCAATGTCCCTTGAGAGGTACCTCTTAGCATGAGCAATAAGTGAAGGTCTCTGTGCAACATCTGTAAAGGGGCAGTCTTTAGTCCTAATTCGTAAGCTGGCTAACATTGGGGCCCAGTTGTACTGCTGGTGCACATGAGAATAGTCCCAGTCAAGCCTGCAGGCAGCAATAAGACTGCTAGATGTCTGTATGGTCAGTTCCTAAAGGCCTCAGTCTCTCTAGCAGCAGATAATAAATCCCCACAGCAGCAGCTCACCTGTCCCAGCAATATTGTAGCTCTCCATCTGGTCACAGAGCGATTAGTCACACTCTCTGCTCTGTACCCAAATTACTCTGGCTGGAAACACTCCCAAACTGAGCACTCCAGATCCTGGTCAGGCCACTGACATGCAACAGTGATGGTGCACACTGGACAGCAATGTGCACTCTATGGTGTCCCTCATGGCAAAAGCAAACTTTGTCCTGTACAGCCTGAGAAAACACAGCTTCCTCCTCCTGGCAATCTTTCTCTGGTAAATGCAGTTCAAAAGCTCTTGATTACAGTAGAGTTGCTCTCTTCTGAATTACAGATCTCACAGTTTAGTGCTGCCTGACTCAGTCCATTGAACCCTTCCTGCTCAGCAGCTCCCTCCTCTTGCTGATATACAGTAGCTCAGTGTTTTTCAACTCCAGTCCTCAAGGCACACCAACAGGTCATGTTTTCAGGATTTCCCTCAGATGAAACAGCTGTGGTAATTACTAAGGCAGTGAAACTGATCAAATCACCTGTGCAAACTCATGGAAATCCTGAAAACATGACCTGTTGGTGTGCCTTGAGGACTGGAGTTGAAAAACACTGCAGTAGCTAATAACCAGTTCAGCACCACTGGGCAGCAGCTATAGAGAGCAGCTGCAGTCAGTTCTTCTCTCACTCTCCAAGCACCTTGCAACATTTGGAAATTTGGTTATTCAAGGATACCAACTCAGATACATAATACAGTGATTTTCTGCAGTCAAGATTAAGTATCTTTAGCACATTTTATTACTACCGTATATTTATTTATAGTTGCAGCAGCCTCCTAGTTAGGTGCTATAGTGTTAGGTGTTTTTTTTTAAGTTGAGCTTCACTGCAATTTGTGTAGCTGGGCTCGTTGTTGGCTTGTTACAGGCTGTTAGTAGGCTGCAGGCTCGCTTACTTTCCCCTGTATTTCAGAAGTTGCTGGAACCGAGTGGCCTGGAAGGGGCAGATCCTCGTCTGATAATTTATGCAGCCTCAGCCAATCCCTGGTCAAGAGAGTGACCAGCAGCTGAGGTGGTAAAAATGATTTGGGGTCTACAACGGCAGCGTCTTTTGCCTGTTGGGGAGTGACCCAGCCTGTTGCGGAGTGACCCAGATTGGAGGGGCTGTCTGCCACCCCCCCCCCCCCCAGGGTGATCCAGAGAAGCCTGAATGAAGTTCTGTGTGGTCCCAGCTCAGAGAGAGAACAATCTACTAAAGCTGCAGGAATAGTTGGAGCAGAGTCTGCAGAGGATTTGACCATGAAGTTCATGGTACAGGGTCTGGCTGATACTGGAGAGAGGCATCCATTTTTACAGAGACACAGTGAGTATAGGCCTTAGAGAAATCCTGGAGAGAGGCTGTTGCGGTTTGTGCTCTTTTGTTGAAGAGACCATTCCAGATTTGTTGGCCACGGCGGTTCCCAGAGTGGGATGCCCATGTGCCGAATTGTTCACATTCTTCTACTTTCAAAGCCTTTTCTGCAGAAGTTAACTGTTTCAAGATAGCGTCCTCAATCAAGTTTGCACTAGTTCTGGGTATCCCAAGGCTCACCCCAATCCCTATCCTAGTTCTTCAAACAATAAATAAAAAAAAACACAAAAAGACGCTATCTGATCACTGTATGAAAGACTGAGAAAATACCATAGGGAATAGAACCTAGGAGAAACAGCAGGACCAGTTTGGGGTCTGCTCTAAGTACTGTATTTGTACTATTGGGAGCTTTGGAGTCACGGCTTTATTAAGAATATAAAACCATACACCTGATTGTCCTACAGGTTATTCAATCAGGCAGTGCAAAAAACAATAAAGATAGGCTAAGTGTAGTACCATCCAGTGATCCAAAGGCTTCTCAGCTGATCGTATGTGGAATGAAAGGACAAGAGCGACAAGCCATTAATATCAGTCCAGGAGACCATTAGAGAGTTGCCAAAATGCATTAATCCTTTCCTTTGACAGGAACCATCATTTAGAGTCCATCCCTCCAACACCCCTTTTCCAAAATCTCAGTTTTACTGGCAGCAATAAATTAACATTTAATCCATCATTATGGATTGCTGGACTTTTCACAACATTAGTGCTGCTAGTACTTACTCCCCAAGTTATCCAATATGACTAGATACTACTGATTAACATACTTGTAATTGTGGCTTTTAATTGGCTGGATGAAGCCAACGCATGATGCAAGGAGAAAACAGCATAAAATATTGCTCTATAATAATGAAGAATGTGTTAGCCTTAAGAGCCGGTTCACACTAAGTGACTTGGGAGGCGATTTGTGTTGCTCCAATTCACTCCCAAGTCGCCCCAAGTCGCTTGACAGAAGGATTCCCATTGAAATTAATGAGAGCCGTCCTAATGTACACTACTGAAGTCACTCCAACTTCAAAAAAGGTTCCTGTACTACTTCAAGGTGGCTTCTATCCTACTTGTGCCCATAGAATTCAATGGAAGTCGTATCCAAAGTCAGATCCCCATCTATATTGAAGCGACTTTACAGGAAAAAGAAAAGAGTTGACTCAGTGAAAACCCCAGGCAACTCTCCCCCCCCCCCCCCTTTCTCTGATTGGCTCAGGCATAGTCGACTGGCAAGGTCACGTTGTAAGTCACCCAAAGTCGCGCTGAAGTCACCTATGAAGTCGCCCATGAAGGCGTGCCTGAAGTCGGATCGCTGTAGTGTGAACTGGCTCTTAGCCCTGGTTCACACTAATGCGATGAGAGAAAAGGAGACCACTGTAATTTTCCCAAAAGAATACTTCAGCCTTCTGACTCACTCTTGCTATAGCTCCGTCAGACTGTGCCAGCACATTGGAGGGAATGGCCACACATGTGTAAACATCTTGCTGCATGGA
This sequence comes from Glandirana rugosa, assembly GCA_018402905.1. Classification (NCBI taxonomy): domain Eukaryota; kingdom Metazoa; phylum Chordata; class Amphibia; order Anura; family Ranidae; genus Glandirana; species Glandirana rugosa. Next base: position 819,212 of record BLSH010045673.1, on the reverse strand, counting down.
GAGGTGCACTTCAGGTCCTGACTATGCTGTGTGTAGAAGCAATTTCTACTTTGGCTATACAATGTTTTCGGAGGAAGGGTTGAAATAGTTAAGTAAGTCAGGAAATTTGAAAATCAAAGGAAAATGTTTGCTCTATTTCAGAAGGGCAGCCAGGAGGCATTAAAAACAGGTGTCATAGTCCCCTAAATTGTAACAATACAACCAGACAGGGCTGTGCAAATGTCACGGCTGCGATGCTTGAGTTGCAGAGTGTAAAGGAAATTTGTAAGTTCTGTATATACTGTAATTGCATTCTATTTTGTATGTATTGCACACGGCCCTAATAATGATTTTATTCTTTCAAGTCCTGATTAGAATTAGCCTGCCTATGTTACGCCCCTTGTTACCATACAAGTACAATTGTAATATTAATGTGATACCTACATAATCATGTGTATAAAAACCTTCAATTGCGTAATAATAAAGCAGAACAGTTATTTGGAAAGATGCTGAGTGTATCTTTTATGTCTGTTCCCTACTGCAGTAGTTATTATTAATTTGATACCACTAATCAATATGAGGATAGGAGTTGCCTATCTATAAAATTCCAGGTCACAGAGTTTGACAGGTGGCCCCATTGAGCTCAAAGTGGATCACACTGCAATCCTGAGCTGAACGGCCATCTTGCAATTGCAGCACAGTCCGGCAATGTAAAAGTTCAACAATTTAAAAATTAAAGTAAAAATAAAACCAGTTGTTCAAGAGGCAGCCCAATTAAACTCGGTGGGTTTGATTTAATAAAGGCAAATAGACGGTGCACTTTGCAGTTGTCCTCTGGAAGTGCGGTTGCTCCAGAGCTCAGTAAATGAGATAAAGCTTCACTTTGCAAAGAGTACCCAATCACGTGCAAGGAAAATAAAAAAAATAGCATTTTTTCTTGTACATGATTGGATGATGGAAGTCAACAGTGCTTCTGCTCATTTACAAAGCTCTGGAGCAACTGCACTTGCAAAGTGCACAGTCTTTTTCCCTTTAGTAAATCAACCCAATGGGTGAGTTGACAGCGGCATGTGTAGTGTAGTGTTTGAAAGATCTAATAGCTACACTCCTAGTGTGCTGCAGGGAAACATGGGGATAACAGTTTTGTGGTTTGTTGGCGGCAGGCCTGCAAGGGATATGCTTATGGTACTATGCTCCTCTAAACAAATAGCACTGACTGGACAATATGTACGAATACAAATGGCAATCCTAACATTACACCAGCAAGAAACAGGCAACCATTAAAATATGTGGGCAACAAATGAGCAATTGCTACAAGAGATGGGCAACAAATTGGCAATCACAGTAATATGTGGGTGACTGATAGAATATCATGACAATATGTTGCCAACAAACAAGCAATTCTTACAGTAAGAGGGCAACCAATTGACAATCATTATAAAATATAGACAACAAATGTACAGACCCAGTATAAGCTGTAATAGGTTAAATCAGTTCCAAGCAATGCATATAGGGCATCGATGTTGGAATTAATAATCAGTTGAAGATGATATACAGTAAATGACTAACATGTATACGTGAAGGAATGCCTGTGCTTCAAACCTATTTTAGCAAAGAGTTTTTAGTTCTTTTTGACCCTCAACAAAATAATCAGCACATTGTACTGTCTGCATCCTGCCAAGTCCTTTTCATAACGTGCCACCAAGTTGAAAACAATCACCTGCTTGATTCTAAACCCAAAAACTAAAATGTAATATATTGCAGCTTATGGGTCCTTAACCACTTCACCTCGGGAAGAATTTCACACTTTAGGACCGGAGCACTTTTTGCGATTCGGCGCTGCGTCGCTTTAACTGACAATTGCGCGGTCGTGCGACGTTGTACCCAAACAAAATTTTGCGTCCTTTTTTTCCCACAAATAGAGCTTTCTTTTGGTGGTATTTGATACCTTCTGTGTCATTTCTGATCACCGCTATAAACAAAAGAAGAGCGACCATTTTGCAAAAAAACCCAAATTTCTTACTTTTTGCCAAAATTCAAATCCAAAAAAAAAAAATCTAAAAAAACATTTTTTTTTCACCGGTTTTGGGCGATTTATATTCTTCCTCATATTTGTGATAAAAAAAATTGCAATCTGCGTTTATTGATTGGTTTGCGCAAAAATGGCCGCGTTTATGGACGGTGAGAATTCATTTCAGGGGTTTTTATTTTTTACTAGTAATGGCGGCGATCTGCGATTTTTAGCGGTACTGCGATATTGCGGCGAACATGTCGGACATTTTTGACACTTTTTTGGGAACAATGACATTTATTCAGCGATCAGAAATGTAAATGTCCACTGATTACTGTATAAATGTCATTGGCAGTGAAGGGGTTAACCTGCAGGGGGAGATCTAGGGGTTAACTGTGTTCCCTGGGTGTGTTCTTACTGTGGGGGGGTTGGGCTACCATGGGAAGGAGAGATCTAATTGATCCCAGTGACAGGGATCAGTAGATCACCCATGCCCGCACTGTCAGAATGGGGAACCGCTGTGTTTACATCGGCGGTTCCCCGTTCTTTGCCTGTGCCCGCTCATCGCGGCTCGCCGGCGGACATAGGGTCCGCCTGAGCCGCAGGCACACTCCTCAAGAGTGTGGCGGGTGCGCGCGCCCCCTAGCGGCCATTCGCAGATCGCCGCCTTTTTACGGCGATTCGCGGCCAGCGTCCACACTGCCGCCGTAAATATGCGGTAGGCAGTGTGGAACGTGTTAAAGTGTTACTAAACACACAACAGTGAAATCAGTCTTTATATGCAGTAAAGCATGCTTTTTATACTCACTGTGGAACATAAGGGATTAATCCTCTGCATTGTGTAAAAAGGCTGTTTGATCCTGGATAACACAGAGTTACTGGAGTCAGGCTGCACATGCTCAGTTTGGTGTGTATTGCTAGAGAGTTTTGTTTTTTCTTGGGAGAGTACATGTGATCAGCACAGGGCCAATCAACACTGTCCAGACTATATTACCCACTCTGTGATTCCATATGCAGTCCCTTACACTTAGCTCTTTCCGTAGAAAGAGTCACACCTACCTCTCCCACAAAAAAGTGAAAAAATAATTTTCACTTACATGTGTAGAAGGCACCAAATACAGATGAGAAAAACTGATTGGTACTGACTAACTGGGCATACTAATCAGTTGTTTTCAGGAATGCCTTTCTCTTATTAATAATTTCCACTGCCAGCTGCTGATCACTGGCAGTATGCGACGTTGGCACCACCTGGAGGAGAAAGAGTGTTAGTAAATTATTGTTGATGATTAAAGAGTAGTTTACTCCTATCTGATACATGAAATGTATGTAAACCCTTGATCCTGATAGGACAGCTCAGTGAGGAATGAAAACTCCTCCTACAAGCTTTAACCAGACACTGAAGTCACAAGACTGCTCTATACTGCTGATATGAAAAGGTATTTAGCAGTTTATATTTACTAAAATTATTGCATTTCCATGTGCTGTGTACTGTGGGAGACCAGATATAGTGAATGCAGTGTCCTGGGTTTAGTAACACTTTAAGTGGTGTGGCTGCATTAGCTTTCATTTTTCGGGCTACCATCCTTTTCAGTAAGCACAGAAAATACCTGTTGATCATAGGTGTGTGCAGCTTATTGCTCCCCAAATGTATTAAAACATGGACGATGTTAGTAGGGAGAAGTGGACTTGTCAGTAGGGAAGAGGTTGGTGTCTGTAGTTTTTATTTTTATTTATTTTTTAATTATTTTTTTACAATTTTTTTTTAGCAATCAGCAGGGGGAATCTGTGCCACACGGGGTGATTAAGGTGTGCCTAGGCACACCCGGCACACCTCCTGCGCATGCCTATGCTGTTGCTCTTGGCAGATAAGCAGTGTCCATGTCCTTTCCTGTGAACTGAACTGAAATCTCAAACAGTGTTTTCACTCTTTCAAGCGAGATTATAAACTACAATATTCCCCATATAATGGAGATGAAGAGAGGTAATTCAAATCAGAAGAGCAGCCTAGGGTGACAATTCTGCTCCATCATAGATATGGAAGAGTGAGGACAAGAAATGTGTTATTCATAGGATTACCAGGTGATAAGAATGGGAATTAAAACTAATGCAGCTATCACATCTAAAGACTAGTAAGCTGTAATATATAGTTTTTGTTTTTGGGTTTACATACATTTCAGGTATCAGAGAGGAGTAAACTACTCTTTAATCATCAACAATAATTTACTAACACTCTTTCTCCTCCAGATGGTGCCAACGTCGCATAATGCCAGTGATCAGCAGCTGGCAGTGAAAATTATTAATAGGAGAAAGGCATCCCTGAAAAGCGACTGATTAGTATGCCCAGTTAGTCAGTACCAGTCAGTTTTTCTCATCTGTATTTGGTGCCTTCAACAGAGGTAAGTGAAAATTAATTTTGCACTTTTTTGTGGGAGAGGTAGGTGTGACTTTCTCTATGGAAAGAGCTAAGTGTAAGAGACTGCATATGAAATCACGGAGTGGGTAATATCTGTATTATAACTCTCTATCCCCTTCATAGTATTATATTTTCTCTGTGGTGGAGTATATGAGGTCCCATTCACACACGCAGTGGAAATTCACATTCAAGCTTGCATTTTTGTGTAGGCGATTTTTATGGGATTCTGCACGTCGCACATAGGGCAGCACTTTCACTTCATTGGGCTGCCCCTATACATGTTTGTCGCCCAAAAGAAGCTCCTGCTTCTTTTTGGGTGACAAGTTTCAAGTGATTTTTAAATCCTCGTTTTGCCACGATTGCCGCAAGAACATTTGCAGCAAAAATCGCAGTGATTGAATGGCACCCAAATGTGTGTTGTGTGTTTTGCAGCAATCGCTATGTGATTTGGAATCGCGGGCAGAATCACATTGATTCCACACACAATTCCAAACCGCCAAGTGTGAATGGGGCCTGAATCATGGGGAAGTGCCAAACTTAAAGTAGAAGTACAGCCAAAGCTTGTTTAGCTGTACTTCTTCTGTGGATCACAGGAGTGCAGATTGTTCTGCACTCCTTTCACCCATTTTTAGCAGACAGCAGGCTGAAGACACTGTTAGTCAACGTCACAGAGCCGGTCCAGACTCTGGAAGGATCACAACCATATGGTTGGGATCTGCCCAAATGCCTGGACTGGCACCCAGCTCAGCAGGGGAGGGCTGGCAGCCGTAGGCCTGGGGGGCAAGTCCAGTCAAGTGGCCCATTGAACCACCGAATCAGCTCACCATCCATGCCCACCCAATGGACCTAGGAGGATCCATGGTAGGGCTGGCCCTGGGCGCCCCTCCTTTGCCTACAGTTAGTTGGTGGCTGCGCCCCTGGGCCCTATTTCCTTCCTCCACAAGAAAAAAAAAGTGTGAGCGGGCAGCAGCCATCGGCCATTTTAAATGTAAGTTAGGGTGGCCTGGGGGGCAAGTGCCACCCTACCATCTGGGCCAGCCCTCCCCTGCGGCTCAGCCTCTCTCCCACCCCCTTCACAGCCCAGCGGTGTTTGATCGCTCGGTTCTCAGCCTTAGAGCCGGCACGGAGCGATGCTGCATCCACCAAAAAAAAAGTTCCCATACTTCTCTTTTACTGGCCCCTAGAGTTCCAATGGATACTACTGTCATCAGGTAAGAGTGGCAATGGGATGTCCTGATAGTGGGGAATATTGTGGATAGATGACATCAGAGTGTGGAATAACCCTGGAGGTGGAAGTCATTAGATCTGTATTATGAATGATCTATGTGTAAACATTTGTATGTTCAAGTGATCATGTGTTTTGGCTATCTTCTGGGAAAATCCATTTTGTATGATGAATTTTCAAGACTGAACGGTCAGCTGGTGTCAGCAGATGATACAGAGAGTCTGCAGACAAACAGTTGTTTTCCAATCCAATCATTATTTGCAAGAATGAGTGATGATCATCTAATGAAAGATTAAAACTTGTTATACACGATGCAATCTGATTGCATAATCTCCCTTGAATTCACAAAATGTCAATTAATATCTGGTGGGCATATGCACTACTGGATTTCTGATAAATCGAAAATAAATCAGATTGTAACACTTGTGACCAGCTTTACTAAACAGAAAATGTTACTGTACAAAATCACAATGCATATCCACTGAAAATGCATTCCATGTATAATACTATGACAACATTATCATGCAATATGCTTTAGTAACAGCAAGTCTATATTAACATACTATATTTGTCAACTTTCGAGTTATTTGCTCATCTTTGGTATTGATTAATATTTAACATGACTGACAATGATAAATCTTTTGGGTTTTTTTTCAAGCAGATCCATCACTGTAGAGATCCTATGGGGCCTGCAGTTTCTACTGCAGTACCATGCACAGGTAACATCTGTCACACAGGTGTGCACAGCCTATTCCATTAGGGCATGCACCGTAAAATTCCAACACCCACATGTGTATGTGTGTGTGTGTGTGTGTGTGTGTGTGTATATATATATATACTTTTGTAAACATTTTAATATGTATTAAAACATGGACAGTGTCAGTAGAGCAGTGGATGGTGTCAGTAGAGCAGTGGATGGTGACAGTAGAGCAGCGGATGGTGACAGTAGAGCAGTGGATGGTGTCAGTAGAACAATGGATGGTAACACTAGAGCAGTGGATGGTGACAGTAGAGCAGTGGATGGTGACAGTAGAGCAGTGGATGGTGACAGTAGAGCAGCGGATGGTGACAGTAGAGCAGCGGATGGTGACAGTAGAGCAGTGGATGGTGAGGTGAAAGTAGAGCAGTGGATGGTGTCAGTAGAGCAATGGATGGTGTCATTAGAGCAGTGGATGGTGTCAGTAGAGCAGTGGGTGGTTTCAGTAGAGCAGTGGATGTTGACAATAGAGCAGTGGATGGTGACAATAGAGCAGTGGATGGTGTCAGTAGAGCAGTGGATGGTGACAATAGAGCAGTGGATGGTGTCAGTAGAGCAGTGGATGGTGACAATAGAGCAGTGGATGGTGACAATAGAGCAGTGGATGGTGTCAGTAGAGCAGTGGATGGTGACAATAGAGCAGTGGATGGTGTCAGTAGAGCAGTGGATGGTGATAGTAGAGCAGTGGATGGTGACAGTAGAGCAGTGGATGGTGAGGTGACAGTAGAACAGTGGATTGTGTCAGTAGAGCAGTGGATGGTGAAAATAGAGCAGTGGATGATGACAGTAGAGCAGTGGATGGTGACCGTAGAGCAGTGGACAGTGTCAGTAGAGCAGTGGATGGTGACAGTAGAGCAGTGGATGGTGAGGTGAAAGTAGAGCAGTGGATGGTGTCAGTAGAGCAAGGGACGGTGTCATTAGAGCAGTGGACGGTGACAGTAGAGCAGTTGATGGTGTCAGTAGAGCAGTGGATGGTGACAGTAGAGCAGTGGATGGTGACACTAGAGCAGTGGGTGGTTTCAGTAGAGCAGTGGATGGTGGCAATAGAGCAGTGGATCGTGTCAGTAGAGCAGTGGATGGTGTCAGTAGAACAATGGATGGTGACACTAGAGCAGTGGATGGTGACAGTAGAGCAGTGGATGGTGTCAGTAGAGCAGTGGAAGGTGTCAGTAGAGCAGTGGACATGTCAGCAGGGAAGAGGTTGGTGTCAATAGGACAGTTGATGGTGTCAGTCAGTAGAGCAGAGGTTGGTGTCAGTAGGGCAGTGGATGATATCAGTAATTTTTTCATCTTTATTTTATTTGTTAATTATATAATATAATATATATATTATATAAGTGGTTGTAAAGGTTTACTTTTTTTTTAACCGGTTCCTGACCAGTTCACATACATTTACTGCTGCAAGTTGGCAGTAGAGCAGTGGATGGTGTCAGTAGAGAAGTGGATGTGTCAGTAGAGCAGTGGATGGTGTCAGTAGAGCAGTGGACAGTGTCAGTAGAGCAGTGGACGGTGTCAGTAGAGCAGTGGACGGTGACAGTAGAGCAATGGATGGTGTCAGTAGAGCAGTGGATGTGTCAATAGAGCAGTGGATGCTGTCAGTAGAGCAGTGGATGGTGACAGCAGCGCAGTGGATGGTGTCAGGAGAGCAGTGGATGGTGTCAGTAGATCAGTGGATGGTGACAGTAGAGCAGTGGATGGTGTCAGTAGAGCAGTGGATGGTGTCAGGAGAGCAGTGGATGGTGTCAGTAGAGCAGTGGATGGTGACAGTAGCGCAGTGGATGGTGTCAGTAGAGCAGTGGATGGTGTCAGTAGAGCAGTGGATGGTGACAGTAGAGCAGTGGATGGTGTCAGTAGAGCAGTGGAAGGTGTCAGTAGAGCAGTGGACATGTCAGCAGGGAAGAGGTTGGTGTTAATAGGACAGTGGATGGTGTCAGTCAGTAGAGCAGAGGTTGGTGTCAGTAGGGCAGTGGATGATATCAGTAATTTTTTCATTTTTATTTTATTTGGTAATTTTAAGTGGTTGTAAAGGTTTACTTTTTTTTTTTAACCGGTTCCCGACTGGCTCGCATACATTTACTGCCGCACTCTGAGTGTGGCCGCGGGTCGGGTGGACTCGATGTCCGCTGGCAAACACGCGATCGCCTACTACAGAAGAAAAATGGGGAACCGCCGTTAGATCTGTCATGCCCCTGCCAACTCAGCCCTCATACAGTTAGAACACACCTAGGGAACACAGTTAACCCTTAGATTGCCCCCCTGAAGGTTAACCCCTTCCCTGCCAGTGACATTCATACAGTAATTAGTGGCTAGTTTTAGATCTGATCGCTGTATAAATGTCAATGGTCCCAAAAAAGTGTCAAAAATGTCCGATCTGTATTGCAGTCTTGATAAAAATGGCAGATCGCCGCCATTACTAGTAAAAAAAGAGTAAAAACACCATAAATTAATTCTCATGGTTTGTAAACATGGCAACTTTTGTGCAAACTAATCAATAATCGCCTATGGCGATTTTATTTTTTACCACAAATACGTAGAAGAATATATATCGGCCTAAACTGATGAATACATTGTTTGTTTTTGTTTTTTTTTTTGGACATTTGCTATAGCAAAAAGTAAAAAATATTGTTTATTTTTCAAAATTGTTTCTCTTTTTTTTGTTTATAGTGGTGATCAGAAGGGACGCAGAGGTAATCAAATACCACCAAAAGAAAGCTCTATTTGTGGGGGAAAAAGGACACCAATTTCGTTTGGGTACAGCGTTGCACGACAGCGCAATTGTCAGTTAAAACGACACAGTGCCGAATCGCAAAAAGTGCTCTGGTCATTAAGGGGGTAAATCCTTCCGGGGCTGAAGTGGTTAAATAACAAACATGTTATATTTACCTCCGCTGTTCAAAGGTTTTGCACAGAGTGGCCCAGATCCTCCTCTTGTGGGGTCCCTCAGTGCTGCTCCTGGCTCCTCCCTGCATCGAGTGCCCCGTCGGATAAGTGCTCTCCCCCGGGGTACCCGTCCAGGCATGCTCCCGTGTCCTGCTGCTACGTCCATTGACACAGACAGCAGGACTCGGCCCAGCCCCCCGGCTCCAGTGTCATTAGATTTGATTGACGGCAGTGGGAGCCAATGACTGCGCTGCTAACAATCTATCCAATCAGGACCCGCTGGAGCGGGTGTGCTCGTTCCTGGTGCAGGAAAGAACGGGCTCAGGTAAGTATTACGGGGGCACTGGGGGGCTGCTACAATAAAGGAGGTTTTTCACCTTAATAATAGAATGCCTTAAGGTTAAAAACCTCAAGACTTTACAACCCCTTTAATTCTTTTTTACAATTTTATTTTTTTATTATTTTTTTCCAGTCTTTTTAGAAGACCTCTGATGTCTCATTTTTCAGACCGAGAAAGGAACTGAGGACAGAGATTAACCAGACCTTTTCTCTGCAGCCTCAGCTGCACTGGACAGCGAATGAATGAGAAGTGCTCTGTGCTAAAAGGCCTCCTTTTCAGTTTACTATACTTCAGTTATGAATAAACAGAGTGAGTGATCAGTACTGATCCTTCACTGTGTTCATTCAGAAAAGAAAGGGGTCATTGAATGACACATTTACCGACTCCTTACCCCGCTCTCCATACTGAAACATCGAGGGGTGGGGCCTGGGCAACAGGGGGAATCTGAGTGAGATGCACAGGGAGATTAGGGTGTACCCGGGCACACCCTGTGCGCATGCCTATAGTATGTCACAGTAGACATTTTCTCTAGCTGACAAAGATCTGATACGCACAACACTCAGATTCTCATCACAGAGACCTTTAAGTGGATTTTTTTGTAACCAAAATAAAAATTGATTTTACTAAGGGATTTTTTTGGAGACAAATCATACTATGCCTTTTCTGCAATAAATTCTCCTAACAGACTTCTTTAAAGTGTACACTCTCAGCATGTCTTTCTGCTTGGATGAATTAACTTTTTGTGCATGCTCAGTAGTTACTACAAAATTCTAAACCAGGAAGACTGGGAGAACACGTTGATGCCAGTGAGAGAATTCACAGATGTTGCATCCCTGGAGTGGAGGTAAGTTTAGTGCCTCTTTAAGCCAGACAACATCCTCCTGGTTAATGTCGGCCATGTGAAGATTGATGATTTTGGCTTGGCAGGATCAGATGTGTTTGGATCCAGGACACATATTAATTTCTTGGAACTTTGTATTACATGGCGCCAATTTGAGGAATGAGCTTTCCTTGGCTTTTCCTATTTTCCTTGGAGAATTTATCAAATATCTAAAAATACTGCATAGTGATGATGAACCTGTCATAGTGCTGCCAACTGCTGTTGTGCTGTGTCAATATACAATGTGCTGAATATTAGGAGATCATTCACATAAGCCATTTTAGCATGCAGGCTGGTGTCTGTGGTGTATGGGTGGTAGGGGGTGATGCCTGGTGGAGTCACAATGCAAGGCACTGTTTACTTTTTTTTTTATTCTTTTTTTTTTAGTTACTGAAATGTAATAAAATGAGATTTTATTTCTATGCAAAATGCATTTCTGCAGTTGTTTGCAATGCACTGTAATCCATTTCCAGGCACTACTGTAGTGTGGAATACACAAAGTGCTGTGCTAATCTTAAACACCCAAGTGCACAAAAATCACAATCTAATATCTAAAAGAAAAACAAAAAGCAGAGCTCAGGGCAGTGTCACTATTGAGAATAAAAACGGCATTAAATTACAGTAAAACCTAAGATTGCAAGCATAATTTGCTCTGGAAACATGCTTGTAATCAAAATCACTTGTATATCAAAGTGAATTTCCCCATAAGAAATAATGGAAACTTAGATGATTCGTTCCACAGCCAGTTATTCATAAGTCCATAAAAAGATAGCAATGTGATATGTTGTGTAACCATAAAATGTCCATTACAAATGGGAGCCTCCACAAGAGGATTGGAAGCAAAATCCAACAGGAGCTACAGAGTATAAAAGAGAAGAGAGGCGCCTCTAAGTGTAGCAATATGGTTACATTTAATGAAGGTACAACATTTACCAACTCACATGGTTGATGATTAAAAGAGGCGCATTTAAGTATGCAGGCATCCGGGGTAAAGCTGTCCACATAGGCCATCCTGAAAGCGAGGCTTGGAGCGCCCGGGGAGCGCAGAGTGGAAGGGGTGATGTTGATGGCGGTCCGGATGACGGTCTATGTGGACAGCTTTACCCCGGATACCTGCATACCGAGATATGCCTGTTTTAATCATTACCATGTAAGTTGCTAAATGTTGTACCTTCATTAACTGTAACCATATTGCTACACTTAGAGGCGCCTCTCTTCTCTTTTATACTCAGTTGTGACGTGACACTACTTATATATCAAGACATCGCTTGCATATCAAGTCAAGATGCATTGAAAATTTTTGCTTGTCTTGCAAAACGCTCTCAAACCAAGGTTTTACTTTACAGAAGAAAACCCCCAGCCTGGTAATGAAGCAGCATGTCAGCTCTTAGAAAGGCACATCAGCACCGGTGGAGTGAAGAAAAATGGTCCAAAACACACTGCCCATGCTATGGAAGCAGTAGGGCCCAGAGCATGACAGGCAGCATTTCGGGAAGAGCATCCAGCAAACACACCTGTGATATAGGGAGGACACGAGGAGGGGGAGGGAAGGGGGCAGGCAACGTGTTTCCAGGTGAATATGCCCCTTTATCAAGCCTGGAGTCCACTGGTGAAGGAAATGTAAAAAATGAATTGGTGGGAGCAGCAGCAAAGAGAGCCACCAAAATTAAAAAAGTAAACAACAGGTATTTCACTGAACAATAAACTAAAAACAAATACAAAAGAATAAAGTGAAGTGGAATTATTAATAAAATTATTTAAAAAGAAACAAATGTGTATCTTGGATCTTTTTTTTTTTTTTAAACGTATATACAGTGAATGGAGGGGTATATCCAAAAAGCACCAGCAGGGCAATGCAAGTACCAACCACATATATGCAACCTATTGTTGAAAAAATCAATAATAATGGCAACAATTGTAACAAAAAAATAAACCATTGAAAATTAACTTAAAGCAGTTGTAAACCGCAGATGTTGCGAAAAAAAAACTGCAAGGCAATGGCATAACGTGCTAGTATACATTGCATACTAGCACATTATGAAATACTCACCTTGGAACAAAGCCCTCCGGGGCTGTGATGTCACAGCTGAGAGGGCTGACATGTTCCCTCTGCCTTTCTTCCAGGTTCACACTCTATGTGATTGGCCGGAGCCATGATGACGTCACTCCAGCGCATGTGCACGGGTGCCCTCGATTCCGGCATGAAGCTCTGAAGTTCCGGCAAGGTAATCCGGACCTTCAGAGCGCATGTGCCAGTGATGTAACTGGATGCAGGTAGGATGAATATCTCCTAAACGGTGCTCGGTTTACCTGTGGGTAAAAATGACACAGCAGGGTTTACAACCACTTTAATGCGGTATATGAAAAAATGCATATAAGTAAAATGGTAATAACGATGATAGAAAATAATAAATAATCTGAAATAAAAAATGAAAAATGCAGAATGGATGAATCCAGAAATAATAATCATCATCATAAATGATATATGAGTAATCAAAACACCATAGGAAAAAAATCAGAGAAAAATAGTGATAATAAATTCCGGAATAATAAATGAATGGATGGATAGATGAATAAGTGGATGGATAAAATTTATTGTATTAAAGATATACAAGTATTGTATATACAAAATACATTTTCAGTTTATGAAGGAGACACTCAAAAAAACAAATAGGCTCCATGCACACTGGATGTTAAAAAAACAATCTAAAAACCTCAGTAGCTTTGTAGTGAGTTTTTCAGCTTTTATCAGCGTTAATGCACTAGCATTTTTGAGCTTTTTTGTTTTTCAATGAATCAAAACATACAAAAACGCAGATGATCTGCATTTTTGGGCATTTTATAAGCATTTTTAAGCTTTCAACGTTTTTTGTGGTCAGAAGAACGACTCTTGAATGCAATTTTGGGGTGTTCTGACAACAGCTCATAAACTCCACTGCTGATAAACGACAATAAACGTCCATGTGTGCATGGACGTCCAAACGCCCAAAAACGACCATTTAGCAGCTACAGTGTGCATGAAGCCATAAAGAAGAGGAGCGGGGGCCCAGCTAATGATTTAGATGTAGGCAAAAATACAATGGTAAACTAACATAAATAACTATATAATCACAATATACTATGAAGGTTTAATTAAGACCATGGAGGAATAATGTAACTAGTTTATAAATCCAAAACATTTCCCTCTTGCGCAGCTTATGGAAATGCTCCACAAGGGGGAGACTGCCAGGTATAGCTTCTAAAAACCACACTTTAAGACCTATAGTGGAATATTTATGGGATTCCAGGAAATGCCTGGGGACACTGATCATTTCTTGTTCGATGAAGCATCCATGCTCACCGAAGCAACTATGGAGTACCCTAATAGTTCACCCCACATAGAGCAAGCCACAAGGGCATTAAGGGCCATAAACAAACTTCTTTGAACGTTTGTACAAAGCCTTAATTTGATAATTGGTCCCATTGTAGGAAAAGTCTTTCTGCCTGGGGATGACAAACTGACAGGTGAGACATTTAAACAAGACCACAGCTAGTGTTAGACAGGTGCTTCCGTGTCTTTAGATTGGTAGGTGTAATCTTCCCTTCCCATTGGTATTGCTGTCTATGGCAGTAATAATGTGCCTTCCTGGGGGATAGCCAGATCTTTATGAATCTTAGACAAATGATGATAATCTCCGGGGGCCTTAACTAACAAAGGCTTCGGTTCAGCTATAAAGTCATTTAGTGGGTCTTTGTTTAACTTCTTATAGGTGGGGTGACTGCAAGGAGCCACTGGGCTTCTTTAACATAATCTACTCTATTTGGTAACACAATTCCCGCACCCTTGTCGACCTGTTTAATGAGAACACCATAATTGTCTCTGAGTGCTCGAAGGGAGCTGGATTCAAGAGAGTCAAGGTTGAATTGTGTTCCATGGTTTTTGTCCTTTCCAAGTGACACATTTTTAAAAGATCAGCGAATGCCATATGGTAGAATGTGTCAATGAAAGAACCCTTAGCATGCATTGGAAAAAAACTAGACTTAGGTTTTAAGTCGGTATGTAGAACTGGTAAATTATGCCAAAATGGCCAGTTGGTTCCTATATGGCTATAATTATCCAATAATTCATCAAGAGTAGTAAATGCTAAGAGGTAATTTTTGTAACAAGAGAAAGTTTTGTTCATATACTGTATGAGTGGAGGGGAAGAAGGAGTAGTAGTGGATTTACGATGACCTTTACTCAAAGGGAAATTTCATGACTCGAAAGAACATTATTGGATTATTAAATTATTTTACAGTGTCACAAGTGGTGGAACTGTCTCTGTTTTTGGCTTCTTTTATTTTTCTTCTCTCTTTCCTTGTCTTGGTGCTTTTTTTTTGCAAGGCCGGAGAGGGGAAGCCCTAAAAAAGAGGGAAAAGTAGCTTCTGTGTCATGTTCTGAGGAAGGTGGACTCTCAATTGGTCTAATGGAAATATTAGAAGAATGGGAGACAGATGAGAGAAACCTCCGCAAGTAGATCTTCCTGTGGCAAAACCTCAAACCTGTTGCTGACAGGTATGTCAAGAACCAGTTGAAATGATGAGTGTGGGTTGGCCTGTTGTCTTTCAGGACCTAACTAATAGTAACTAATGGTTACTATTGTTGCCATTGTTATGGGTTTTTTCCTCTAGTCTGTCACAATAAGCTGCATATACATGGTTGGTATTTCCACTCCCCTGCTGGTGTTTTTTGGTAATACCCCACCATTTTTCTCCTGTAAACAGGCAGTCACAAACATCCAAATTTTAAATAACTCACACTTACAAATGGAGCAAGACAACAGGAAGTATGAGGAAATCTACCGATAGGAAGGAAAATTCACTCCTGTAAGAGTTATCATTTGAAAAGGTGTCTCCACTGAAGCTTTATTTCTTGTTTCCATGATTTTTCAAAATCCAATCGTCACAGGAACAGAAAGTGAGGGGAACAGCAAAACAAACATTAGATGGGTGTTAACCCTTCCCTATGCTATACAAAAAAACTTTAAAAATGTATTTTGGCTAGAATTACACTTATTTTTTCACTCTTTATATTATTTTATGTATCGGTACCCCCGTAGGGGCTGCTGAGTGTTGTGGTTCACCCTGCACAGCCTGGCATTCACCTCTCAGACACTCCATGACACAGAAGAGTCCATGTACTTTGTATTTTTGTTTTTATTGAGGGGATTGAACTTGGATGGCATAAGGAAAATATGGGATGCCCAGTAAGATTTGTAGAACTTACTTGGAACAACTATATACAGTCCGGTATATACACTCCAGTCATCACTCCGGCACAACTCATTGCTCCTCTACTCCGCCAGCACTACTCTTGCTTCATACTATTACTCCTCAGCTCCTCCAGCACTTCCCTTGCTTGAGCTCCCAGGATCAGCTAGCAAAAAATTGGTTAGGCCTGACACTGGCTCAGCCAGACCTCAATGAATTGCCCTTTGCAAGCGGGACAGTGGGCCCCTATAGTGTAGAGAAAGTTCTGATGCTAGCTGTCCCACATGCGGCTAGTGATCTCAGTCAGCCCTCTTCAGGCCCTGCCAGCCCTCCTGGCTGCAGCTGCCTGACTCCACTGCCCACAATACCACAGTCCTCTCCTCTGGTTCTGCACCCATTTTCGACTGTATTCTCACAGTTCTCTCAGGCATGCCTCCCCAGTCCTCCCGACTGTACATGTTACTCACCAGCCCTCTTGGCTGCAACCAGTCGTTCCTCTCCCTGGAGACTTGCCTGGCAGTACTCTCTCCCACTGTCCTCCTACTCTTCCTGTGCCTCCTGTCCTGGTCACCTCCACGCTCTCTTGGAAGGCCCTGTCCGCAACCATGTCCAGGCCCACGGTCACCCCCCCCCAGACTGGGGAGCTCCCTCAAAAGCCCAGACAGCTTCAGTACTCCATCTCCATCTCCAACACCCGACAACTCCTCCTCAGTTGGGCTGACCCTGGGTATTTA
The DNA here is from genome assembly GCA_018402905.1 of Glandirana rugosa. Taxonomy (NCBI): domain Eukaryota; kingdom Metazoa; phylum Chordata; class Amphibia; order Anura; family Ranidae; genus Glandirana; species Glandirana rugosa. Next base: position 802,764 of record BLSH010045673.1, on the reverse strand, counting down.
AGGCCAATCCAGGTTGGGGATTGGTCAGGGCTCCCCAGAATACCCCAGGCAGCTCCACCTCTCCTCCTCTCTTTCCAGAATTTTCCAGAAAGCTCTGTAAAGAAGAGTGGGGGGTCTCAGGGAGGCTGCCTGTGAGTCACCAGCTCTACACTAAGCCACTCCCAGCCCAAATTGAAAACAAACAGGCCTAGCACCAACTAGGCCTGCCTAAATTTTCATAATCTCACAGAAAATCCTACCTCTAGCACCTACCTACTTAGAGCTACCTACCTAGCACCTAGAGGGTGCTACATCTGTATTTATTTTTAGCTTATTTTTCAGTAAAATACCTGTTTTTACTTTTTTAATTTTGGTGCCATTTCAGCCCCGGAAGGATTTATACCCTTTCTGACCGGAGCATTTTTTGCGATACAGTACTGCGTTGCTTTAACTGACAATTGCGCGGCCGTGCGGCATTGTGCCCAAACAAAATTGACGTCCTTTTTTCCCCATAAATAGGGCTTTCTTTTGTTGGTATTTGATCACCTCTGCAGTTTTTATTTTTTGCACTATAAACAAAGAATGACAATCATGAAAAAAGAAACATTTTTTTTTTACGTTTTACTATAAAATATATTCAAAAAAATAATTTTTTCATCAGTTTAGGCCGAGATATATTCTTCTACATATTTTTGGTAAAAAAAATAGCAATAGGTGTATATTGATTGGGTTGCGCAAAAGTTATCGCGTCTACAAACTAAGGGAATAAATGTATGCCATTTTTATTATAATTTTTTTTTTACTAGTAATGTTGGCAATTTTTATTGGGACTGCGACGTTGCCACGGACAGTTCGGACTCTTTTGACACTTTTTTTGGGACCAATGACATTTATACAGCTATCAGAGCTTTAAATAGCCACTGATTACTATATAAATGTCATTGTCAGGGAAGGGGTTAAACTCTAGGGGGCGATTGAGGGGTTAACTGTGTTCCCTCACTATGTTATAACTGTGTGGGGGGCTGGGCTGGCCGGGGCATGACAGATCTGACTCTTCCTGATCACTGGAAACAGTAGATCAGTGTTATGTCCCCTGACAGAATGGAGATCCATCTTGTTTAGATCAGCAGATTCTCGTTCTGCCTGTGTAGTAGGCGATCGCGCGTCGCTGGCGGACATCAAGTCCGCCGACCCATGCTTGCCTGCAAATCGACGTAGAATGAGAGTGGTTTGCGCAGCCGAGCCAACCTGCCGCAGTACAACTGCCGCGGCTGGTCGGCAAGTAGTTAAAATACCTTCTCCTCCGGTGGTCTCCAGGCTTGATAAAGGGGAATATTCGCCCGGAAACTCATTCCCTGCCACCCCAGTGCCCCCCCTACACCACAGGTAGGTTTGCAGGCTGCTCCCACTAAAGGATTGCCTGCTGTCTCCTTTATGCAGCTACTCTGGTCCCTGCTCTCTGCTTCCACTGGCTACCTGTCATCCTCTGATCCCTACTGCTTCCACATCATGGGTGGTGTGTGGATCCTGGACCCTTTTACTTCACTCCACTGGTGCTGATGTGCCTTTATAAGAAACCTCAATTCATTTATAAGAAACCTCCATCATTACGTTTGAAACTAGCTCATAATGTAGTTGACCCTCCGGTCAAAATCGTCACGTTCCTAGATCAGGTGGGATTCTTCAGTTGTGGCAGATGTGTGATGTGTAAGGTTTCCCGTTTTCGTCAATGGAGGACCACACATTTCGCGTCTGCAACAACGGGAAGAACATACCAAATAAAGAAATTCATTACGTGTGATACTTCGCATGTAACATACCTCCTATCCTGTCCGTGCGGCCTACAATATATTGGCCGCACGACACGGAGACTCCGAGATAGATTGAGGGAGCATGTCTATAATGTGAAGAAAGGCTTTAAACATCATAGCCTTTCCAACCATTTTAGACATTGCCACAATCGAGACCCTGGGATGTTAACTTTTTGTGGGATTGATAGAGTAGAGGAGAATTGGAGGGGCACCAATCGTACCAGGGCCATATCTAGGAACGAGTCCCAGTGGATCCATAGGATGGGTACCTTGGACCCACAGGGGCTCAATGTTGATCTCGACATCAACTGTTTCCTGGCAAATTGGTGAGGGTCGTTGGGAATAAGGGCTGTATGAGCTACATACTTAGTATGCTAGTCCTATCCCAATACCTTTGGTATTCCAAGGGGTGTTTTACATATGGGGATCCATATGTGATCTGTCTAGCACCTATCCAGTTAATTACTAAATGTACACACTTTTTATATTAGCTCAATAATATTAATATGTTTTATTGCACCATATATGTACACATTTTATATGTATTTATTTTAATTATCATGTATACTGTATTTATGATTTGGTCTCATTATTTTGTGGGTAAATCGTTTTTGGGAGACGGTGGATACAGGTAGGGTTGATGGACATGTGTGTCTCCCTGTGTCCGCGGGTCTCCCAAAGCTGGATGTCAAGGAAGTTATTATATACAGCTGTATATTCATTATGCAGTCTGTATTTTCGCCACAAGATGGCAACGTGATGCGGCCAGCCTGGAGGACGGAAGTATATGTCATTAGGGCTAATCCTCTGCAGTTGTTGGTGTGGAGGCGGTGCCTAGGAGATAAATATGGAGGAATGACCGGAAATCAACGTCCGTGATGACGCTTTGACACAGGAAGCGAAACGCGTCGACGTCACTTCCGGTCCTCCGTGGTTGATCGCGTCACGTCCGCCGGCGGCTTGTGTGGGGCGGGAGCCTGTACAATCAGTCTGCACACTCGGTACATGAGACGCTGTTTTAAAGATGCAATCTTGTAAGTAAGATTTTATTTGCGCAAAAATAAAAGTTTTATACGGGTTACACTATGTTGGTCCCCTTGTTTTCCTGAGTTACCAAAGGTTTGGCAACAGATGGGAAAGAGGCTTATCACCAGCTCCAGTGCTCATTAAGGCCTGCCATTGAAGGGGAAGGAGGCTTATCCTCAGCTTCGGTGTCCAGCCAGGAATCATCGGTTGTTGTCACTCTGCGATTTAGACCTGCTGACTGCAAAGCAGTGGGTCCACTCGCTCTGGTGAGTAGGGACACCAGTGGGATCCTGGCACCTGGCACGCGTGTTGTGGCACTTTATATCGTTTGAAGCACTGAAGAGCACACTTATCACTATAGTTTTCAAATTGATTTGATGGACACCAATGAACTTTTGTTTAAGATGATCTAAAGATTTTGAATATTGAGTCTAGACCATTGGTGGAGGTTTATTTAATGTTAATTAATCACTTATGTTGCACACCTAATATGCATATGATTTAATATGTTTAACACATAAGGTTGGCGCTTATATATATATATTTTTTCGATTGTAAAGTCTTGTTTTTAAAAAAAAATAAAAATAACAAACATGTCATACTTACCTCCTCTGTGCAAGTTTTGCACAGAGCAGCCCAGATCCTCTTCTTCTCGGGTCCCTCTTCGCTGTTCCTGGCCCTCCCCCCTGTTGAGTGACCCCACAGCAAGCAGCTAGATATGGCGCATCCGAGCTGAGTGACAGCTCCGTGTGTCCATCCAGACACAGAGCCCAGACTCGGCCCCTCCCCCTCTCTCCCCTTATTGGCTAACAGACTAAACCTGTTTGGTACAGAGACTGAACTTTACCAGTGTGTGCAACAGTGTTACAAGACAAGCCTGTCGCCTTTCTGTTTGATTTGCCTTTTTGCTGAATAAAGCCACTTTTACTTTACTGGACTGTCTCTGAGCCGGCTGTTCACCCCTCTGTTCCCTTACAAATTGGTGGAGGAATGCATTCAGCAGTTTGAGGGGTGCAGGCCAATCCAATGTCCTGGGTGAAAGCTGCAGAGTCTGTGAAATCTTCTGAATGAGCCATGGAGGAGATAATTAACCCCTTCCACACCACGCGCAGTATATTTACTGCGGCAGTGTGGACGGGTCCCGCGAATCGCCGTAAAAAGATGGCGATTTGTGGAGTGGCCGCTAGGGGGCGCGCGCGTGCCCGCCACACTCCGGAGGAGTGTGCCCGTGGCTCGGGTGTTTCGATGTCCGCCGGCGAGTCGGGATGAGCGGCCAGAGCGATGTAAACACGGCGGTTCCCCCGCTCTGTCAGTGCGGGCTTAGGAGATCTACTGATCCCTGTCACTGGGATTAGTTAGATCTCTTATGCCCATAACAACCCAGCCCCCCCACAGTTAGAACACACCCAGGGAACACAGTTAACCCCTTCACTACCCACTGCAGGTTAACCCCTTCACTGCCAATGACATTTATACAGTAATCAGTGGATATCTAAATTTTCTGATCGCTGTATAAATATCATTGGTTCCAAAAAAGTGTCAAAATGGTCTGACATGTCCACCCCAATATCGCAGTACTGCTAAAAATCGCAGATCGCCGCTATTACTAGTAAAACATTTTTAAAAAAATTAAAACCCCAGGAATGAATTACAAAAGAGACTTCCTGAATACTGTGCCACCGTCCGTAGATTCAGAACAACAAAGAAGATTGTGGGACACCCCACATGATTTGGATGTTTTAAATGGGCACACCACGAGATAGCAAAGATTGATTTTATAAAATTACATTTTATTTATACATAAAAAAGTACATATACACAAAATATATACATAAAGAAAAAAGTGAGAGAGAAACACAGGCAAGAGATCCTCGGAGCGCCACGTAACGTGGACCCCGCACAAGGTCGCATCCAGTGACACGTCGAGGAGCCCCAACCGATGCACACTATACACATATATAGGATACTCCAGCCATAATATGTTACTACACAGCTTATTAGGAGTCAACGCGTTTCGCTATAAGCTTCCTCAGGACTCCAAAACTGTGGCTGTCAGTTGCAGGAACAACTAGTCAAAGAGAAATAATGTAATTAGCATAACTCAAAAAACAGTAAAGATTGATGGACTGTATATAGTATTAATTCATTTTAACAGTTTGTACAATCCATATATAGTTTATAGTACATTGTATGATATATAGGCGCTTACATATGACTCCACGTGGCTCGGGACGGCAATCAGGGGGGCGAGCATAGGGGTCTATCAAGATCCAGACTTCAAGGGGTTCTCTGTTAGGGGTTAGTACAATATTGTAAATACTAGATATTTGGATGTTTAAGAAAAAAGGAGGAGGGTATTGTTGATAAAGTATATATAAATATAAGGGCATATTTTTACCTTCACTTTGTACTATTGGTACACCGTGTCATATTCCCTCGGTGGAATTAAGCCCTCCACTGAATGCACAGTCATCTAAGAGGGTGGAGGAAAGATAGAATAGCAGACTTGACTGATGCCCATTGTCCCCCTCAAATTACCATATAGGGTCAATTATAACCTAATAGACGGGGATGAAAAAACACAGAGCCAACAAACATACCCTTGAAAACAAGTTGAATCCTTGGGGACGGGGGAGGAGGAGGAGGAGGTGGGGCCCATACAGGACCAAGGAGGGAAGATAGATAAACACATGTGGACAGATCCACACCACGCGCAGTATATTTACTGTGGCAGTGTGGACGGGTCCCGCGAATCGCCGTAAAAAGATGGCGATTTGTGGAGTGGCCGCTAGGGGGCGCACGCGTGCCCGCCACACTCCGGAGGAGTGTGCCCGCGGCTCGGGTGGATTCGATGTCCGCCGGCGAGTCGGGATGAGCGGCCAGAGCGATGTAAACACGGCGGTTCCCCGCTCTGTCAGTGCGGGCATAGGAGATCTACTGATTACTGTCACTGGGATTAGTTAGATCTCTTATGCCCATAACAACCCAGCCCCCCCACAGTTAGAACACACCCAGGGAACACAGTTAACCCCTTCACTACCCACTGCAGGTTAACCCCTTCACTGCCAATGACATTTATACAGTAATCAGTGGATATCTAAATTTTCCGATCGCTGTATAAATATCATTGGTTCCAAAAAAGTCTCAAAATGGTCTGACATGTCCACCCCAATATCGCAGTACTGCTAAAAATCGCAGATCGCCGCCTGTTAGGAAAAAGGAGCAAAATTTGCTGTTTTGGACGTTTTCCGCGGTGGCGCGCGCTCCCGTGCGCGTTCACGCGCGCCTGCGCGCGCACGCGCCGGAAACGGCGCCAAACGGGCCTATTTAAACCATTAGGGTCACTGTCATTAGTCATCTAGAGGATACGGGCGTGACTGTCTCGCCCCTTGGCGGCACAAATGTAGCGAGACCGGCGAGTAGGGCTGAGCGGCCGCCTGTAGCTTAGGTGGGCTCGGCGCCCGTGTGAGGAGGCCTCACACCGCCCGTGC
>BLSH010045673.1:779920-791773 GCA_018402905.1 Glandirana rugosa | reverse complement strand
CTAAATTTTCCGATCGCTGTATAAATATCATTGGTTCCAAAAAAGTCTCAAAATGGTCTGACATGTCCACCCCAATATCGCAGTACTGCTAAAAATCGCAGATCGCCGCCTGTTAGGAAAAAGGAGCAAAATTTGCTGTTTTGGACGTTTTCCGCGGTGGCGCGCGCTCCCGTGCGCGTTCACGCGCGCCTGCGCGCGCACGCGCCGGAAACGGCGCCAAACGGGCCTATTTAAACCTGGAGGCCCTGGAGACAAATGCTGCTCGTTCTACAGCGTTCCCGACCTGTGAGCCCCAGCCTCTGATACCTGTTCCTGCGTTGTTCTGCCTCCTGTTTGACCCGGCTTGTCCCGACCTGTTGTCTGCCTCCTGCTCCGACCCCGGCTACCCTTGACCACCCGATTGTCTGCTCCTGTGTACCTTTGCTGCCCGCCCGTGTATCGAACCTTGCTTGGACTCTGACTACTCTTTTGCCTGATCCTTTGTACCTTCTTGCCTGCCCGTTGCCGACCCTGCCTGAACGACCATCCGTCTACCTGCACGCCTCCTGGAGCTTCGCTACATCATCGGTGATCCTCCAGCCCTCGTGCCATCCCGCACTCTTGGGCCTCTGTCCCCACTACCAGGGGTCCTTGAATCGGGTGCGCAAGAGCGGTTGTTCCCTGCACAAGACAGACTCCACCGTCAGGTACGTGACACCGCCATTACTAGTAAAACATTTTTAAAAAATTAAAACCCCAGAAATGAATTCTCATCATATAAATATAAATCGGCCAAAACTGTTGAAAAAAATGTTTTTTTATATTTTTTTGGATTTGTATTTTAGCAAAAAGTAAGAAATTTGTGTTTTTTTGCAAAATTGTTGCTCTTTTTTTGTTTATAGCGGTGATCATAAATGACGCAAAGGGGATCAAATACCACCAAAAGAAAGCTCTATTTGTGGGGAAAAAAGGACGCAAATTTTATTTGGGTACAACGTCACACGACTGCGCAATTGTCAGTTAAAGAGACTCAGTGCTGAATCACAAAAAGTGCTCTGGCTCTAAAGGGGGAAATCCTTCCGGGGGTGAAGTGGCTAACGCCCAGGCAGCAACAAGAAACAAACCACTTACTGGTTGAACAGCTAGCAGGTTTACAGCAAGTAGTGACCCAGCAGGCTGCAATGGTGTAAAGTGCGAAGAGTGACCACAAAAGGCAGAGTGCAGCTCACCCTGCAAAAAATGACAGCCACAGACAATGTTGAATCATACCTCGTGATGTTTGAGCAGATTGCAGCAAGGGAAGGTCTACCTGATACATTCTGGGCAGATGTACCGGCTCCTTTCCTGACCATAGATCCCCAAAAGGCATACTGTGACTTGGCCCCTGAATCAGCACGGGACGATAAGCTTCAGAAATCCTAGCAAGGTTGGGAGTGACTGGTTGGCGCTTTGAAAAGGCTAAGCCTGCCAGTGCGCAGCTATACCACCTGTAGGACTGCCCTCTTGAGGGTCACAAGATAAGTCAATCCCCCTCTAGTTTTCCCTGATGCTGTGAGTCCTCTGCCACCTCTGACATACTGGGTTTACTCATAGTGTTAGTTCCCCTTTAAGTAAACACAAATTAATGGAATGCTATTGAGAAAATCAATAAAGTTTACTCAAATTATATATATTTTAGGAAGAACTTGGACTCAACAGGGTACATCAAATAATTCTCACAACTGAATAAAGATTATACACAAGTTAATGATAGTGTATATTAGTTATAACTCTGTAGACTCAACCAGTGGATATATAAGTAGGTATATGTACTGTGCACAAGAGTGGGGCACATGAAAGCAGGGGAATGACTCCTGAAGTGTCAGACCACTCTCTACTGCTCACTCAACTGACACCAGCAAACAGTAGATAAACAAGTATAAAACCGGCAAATAGTAGATTAACAAGTATAACACCAGAATTATAAATGCAGCTATATTCAACCTGCTCTAAAGGAGAGAGTTCTTTGGTGAATGCAGCTTTAGAACGCTCTCTGGCAAAATAGTATAGGCTCACTAAGTGGGGGAAGAGAATGAAGAGTAGTTGTAGTTCAATGTTCCTTGCTTGACAGTTCAGTTGATCATCAGCTAGCTTTTGTAAATTAAATGGAATATACTAAACAAATGCTGATGTAACAATGTAAATTCCAAAGAAGTGTATTGTAATTGTATAAAGCACTCTTTTCTGCAGCAAAACAAGGAAAGATTCACAGTGATCACTGACTTTAAGCTGTGAAACTACAGGTAGCAACAACCCAATATGAAGTATGAATGCTTATACTCCACTTCTGTTTCCAAAGTAAATGACTAGGCCTTGCTTACAGTAGATGTGAAGAATCAGACTATATGTGTACAGTGTCTGTTTAGGGTGGGCTTTCATCAGCTCTCCACACAGAAACAGAGGATGCAGATGATGTATCCACCGCCAAGGATGATGATGATAATAAGGATGGAGGTGATGATGGTGTTGATCACTCCAGTCTCTGGCTCCCAGGATTGGTCTCCACTGCCTCCCACCGCGGCTGTCTCGGATCGATCACCAATGCGGTATGTATGGGTCAGGATCAGACCCTGCTTGATGCAGGCAGGTCTTTCAGGCTGCTCGCTGAAGTCCAGCAGAATGTCTGTGTTGATCAGTCTGTGAAAGTAGGCCGTGACTCAGCCACCTTCAGTAACAGATCCCCTGCTTGCAGATCTATGCCATCTAAAGAGAGCATGTTAGGCCTTAAGCCACTGCTTTAATAGTCTCTCCCACGAGGCACCTCTTCTCCCAAAAACCCTCATCTGCTGCACAGCCTGTTGGTAAATGTGGTTCTCTCCTAGCACAGCCAGGGGGCAAATCCTCACAAGCAAACTACCACCTCCAGAATGCATCTCTCTCTTGTCACTGTTATAGTCACAGATAAGCAAACTGGCACTAGGGGAAACAGCTGCATTGAAAAAAAAAAGTCTCCCTTTTGCCAGGAGTGTGCATACCCAGCTCCTGGCTAAACACCTAATGCTCTTGTTCCAGGACTGGCTGAAACCTGAGAAAAAGACACCAACTCAGATTGCGGAAAGAGTTGCACTGGAACGTTTCTTGCATGGGCTGACCCGGGAGCTCCACTGATGGGTGGCTCAGTCCAAGTCTCAGTCCCTGGATGAGATGTCTGTTGCTGTTGAGCGCTACAGTTGCCCAGAAAATTTACAGAAAAGTCCCTCTGTCCCCAGAGAGCTGGCCCGTTCCAAAGAAGTGCATTCCAACACCAGGATGGCACCCATTGATCACATGGTGTCTGCTCGGGCGCATAATACAACTACCACGAGCACCCCAGGGCCAAAGCTTCCGGAGAACCAACAGGGGGAACCCTGTGAGGTTTGCTGTTGGTCCTGCCATCAACTGGGTCATCTGGCGGCCAAGTGCTCAAGACAGAAAGAACCAATGAAGTGCAACATATGTCGCCTTCGCTCCATGTATGCCCATGCGTTATGTATTGCAGCCAGTCTGAATCCACATGAGTGTGTGGTGCGGGTCAATGGACAGGAGGTTGTTGAGCTTCTTGAGTCTGGGAGTGTTGTCACCCTGCTCTGAGTAGATGGGTTGCAAAGAAAGCTGGTACCAAGGGAACAGGTTGGGGTCATCTGTGCATTGTGATGTTAAAAACTATCCAGTGGCCTGTACTGTACTTTGGGTAGTACACCAGCACCTCAGCTGCCATTGGGCCACGGCTGGGTGTCTGGTCCTGTACCTTTAAGGAGGGTTGGGCTCCTCCAGTCACCTGTCCTCCATCTATCCATCTATCCATTAAACTGTATGTGCTTACACTGTGAAGCCTCTTATACAGAGTTAGGTCTGCAGTACACAGGGAGCCTTGTCGGGGCCTGCAGCTTACGCATACACTTGCAAATGTGTGTAACCAATCCCCTGCCTGTTAGACAGGTGAATTTGTTTGGTGACAGACTGGTCGGTAAGTTGAGCTTGGAATTCTCTGTTTTTTGTCTATGTTACAAGACAAGCCTGTTGTTTTTCTGTTTGATTTGCCTTTTTGCTGAATAAAGCCATTTTTACTTTACTGGACTGTCTCTGAGCCGGCTGTTCACCTCTCTGATCCCTTACACAGGATAAATATACAGTGCATTGAAAAAGTATTCACACCCCTTGAAATTTTCCACATTTTGGCATGCTACAATCAAAAACATAATTGTGAAGATGATAAATGGTTTTCAAAATGAATTTACAAATAAATATCTGAAAAGTGTGGCGTGCATTTGTATTCAGCCCCCTTTACTCTGATACCCCTAACTAAAATCCAGTGGAACCAATTGCTTTCAGAAGTCACCTAATTAGCAAATAGAGTCCACCTGTGTGTAATTTAATCTCAATATAAATACAGCTGTTCTGTAAAGCCCTCAGAGGTTTGTTAGAGAACCTTACAAAAGTCTCAAAACTGTTATGTACTACTGATGAGAAAACTTATTTAGCAGTTTATATTTACTGAAATAATTGCATTTCCATGTTTTGTGTACTGTGGGAGACCAGATATAGTGAATGCAGGGTCATGGGTTTAGTAACACTTTAATTTCACAGAGGATTTTGTACTGCTTGTAGATTACAAATGTAATGATTGTACCCACTAATAGATAACCAGTTCTATTTTAAACTGATTTTTTTTTTTTGCAAGGTAAAGGTTCACATTTTTTCAAGATGACTAATGTAGTTTGTCCATTTTTTGTGCGCAGCCAACACTCCCTCTTTCATTTCTGAACATTCCACCAGTCATAATAATAATTTTAGTCTGCTCATAGACTTAACACTGATCCATTAAGTTCCATTTTTCCTTCATCACACAGTTCCTCAGAGAAACTGTTCACAGGTCCCCTGCTGATCAGAATGGACGCCAGTTATGCAAAAGGACCCTTGGCTAAATAGCTAAATATATTTCAGATGCATCAAAACATGTTTTTATCTTGGAAAGTGGAGATTCCCGGGTTTGTGGATTTAGATATAAGTTTCGCATCTTTTTGTATTGTATAAGCAGGGCTCACCCTGGTGTAACTTTCACTTGCATTTAGTACTACTTCTTACAACATTGTATTGTAATTTCTCTGTTACCTAAATTAATAAAAACCCTTCCACTGGCTCTGAGCCCACTCTGCATAAGTTAACTGCACATTTAGTCTAGGAGACAGTTGTGGTACACCCCACGTAGGAGCTACAGATAAACAGGGATCCCCCACTCCTGCACAGCCAGGCACACCTAATCTTCACAGGCACACAAAGTCAGAAAACAGTCCCTAGCTTTGTTTTTTGTGGTTTATTAGGGGGGTTAACAACTTGGATGGGAATAGGAGGTTATGGGATGCCCAATTGACTCTAACAAAAACTTCAGGGACAAAATTTCCATGTACAACTTCTTCCTCCTGCACTCACTTGCACTACCTTGCACAGCCTCTGCTGGTTCCCTCCCGAGGGAACTTGACACTCTCCTTGTCAGTTCAGTAGCGGCCCAATACAGGCAGGAACTCACAGTCCCTTGAAAGCAGCACATATGGAATGAAACTGTGTGTAACCTTTCCTCCAGCTTCCTCTGCGGCCACTAATCCCAGAACCAATTCTTCGGGCAATGCTAGTCCTCCTGGCTGCCGCTACCTCTTTCACTAGCCCTCCTGGCTGTCTACACCATTCCACCTGACTGACTCTTCACCAGCCCACTCCGCTGACTCTCAGGAGATCTCTAGGGAAAGGCTGAAAACTTAAGCCCACCACTGTCTTTAACCACTTGCCAACCAGCGTCTGACGGCGACAAAGTGGCTCGATATCGCAAACCGCCGTCATATAACGGCGGCTGCGATATCACTCACTGTGAGCGCACGCGCGCCGCTGGAGGCACGCTCGCGCGCTCACTGTGTTCGGGGGGCCAGGGAGTGGGTAGGGCGGACACGATCGCCACCGGCTACCTGCGATGCCTCCCCGCAGTGAAAGAACGGAGGTCCGTGTAAGTAAACACGGATCTCTGTTCTGTTAGAGGGGGAAGGACGGTGATCACAGGCTTCCTCTATATGGAAGCCGTGATCACCTCCTTCCCCCAGCCAGGCCAGCCCCCATACAGTTAGAACACGCCCAGGGAACACAGTCAACCCTTAGAGCGCCCCCTCCAGGTTAACCCCTTCACTGCCAATGGCATTTACACAGTAATCAGTGCATTTTTATAGCACTGATCGCTGTATAAATGCCAATGGTCAAAAAAAAGTGTCAAAATAGTCCAACATGTCCTCTGCAATATCGCAGTACCGCTAAAAATCGCAGATCACCGCCATTACTAGTAAAAAATAAATAAATAAATAAAAACCCCAGAAATTAATTCTCATCATCCGTAAACGCGGCAACTTTTGCGCAAACCAATCAATAAAATCCGATTGCGATTTTTTTTTTTACCAAAAATATGTGGAAGAATATAAATCGGCCAAAACCGATGGAAAAAAAAAATTTATATTTTTTTTTTTGGATTTGTATTTTAGCAAAAAGTAAGAAATTTGTATTTTTTGGCAAAATGATCGCTCTTCTTTTGTTTATATATATCATAAATGACGCATAGGTGATAAAATACCACCAAAAGAAAGCTCTATTTGTGGGAAAAAGAGGACGCAAATTTTGTTTGGGTGCAATGTCGCACGACCGCGCAATTTTATTCTCTACGGTGTTAGAAAAAAATACATATAATGTTTGGGGGTTCTAAGTAATTTTATAGCAAAAAAAATGGTTTTAACTCGTAAGCACCGAACTCCAAAAAGAGGCACGGTCTTAAAGTGGTTATTTACTAAGCTCTGGAGCAACTGCACTTGTAGAAGGCAACTGCACTCTGCAAAGTGTACAGTCTATTTGCCTTTAGTAAATCAACCCCTTTGACAAATTCCATACAGCCAATGGGTGCCAGTGGATACTGGCACAAATTCATGAAGTGCAAGTTGTAACTTTTTTTGCCAAACTGAAAAAGGTTGTTTTGTTATGAATACAGTTTAAAAAACTGTATTCACAATTTTTAATTCCATAATTGAGAATGTAACTTGCCAAACAAAGCCAATAGATGCATCTTTTGCTGAGGCTATTGTATTTTAACAGCCAAAACCGATAGCTGTCAGAATGCAGTGGGTGCTGCCAAACTGGGACTGAAGCTGATTGGCTGCAGTCACTGTTCAGTTGAGAACTATCGTCCCAGCTCCTTTGATTTTAAAATCGAAGAGTGTTAGGTGCCAGGGTGCCAACAGAACTACCCACTATCTAAATTTCAGACAGTTTGTGATGAAAATCAAGGACTCAAACCAAAATTCCTGTAGATTCTAGGTACACTAATAAATAAATGTAAAACAATATATCACTGATTCTGAGGAAGAAGGCATGGCCTTCAAAACATGTTAGCTGGCGCAGCTCTCACGTCCTCTCCATCACGGTCCAGGACTTTCGCCAAGATATGTCCATTTACCCCATGCTAGGGGCTTCATGCTTATTATCATCATATATTTGTGAGTATTTTTAATCTCTTTTTAATACATTTTACCCTGGGATAATGCACTAGGCCAGTGCGCCTTCTTTTTCTTCTAATATATAGTGGCATCTGGGACACCCCTATCCCCGGAAGGCAGCAAGGCCAACTCCATCATCCCTGGAAAGCACTCATCCCCCATCATACAATTGCGCAGGAGTCATTGTTTAACACTGATTCTGAACCTGATGAATAGGTTCACTCTCTATTTCTATTTATCCTCTCTGCTTCTTGGACAATGGGATGGCCAGTTTAATGTCTTGAGAATGTGAATAATATTATCAATAACCATGTTAAGCATTAAAACTGTGAATTTTTCTGCAAGTGTGCCAAGGTACGTTTTCACTGTATGCTTTTTTTTTTTGTTGTTGTGGTTTCCTGGTTGCTTGGAGCCGGAGAGAAGCTGCCATTTTAGACATAAGTGCCAAGCGAGACATTTACATTTTCATGTCCTGTATATAGAGATCTGTCAGGGGTAAAAAAAAAAAAACAAGTGCGCCTGGGATTCAGGGGGCTTGGAGAGGTGTAAAGTGCTTCTGATGGCCTCATTCCAAATTCTACCACACTATTGAGGGATTTCTTGTGGTATTTCTTCAAGTACTTGACCGGAAAATTGCTGTTAATCTTCCAGCACATCACTTGAGACAAAACAGAGGAAAGGAATTTAATTAGACATTCATAGTAGCCTTAAGACAAGAATAGTTTACCACTAGGGAAAACAAATCGCTCTCTCAAAGTAGGGTACTAAGCTGTGGCCAAAAGTTTTGACAATGGCACAAATATTAATTTTCACAAAGACTGCTGCTTTGGTATTTTTAGATCGTTTTGTCAGATGTTACTATGGTGTACTGAAATATAATTACAAGCAGTGTCAAAGGCTTTTATTGACTATTACATTAAGTTTATGCAAAGAGTCAATATTTGCAGTGTTGATCTTTCTTTTTCAAGAATTCGCCCTGGCATGCTGTCAATCAATTTCTGGGCCACATCCTGACTGATGGCAGCCCATTCTTGCATAATCAATGTTTGGAGTTTGTCATAATTTGTGTGTGTGTGTGTGGGGGGCGGGGGGTTGCTCAAACGCCTCGTGAGGATTGAGCACAAGTTCTCAATGGGATTAAGGTCTGGGGACTTTCCTGGCCATGGACCCAAAATTTCGATGTTTTCTTCCCCAAGCCGCTTAGTTATCACTTTTGCCATATGGCAAGGTGCTCCATCATGGTAGAAAAGGCATTGTTAGTCACCAAACTGTTCTTGGATGGGTAGGAAAAGTTGCTCTCAGGGGGTGTTTTTGTACCATTCTTTATTCATAGTTGTGCTCTCGCCCACTCCCTTGGCTGAGAAGCAACCCCACACATGAATGGTCGCAGAATGCTTTACTGTTGGCATGACACAGGACTGATGGTAGCGCTCACCTTTTCTTCTCCGGACAATGTTTTATTCAGATGCCCAAAAAACAATTAGAAAGGGTATTCATCAGAGAAAATTACTTTACCCCAGTCCTCGGCAATCCAATCCCTGTACCTTTTGCAGAATATCAGTCTGTCCCTGATGTGTTTCCTGGAGAGAAGTGGCTTCTTTGCTGCCCTTCTTGACACCAGGCCATCCTCCAAAATTCTTCACCTCACTGTGCGTGTGGATGCACACACACCTGACTGCTGCCATTCCTGAGCAAGCTCTGCACTGGTGGTGCCCTGAACCCACAGCTGAATCACAGCTGGACTTTCTTGGGCGCCCTGAAGCCTTCTTTACAAGTGCACTGGAAATGATTTTTATGGGATTAAGTTCAGTTTCATGGCAAAGAGGGACTTTGCAATTAATTGCAGTTCATCTGATCACTCTTCATAACATTCAGGAGTACATGCAAATCACCATCATAAAAACTGAGGCAGCAGGCTTTGTGAAAATTCATATTTGTGTCATTCTCAAAACTTTTGGCCACAGCTGTATACAGTATAAGCCTAAGATGCAGTAACATGCTCAGATAAAAGTGAAAGCTACATTTAATTACAAAACCAGATGTGGATGAAAATATACCGTGACAGTACATTAGCCTGCTAAAATGTGTGAGAAAGGTTAAGTGGCCCTAAGAATTCTCATCCAAATAGGTTGAGGGACTCTAGGATGCATATTTATTACAGAGAAAATTGGTTGTTCTGAGACCTCTGGGATTAGTAAATCCAGGATGGGCCTTGGAGCCTAGAGGCTTCATAGAGATCTGGAAGAGATGAAGTCTCCAATCCTGGGTCCATGTTTTGCCAGCAACCAGCACACTAATTATGCAGGTGTACACAACCCTTCTAGGATAGGTGAAAAGGGTTTTTTTGGGGGGGAAATTGGGACTTTAATGAGGCCATGACATGGTAAGGTCATGCGCCTCCATCCCTGATACTTGGTAAAGTATAAAATAAATGGGTTGGGACTTTAAATGACACACATGGTGGGAAATGAATACACGATGGATCAATAAAAGGATTTTATTAAAGGAAAATTAAGGTTACATAATATTGTAATATAGTAATATACAGGTAATCAGAAAGTGGAAAAAAGCCACAACATGATTATACAACAGAGCAATCTAAATGTAATATAGGTCCAATTCATATATGTAAATACAATACATGTAGACGCAATTCCCCGATCCATCAATTGGATATATATATATACAAACAATCGTGTTCCACAGATAGTAGTCTGCGTAATCCATGGCCTGACAATGCCTCCTGTTGGGGAATACCCCAATATAAAGGTAGAGATTAATTTTGCTGAGATAAAATGATTGGTAGCTCTACGCGTTTTGTGATATTTTCATCACTCATCAGGAGAAAGCATAAAATTCATGTGAAATGGATGAAAGGTAATTACTATTAGATGTCAAGGGGGTCAAACATATAGTGAGAGCCCCTCCTCCCGAAGAGAGAGGGCAAACCGCTCCACTTACCATGTCCACGCAACAACAGGGCACCACTGGGGTCCAGGAATCGCTGGGTCCGGGAGCTGAGGCAGGTGGTGAGGCAACGGTCCCCTCCAGGACGATGTCCAGCATGGAAAATGGGCACCCCAAGCATGATGTGCCTGTGAGAGGTGAACAAGTACAGGTGATTTGAATGCACAATCAATGGTGGTGGAGTGTAAGAAATCAGTTAAGAAAGTGGATGAGAGTCTATAGGGAAGGTGAATAGGGAGAGGAATGGGACAAGGAGGATGAGGAATGAATCAGTAGGTGAGGACAGAAGCAGGTGAATGAAAGTCTGAACGAAAGTGAAGAGGATTGGAGGAAGGAGGAAGAAAGGTGAATGCATAGCGAAGGATGGAAACAAGAGAAAGGGTGAAGGAGCCTGAACAGGCCCAGTGAAGAGTGAATGAAGGGGAGTGAAGATGTGCGTGTAGATGAGAGTACCTGGGTGGATGTGAGTAGCCGAGGCCAAAGCAAGGTGCTGTGTACTGGAAAAGCATGCCGGAGGTGTCCAGATCCACACTGAGCGACACCTGATATAGGCACTGCCGCACATCCACCCACCAACGCCACGCACGCAGGAGCTATGGGGAGGGGGCACCTGGCCCGGACTGGGAGAGCCAGAGGCTAGCGATCTGCCCCAAGTGCGCCTGCGAGCATGGATATCCAGCCGATGCTGCGCTCAGGGAAAAGCAGCGTGAAGGGATGGATGACATGGCGCCGACACACAGCGAGGAGGAACCAGCCCCCCTGCACTCCCTTACAGGATTTATATGCATCATGTTCAGTCCTATCATCTGTTTTTGTATATTGCTTTGTATCTCGCTCCTCATGTCCGTGCATGACTGTGTCCCACTGTGGGGGTGCATCACCACTCAGTTTTTGCTGGTATGGGCGCTGCGACACACAGTACAACGATTGTTGATCGGATATGTCCAGTGGACACAGAGGGGTTGATTTACTAGAGGCAAATAGACTGTGCACTTAGCAAAGTGCTGTTGCACTCAGCAAGAGTAGTTTCTCCAGATCTTATGAATCCTAGGCTCAGACCTATGCAGTTTTAGTGCATTTTGCAGTTTTCAGAAATGCACTACAGTCAATTTAACATGGTTTCCTATGGTACACGTTCACATCTGTGCGTTTTGCGGCCGGTGCGGTTTCGGAAAGGGTCAGGGATTTTTTTCCGCCTTTTGCGTGTAATAGGCTTCTTCTTTTTAGTCTGTCGCTTTTCATATTGCCGCTAATGCTTGCACATCTGCTATTCACACACATTGCAGAACACATGTGTCTGAATAGCAGATGTGCAAGCATTAGCGGCAATATGAAAAGCGACGATAAGTCTGTGTACACAAGACGTTAC